>JAQHUG010000009.1:8676764-8698893 GCA_028555095.1 Dicrostonyx torquatus | reverse complement strand
CACACACACACACACACACACACACACACACACAAAAGAAACCAGCTGGGCAGTGATGGAAGAAATAAACCCACTGGGTAGCACGTGTAAGGAGTATGGCCCTCTTAAAGAGGTATATAGCGATAGCGGGCATTCTTTTTTTCCCCTTATAAGCAATGCTATCATTTGCTTTGCAGTACCTTGAATACGATATGAAATAATTAAGTTAGGGAGACTCACCAAGACCCCACCCCCTACCCTACTTTCCTCCAGTATTTATTTTCTTCTTTAGAATCATTACGTTTTAGGTAGATTCACAGCTGTCTGTGAGGAAAAGATGCTGTTCCACGCAGTGTGGGTATGTAACTGCATTTCATAATTTAAAAAGTAGTAGTGTGCAGAGGGCTTGGCATTGAGTCTTTGTTCATATTGTGATGTTGTAAAACATCTAAGTTCAAAGAATCAAGACAAACAACACATGTCCCCTGCCTTCTCAGTTTACAACTAGTATTTTAGCATCTTTGTTTTATGGCAGGTATATCATTTGTCCACTTAGGATATCCACTTACCTACTTTTAATCTGTTTAAAAGTGTGAGCATGAGTGACATTCAGCCCTGAGATGTTTCCAGCAACACATCATGAAGAGATCTTTACTGACTCCCAAATGATTAAGAAGAGGGGCAGAAATCCAAGCAGCTGAGCTCATACTGATAGTCACATCTCTCCAAGCTGCTCATGTCTGCAAACTATGAATTTCTTGTCCTTTGGCCTCATTTCCTCCTCGCCCAAGACTTTCTGAGCTTCGGGGTCAGACAACACCTTCAATTTGATTAGCATCTGGCTATGGTCACTGTATCACTGATTGCGCTGTTTGGCTCCCCACTAGAAAGAATTCGGGAACTCAGCACTATGGCAAGAACAGCCATGTGAACTGTGTAGCTGATTTTAGTTGCTTTTCTTCACTTTTTGCTGGAAGGCAGAATGGGAACTGCAGGGTAAGGCTTAGCATCAGAGAAAACACTGCCTCTTGCATTTTTCTCTCAGAATATCTCCATGGAAATACACAATTATTCTAAAAAGCACATCCTATTCCTCCTGATGAATTTGAAATAATTGAGGAATTCTTAAATACGCGGCTCCACGTTTTTCATCCTTTATTAAAGTAAGTGTTTTTACATGAGACGTACGCACCATCTTTCTGCAGGCTGTCACACACCAGGGGCTTTGCCCAACCTCCCTCTGATGGACAACAACTCTAAGGCTGCTCCTTCGCATTTCATCAAGAACGACTCTCGGCCACCTTAATGTCATGGCTTGGAGGCTCCTAAAGCAATTGGTTTTGTAATTTATTTTGCGAACCGTGCTATGGACGTAAAACTTAGAAAAGTGAAGCTCAAGTTCCAATCTAAAGATCTGAAAAGAACATTTTCAATCTGTTGGTGCAGACTGTTCTCCATCAGCCCAGCTGCCAGCAGTTACCCTTGGCACTGGGCGGCCTCACACAGCCAGGCACAGCCGCTCCTCTGGATGCCTAGGCAAGCAGAGTGCAGAGATTACCACATTATCATCTCCCGACTGAAGCCAGAGTTCCATTTAACAAGCTGACAAGAGCACCAGGACTACAAAATAACAAGCAGAAACACGGTGTGGTATTTGTCAAAGATAAAGGGCTGAGGTTCAGCTTAATGCTTCTCAGAGGTTTGGGAAGACATTCAAATCATTTGCCCCAAATGTTTTCAGTGCCTTGAACTTTTTTCCCACATTGCTCTTATTTGGGGTTTCCATTTTGATACAGGATGCTTTGGCTGGCAGCACTCCTTTGAAGAAGCTAGAACTATCCTTAGACTCTGCTGATTTCTTCTAACACATTTTCTGTTTCTGCAACTGCATTTTACTTAAAAGACCATGGCTACATTCAATTCTATGTTATAGTTAAGCTTTTCTGGAGCTATGAATTTCCTATGAACACATATTTTACATACTGAAGGTTCATGGCATCTTATGTAGCCTCTTTTCTTCACAGCTTTAAAGAAAGCATTGAGAGGGTTTGATTTTTAAAATGTAGTATCAAGGTTAGAGCTAGGGGGAAAACACAATGTTTAAATTATAATGCATCCCTGTGCACTGCATTTTTATTGCATGAAATGATATTTTTAAAAAGAACAGTTATCCATTGGTATTTGAGACTCAGTCTCCTGATAATCTATCACGTGTCCACATAAATTTTGACAAAATATTCTTTCTGTTTCTTCTGAATGTGAAAACCCAACAAATACAACATAAAATATGGCAGATACCATATTTAATGGTATTAAGAGAATTAATTTTCAGGTGAGTTCACCAGTTTATTCAACAAAAGTTGAAGAGAAGCAATACACTTTAATATCCAAATATTAATCAGGTTTAGGCAAGTATACACCCTTTTATTTTTATACAAACTACTATGAAATAAGATTATAAATCATCTATCTAAAATCATTTCAATATTGCAAGGTATGGATGGGTCTCTGTTGCTCTTTCATGGCCTGGGGATCACGCTGCAGGAGGTGAGTGCACAAAGGTCAAGTCTCATTCCTACCACACCACTTTATTTCCCATGTCCTCAGCTCTCTTATCTAGATCTTTATCCAACTTGCTCACTGAGAGATCACTTTCTTTGGCTACCACAGTGTGTAATTTCATCCTGTGTTTTGAATTTTGAAAACATTGGCCTAAATAAGCTTAAATGTATGTTAGCATCACACACTAAAGATTCTGGGGAAATTGTTTGACACAGACTGTGGGTGGTGTGCCCTACTACGGCTTAATAGAATCTTCAAGTCCAGATCAGGAATGAAATGCTCCAACTGCGATCAGTTATAATAGAAAATCCCCACCTGTTTCCACTGAGTGGGGAGCTGCAAACACAACAGTCTTTTACTATTTTAGCTACCGAGAGTGGGGGTTTTGGTGCTGAAGCCAAGATACCAAGAAAAAAATGTGACTGCAGAATTTTCATTCAGAAACTTCTCTTGTATGAGAAAAGCCACCAATTACTTAAAATATAAGCTATTACAACCAAATAAAAGAAATTATTCAGGCACAAATTTCAGATGCCTAATGTACCCATCCAGAAAGGAAGCTGATTAAATCTTGACCAATGTCTGACTAGGACTAGATATGACACAAAATGTATACTATCCCATCGAGATCCACATGATTCAATTACATCCTTGATATTCTAAATAAATAAAAGAAACTAACAATAATACCAATGATTAATAATTGTGATGAGGCAAGAAGAAAAGTACCCAGGGTAAATAACTTTATAGGGAAATATTATAGAGAGTATGAAAACTTCTGAGACACAAAGTATTGTGTATACAATACCTTGTTATTTTTATTTCTTTAACAATTTTAACAAGAAATCGTTATTTCTTTAAGCTTTCTAATAAGCACAGTAACTAAGTTGGTCGGAAGTAGATAATGAGTTATCTCTTTGGATTATTTACAGTCATTTACTAAATGACTATAGTAAATGTTGGTTCATAGACTAAGACATGAATACAGTTGGGAATGAATAAGGAGAAGAAAAAATGACAGTGGTTTTACTTCATTTCTATCTTAGTGTTTGAGTGAATAATAGAGCATTTAATCTTAGGGGCAATATACACTCGCATGCATATACTAATATGCACACATGCGTGTGCACATACACACACACACACACACACACACACACCCTTTGCTTTTATAGCTAGACATCCTCTTGTTTCTAGACTGAATTGAGGAAATACTTTGGTGTAGGAGGGTTCTTCTGTATTTTGTGTTGTTTTCATTGGTTAATAAAGAAGCTGCCTTGGCCTTTTGATAGGGCAGCTCTTAGGTGGGCAGAGTAGAAAGAACAGAAGGCTGGAATGAAAGGAAGTGTGGCAGACGCTATGATGCTCCTACCCGAGATGGACATAGATTAGACTCATGCCGGTAAGCCACGACACGTGGTGATACACAGATTACTAGATATGGGTTAAAACAGGATGTAAGAGTTAGCTACTAAGAGGCTAGAGATAATGGGCCAGGCAGCATTTAATTAATACAATTTTTGTGTGGTTATTTTGGGTACAAGGTAGCCGGTGGCTGGGAGCTGGGCGGCAGCGGGACACAGCCCACACCTCTTACAACAATACTTGAGTTTCTAGCTGGTTGAGTGTATCTGAGTAGTTTATGCATAAGCACAGGCCTAAACCATCTGGAGACCTAGAGTGTGCCTAAGATAGCTTCCTTAATACAGAAGAAGCATGTAGGTGGTCCTACCATGAGACCATGACACACATCTTTTGTAGGTAACAGAATGTGACACTGAGGAAAGTAAAGATGATCTTTAAACTCACTGGTAGCTTATCAGTTCCATTTACTTAATCTTAACCCATCCCACCTTTCACTCAGTACCAATCCTTTAAAACAACATGGATTTTATACCTTTGCTTTCCTTGTAGGTAGATCATTCCATGTAGATTCAGCCTCCTATTTTTTTTGCTTTTCCAACAGTCACAGTTTAACTTTAATCATATATTTTCTGAAGTTTATGCTTCAGAATTCAAATCTCCCCAGCAGTCTGCTCTCTTCTCTACTTAGAAAGTACTAAGGGAAAATGCTAGAAGAGTCCCTGGAAGACTAGCTGGAATGTTCTAATAGAAAATTCAGTAAAGTTTCCTTAGTAATGACTTTGAAAGGCCATTTAGTTCTAAAATTATACTTTAAATTATCCCTTTGTATTGTCAAAGTCCTTTATATAGTTAGAATCATTTGAATGTTTAGACATAATGAATTTAATAATTTGTAAGTGCACCTGCTATATGATTATCATTGAATATTGAGTTTGCTATATTTAAAATATTTGAATTATATTGCTGGTTTGAAAATTATAGATAATTGGTCACTGAAGTGATGTAAATTATGGTATTCTAACAGGAGACAATGAGTCAAATCCAAAGATATCCCACCTCTTCCTCAAGACTGAGGGATGACTACAGCATGAATAAAGACTATATCTCTAGAAGTGCATATAAGGTACTTAGAAAGAAATCAAACCACATGATCCCCTAATTTACCTTTTCACAGCACAGGGTGGGTTAACATTGTCACTTAAGGTTCACTGACAGACCCAGATGTTACTTCTCATTTGACACAGAATGGAGAAGTAGAGGGTAAGTGTGCCAGGTGAGAACATAGGTTCTAGCATCAATGTGTCAACATCAGAATCATGTATCTGTCAGTGCCTTGCTACAAAGTTGCAGAATATGTTTTACCTCCTTTTGGGCTCGGTTTCTCCATCTGCAATTTGGCTAACAGTATCATAAATGAAACATAGAGTACACTTGACTTGATTATACTTCTGCCACCTTTGGAGCTGATGGACAATTCTTGATCAACAAGGGTATGGAAGTCTCAGAGATTAGAATTAAACTGTATACCCACACAAAAGTCAAAACATCACCTGGAAATGGAGAGGTGTTTCTGTAATGAGGTAATGTTTAGACATTAAAGTGTTTTACCTCCTGCTGAAGTCCTCAAAATTGAGCCCAGTTCATGCTAGGCAAGTACTCTACTACTGAGCTACAGCTTGGCCCTGAGGATGATTGTGGATCTGAGTTTGAGAATCCTCACTAAACTGACTGAAGACTACATCCCTACAAACCAGCTAGCACACACTGCACATTCTCATTCACGAGGTCCAGAACAGGATTCAGGATTGACTGTTGGAGTGATTGTTTACAAATGTTTTGCAAGGCCCGGCTTCTGAAATTTACTCGTTGTGAGTAAAGCTGAGGAGCAAATGGTCCTCCTCTTTGAGGAATATTCACCTGCATCTTTTCCTCTCCGCCTATATAAATGATGTAGAGTTGAAGAGAAACCAAAGTGTCAAAGCCTACCATACATAATGTGTTCAACAAAATTTTAACTTTCCAAAGTGTGTGTATATATATATATGATATAAAATGAATTCTTACTTTGAGTTGTAGATAAAATAATTAGGAATGCTTTGCTGTGGGGAATTCATAGCATCTGCAACAAGGAGAATGCAGTCACAAGGGTTTGAAAATCTGGAATTACCTAACAAGCTTACTATAAAAAAACGGCGTAAGGTGGAGGTAAGAAAGGAAAAGCTACAGGTATCAAGAACCTACTTAGATGATGCAAAGGAAGAACAGTCACTAGACTGTAACCAAGCTCTGACCTGTTCTTAGAAAGATGACCATATAGAATGCTGAATGGATAGTCAGAGGCTGATCTCCAACAGATACTGGGGGAAGCCTAAGCTGGTGAAGATTTCCAGTCTATCCAGCTATTATTACCAACTCCTTCATAGGGACCTCAACACATTTCCTTTCTTCTGCAATCCTCATGCTTTTGAAGTCTGATAATGATTTCTTTATTTTGAAAACATGGGAGAAATTGTTTTAGTATATTCTTTAGTTCCCTTGTGGCGCTTCCCGTGAATGCGTCCATCACAACTCTCTTGAGGAGCCGGCCTGCTACAGAGGCACTATTCTTCTGTGCTCCAACCTTCCTTCTCCACCTGAAGCCACTAATGCTCTCTGAAATCTGGTCTCTGGGCAAGTGAAGAGACCGTAGCTGAATTCTTTCAACGATAATACAGAATAGCAGGTAAATGTGGTCTTTGGTTCCTGAGTACAACAAACTTAAACAAATAGTTATTGCCAATAAAATTGTTAGATTTAGTGGCCTTTGATATCCATGATCCCCACTTGAATGTTCTCCAAAGAGACTTTCATTTCATATCTGAAGTACAAAGAAGAGCAACAGGACTTGGATGTGACTAAGTGGTTATTATTAGCAATATCTAGATATAATTCCAGAAGTTCTTAGAATAATAATGCGTGACCAAGACAGCTATTTCAAGAAAACTAATTTTTTTTTTTAGACAGGGACCTTAGGATTGTCTAGGCTGCTTTCTAATTCCGCAGCTCAAGCAATCCTCCCATCTCAGTTTCTGAGTGCTTGACTGTTCACAAGAGTGTCGCTATCTTGGCATGAATATTCTAGGATGGCCACGACACTCTCTGACATTTCACTCCATAGTTACATATCATTTAAGATGTAAGATGGCATCAGGGGTAGGAAGGCTAAACACAAAACACAGTTCTAAAACAAAGACTTTCAAATTTCTGTAAATTGTTAGAGGTAAAAGAAAGTAGAATCTCAAGAGTCAGTACATGTAATTCACTGGCTGGTTTAGAATTAGATGAGTTTAAAGAAAGTAAGGAAATGGTTTCATTCTTATTCAGCTCCTTTAGGAGGGCGATGGGTTTACCCTTCTAAAGATGCTGTGATAAATTCCTGAGAGCATAACTTAAAAGACAGGGCCAACCATCTTGGTCCATAATTGGCTTGGTCTACTGCTGGGGCCCTGAGGTTAAGCAGTATGGTGGAAAAAAGTAGAAGTAAAGTTACTCAACCCACAGTGCTCAGGAAGAAGAGAGAAAGGAAAAAGGCAGGAGTCAGCTATCAAAACCACAGGCCCATTACAATGTCTTCCTACCAGTTGAGGAAGAGCTAGTGAGCTCTCCTTCAAACTTCTGATGAACTTAGGGCCCTCGTAATCAGGCCCTGCCTAAGTGACTGGCAATGATAACTACAGATGACTGCGTCGTAAACACTAGGGTCTTTGGGGAGATCCTTCAGACACAAATCAAAAGAGGTGGTTTATACAGGGTATCTTATTTCCTCTAATTGTATCACTGAAGTACTTTATCCACTCCAGTTCAAAGAGGAAGAAAAGGTCAGAAAGGCAAACCACCAGACACAGTTCAAAGTCAAGGTCAAAGTTCAAAGTGAAAGTCAGTAAGCTAACTCCTGATGGTTTAAAACAGAAGGTAGGTCTAATAGCTTCGGGAATTCAAGTTTATGACTTCATACTATCCTTCAAAAGTATGTTTTATAATTTATTAACTTCTCCATTCTCTTACTTAACTTAAGCTCAAGGTGCAGAACAAGTTTGTTCCTAGTAACAGGGAGTAAAAGTCCCTCAAACAAGGAAGCGTCCACACCTCCACCTCTTTTTTAACTTGCACCCCCTTTGATGGTGAGATCTAATCCCGCGGCATGGCCCACATCTTTGCAGTGACATAGAATATATTCCTCAGTGTCTTCTCCCATCTTCCTCCTGATCTGCTGGCTTATTCCCACAAAGATACAACCCAGACACACTTCAGATTCCTGATGCCACCTGATTTGTTTGTTCCTCTATGAAACTGTCACTCATATCTGACATCAATATTTCTACTCAAGACAAAGCCATTCACAGCCTTGCCTCCTGTGGTGCTGACTCCTCAACTGACAGGCTGGCACACACACCATAAGTACCATATTTAAAGAAACAAGTACTTCCTGGTGCTTCCTTACAGACTTTCACCATTTCCATGAAATACAACTATAAATCTCCACTCCCCTTCACACTAACTGCCTTACTTCTAAGGCTTTCTCTGCATGATGGTAAAGATACTCTCTATTCATTGCCACTGGGTATCGGTGGTTTGTGGTCAACATAAACAATGATTTGCGGCTGGACCATGGTACAAAGTGACTGTTTATGACTATTTTTCTGGGGAAGGGCTCGAAGCTTCTTTCAGAACATGCAAAGTGAGAAGTACCCTCTATCGGATAAATCCAACCAAGAATTAAACAGACCAACACTAATCCCCTGGGACTCATTAATGGAGGTCCAAACTCTTGGACAAAGAATGCTATCATTTCTCCCCACACTTATTCACAAGCCACACTTAATTTTGCACACTTCCCTCTCTTCCCTTTTCGTTCTCATATGTCCTGTTCCTTAGCTTAATTCATGCCCGAGTTAGAGCTTTTTCGTCTTTGTCCCAGCACACTCTAATGTTTTTCATGGACTGTTCTATCCACTTATTAACATACTAATCCTTCCTGAATGGTATGGACTGAGCCACATTCTGCCACTTCCTATATGCGATTCTGTATTTTTATCCTCGCTTTCCTTCCCTTAAGGCTTCTTAAATGTTGGGTCTGGAACACTGTGAATTTATTCTCTACAGCATCACTCAAATACTCATGAATTAGATAATTAATATTGTGGTCTATCACAAAAGAAAGGAGGGTTGAGAGGTTGAAAAGGTGCTTCAGATCAAGGAAACATTTTTAAGTCCTGAGAAGTCTTACTGAGAAAATAATAGAGTATTACTCCCTAAAGAATGGGAATCATTGTTCTTCAGTCAATTCAAGTGCTGATGCTGGATTCAAAATTCCATGAGTGGATGGTGGTTGGCTCTATTACTTACATTCCCAACAAAATCTAAACTTAGTGGACTGACTGAAATATTTTCTTCATCAAAGAGGGAAGCAAGCTATTAGTGCACGCTGCATATAATCAGGTCATTGTTCATGCTGTCTTGAACACATGTATATTTAATTGGCTCCATCACTATAACAAGGTAAAAGGGGATTCACTCTCAATTATACCTTACGTGATGATATGTTTTTTTCTTTAAACTCATCATTTCACCCCAGGTAATGCCTGCTTATTTGTCTATCATGAGAGCCCACCCTACCCTCCTTATTTTTTTTCACAAATGTAGGTTCTAGGTGGAAACTGAAGTCATTATAAAACCTTAGAGTTTATTGTACAAGAACAAAAATGAGGAAGAAAATACAAAGTGGCAAGTGGAGATGAGGAAGGAAAACAAGTTGAGAAACTTATTTAGGCTTAACCAGGGATTAAATGCCACTCCCAAAACTAGAAGATAAATGAGCAAAATGTCCAGGTGTGATGGTTATTTTTAATTGTTAATTTGATACAATTTGAAGAGTTTCTATAAGGAACTGTCTAGGTTAGGTCGGCCTATTGATATGTTTGTAAAGGATTGCTTTGAAGGTATTAATTGAGTTGAGAGTACATATCCATGATGGGGTTAGCATTCCCTGGATTTGGATCCAGGACTGTATACGTGTAGAGAGGCCACAGAGCTTAAGTAAGCATGGATGTGCTCATTTTTTTCTCTGTTCTTGGTGTAGGATGTGACTAGCCGCCGCTACAAGTTCCTGGCTTGAACCTTTACAGTCATGATTGGTAACCTGTAATTGTAAGCTAAAATAAGTATTTGTACCCGAACATGCTTTCTGTTAGGGTATCTTATTATAGACAAAGCAATGAAATTAGGACACCCTGACCAAACACAATTATGAGTTAGTTTCACTATAATAGTTTAATTCCTCCACAGAAATTTCTGAAGTCATGTGTATGGATATATAAATACTTACAGACAGTAATTTTAAAAATGTATGCATAAACATATATGACTATGTATATGTTCATTGTACATGAAATATAAAATTTGAACTTTGTGTAGTAACATGACACAGAAATACCTTACTTTTAGTTTATATTTCTCCTTCATCCTTGCTTCTCCTACAACCCATACAATGTTGGGTGAGGCTGCTTGTTCATTCCCGGCCAGCCAGACTCCCGAAATAATCACACTATACTTTCCTGTTTTCCTTTGGAGTTCAGAATAAACCTGTCATTATTTCCTGAAAAGAAAGTGTGAAGAGAAAATCATCAAGGTTTGACACATTTTCCTTAATGATTTTACTCATTTGTCTGGTGTATGTTGGTGCCATTTGCTGACAGTGACAAAGCTTTAATCACCTGCAGTCCTATGGTCCCCAGCTCTTCTAGAATCAAAAGCTTCACCCACATCGGACCATTAAGAGACTCTGGTAATCTGCTACAAAGGAGGATGTTGCTAGCGTCATCTAATAGTATATACTCTAATACTCACAGATAACTCCAATAGACTACGTGTCTCCAGGTTCATCAATCTTCTTCCTACTGTTGTCTAAATATTTTCATAAATGGAATGGAAAAATAGTAATCAAGTCATACTACTGAAAAATTAGAAATGAATTTGTGAATATATTTAAATGAATTTCAGTAATAATTCTGTGTTACTATTATATAAATTCTTATTAGGAACTGGTAACTTTGTAGTTAGTTACATATATCATGTCAGCCTTTTCTTGGTCTTCAGTGCCCTCATCTGCTATTTGATTCTATCTCCAAACAAACTGTGTAAAAGCCTCCTAGGAGTCCCTTTGCTTGTATGGGCTTCATCAAACAAAAAATGATGACTATTTTATTGCCTCTCTGCTATTTCCTACAGGGCACTGTCTACATATGTCATTCATGGTCCTTCTCCTCACATTTTAAACTTTATTTCTGTACTCTAGTGTGTTTCTGGCAACTGGCCCAGGCTGTTTCCTGAGTCCTTCCCAGTCTTTAAGGTTCATCTCTGTCTATTAACAGCTTCCAAGCCCTCTGTCCCCTTAGAGTTCCTACCGAGCCTTGAAGGCTGCAAAGTCCTAACACTTGGTCATTCTTGGCATATCCTGGCCACCTTACCTCTTTTTTCTTAATTATTGTATGTTAGGTCACCTTACCACTAGCTGACTTGCCCTTCCTTTCAGTCTAACCTACTCATTTGAAAATGTATCACTTTCATCATTATGTCCTAGGGAGGGGAGAGGCTAGGTATCTGGGAAAAGAGGGCAGGGAAGCTGCTTCAAAAGCATGGAGTGAGATTTGTTCCACACTATCTCTTCTTTTTCTTCCTTTTGGTTTTCAAGGCAGGGTTTCTCTGCATCCTATAGACCAGGCTGGCCTTGAACTCCCTCTGCTCCCCAAGAGCTGGGATTAAAGGTGTGTGCCACCATATTCAGCAGTTTCTTTGTGTATATACAAATGAGGACCAGAATGACTGGCACATGATCTGCCACCTGTCTGCTAATTCTTGCTTGCAAGCAATACTGAGAATAAATGAAAGTTGAAATAGTGATATCCTTTACTAAAAACTTTAACCTCAAACCAGGAAGTTAAAAAAATAGCGCACATAAGGAAGTTGACTTGAAGCCACTCTAAGAATATCTGACATAAGGTAATATGTTCCTGAAATGACTGAATTGAAATTTGTAAAAACAAAACAAAACATACTTTTATAAAGTGTCTTTTAATAGTTCCTTGACTATGAAAGATCAGCACATTTATATGTTAATGTTTGAATTCCTGAAGTATATTGTAAAACCAGTTTTCAGGAACAAAGGTCATTATATGATTTTTATACCATGTTGTTATCATGTGACTTTTAATTATTTCATTTTATTTTATACATATTTTCCCCTTGTGCAAATGCATGTGCTCATTAGTATACACACAGAAGAGAGAACAGTGTGTTGGTGTGACAGGGCAAGATAGTGCTAAGGTTCTTCCACCTTGTATTCTTGCTGGGGCCATTTAAAGTTTAACTAGAATTTGATGTCATTGATGGGAAGTGCTGTGGAAAATTACCCACCTTTACTTTAGGAACCTGAAGTCACAATTTCCCAGGAAATTTCTCTTAGTTTCTGTTAAACTGTCTGTTTGGGGAACCCCGCTCCTGCGAACTGCTTACCCTGATTCTGCTAAACTGTTTGATTCCACAAAACTTCTCCTTGTAGCTACTGAGAGAAATAACAGGTTATGGTTTGTGTCTTAAAAAGCAAACAAACGAACAAAACAACAACAAAAAAAACCCTTACCCTAAATGTTCAGAGCTGCACACTTGGGTCCCCAATACCTGAATGAAGTCCCAGTGAAATGGAATAAAGACGTTCAGATGGCAACAGATTTCATCGGTGAGGTCATTTCTGGTGGGCGTCCTGTAATTTTGGATCCCCAGAGCTGGAAATAAATGTTTTCCCAGAACACTCAACTTTTTTATGGGTGCTATGCTCTGAACTGGGTTCTCGTGAGTATGGAGGAAGAGATCTACTGCTAAACGACTTCTTCAGCCCCCCCCGTTGATATTCAGGCGTACCCTGGCACAGCACATCATGTCCTGCCCAAACAATCGATCATAATCTGTTGGCATTGTTAAATTTGCTCCAGTGGTTTAGAGTGCTGACTGATTTCAAAGCAAGTATTTAGGCTGGGGTGCTTCCAACCTGTAATCCTGGCACTTAGGATGTAAAGCAGTAGGATTGCAATGAGTTTGGGGCCAGCTTGAACTACGCAGCAAGACCTTGCCTCAAAACAAATAATTTTAAAAAGCCAAAAAAAAAAATTAAAGGGTTTAGTTGAGTTCTGCTGAAATGAACAGCAATGACATGAATTGTCCTTATACTAGTTAACAATGTAATATAAACAGCTCATTTGTATTAGTAAAGCACTATAGCTACATTTTTAATTCATAAAGGATTTTAATATTTTATATTTTTATTTTTTTTCTTGAGAGAGGGTCTCAATGTACAGCCCAGACTGGCCTGTAACTAACTCTGTGTTCCAAATGTCCCTTAAATTCATACAAATTGCTTCTGCTCAGCTACCTGAATATTTAGGATTAAGGGTAGGCACCTTCTCAGCCAGCTCTGTAAAGGCTATTTTTTTAAAAACTTCAGACAATTGATTTAATGCCAAGTAGTATCTTATATAAACTGAAGTAGCATTAGTCTACCATAAACAAAAGTTGACCCTTTTTTATAAGAAATAATACCATTTCCATCAAAGACCTCAGAACGATGCCTACCTTTTGACTGTGTTTCCATTTACAGTATGTAAAACAGCAGTGAATGAAAGTCCCGGCAAGAACATGTGAAGATGCTCTTCAGGATTTCACAATAACTAATGCTTCTCTGCAAGAAACTGGAATAGAGTGCATTTCTCTAGCATGTTTGTCATTTTGTTTCTGAGCTAGGATCTGGGCAAGTACAAGCTGCTATGAATTGGCTATCCTCCTGCCTCAGCCAGACTGATCTGCTGGTCCTTTTTTCATTGTAAAAAACAAAACAAAACAAAAAAACAGTGAAACCATGGTAGGCTGTGGAGAAGGAGAGCCAATCAGACACTGAGTCTTCCAGAACACTAGTCTTTGATTTGCCACCTCCAAAGTTGAAAATAACACATTTTCTGCTCCTTACAAACTGCCCATCTCCAGCTTTCTGCTATAGCAGCCTAACCAGAAGAAAACGCCATGGAGCCCAATTCCCACTTGGTTCTTCTGCCTTTCTGCCCATTCAGCCAGTGTTCTCTAACTCATGTGTCTATTTAAATTAGCCAGAGGCTATTTCTGTTTCTGCAAAGAAGGCTGGCATGAATCACTAACTAAAATGAACTGTCTCAATTCCCTGGACTCAAATTAAGATTGAGCTCTATTTCTTATAAACTTTATAAAAATTATCTTTATTTCTTATGTATCTGAGCTTTATTGGGGGACTATAAAATACATGCATATATATTGAATTATGTTCTGCATGTAAGATTGCCCAGCAAAACACATTCTTACAAAAACTAATGATTTTTTTCCTTAAAATAATAAACATTGGCGTTCACATTAGAACTTAATAGGACTGCAATTATCACCCTAAGATTCAACTTTCTTTGATGTCCCTTGTGAAAGGAATGCAGTGCTTCGTGAGTCTGTGATTGAATGCGGTTTACAAAGAGTCCAAGGGCCAGCCTCACAGAGTCGGTTGTTCTAACACACATACATGCACACCCATCACCACCACCAATAATAACAAAACCCAGCATCAGGTTTTGTGCTCACAGGTTTCTGACTCTCACAGTAATATTTTAAACAACTTGAGAAAGGTATGCAAAGCCAAGGCTCGATGGTCAGTCACTTGTGGCACTATGAAGAACTCATTGTATTACTTGATGGCCTCAGAAGCTTCAGAGGTCATTTATGCAGGTGTAGAAAACAAACAAATGCCTATTGGTTGCCAGATTTTTATTACCATTTTTCACAAGCTAATAAGGAACTTGATGCAAGTTTGTAATAATGAGGTTATTGAAAAAAAACTGACAGCTTTTTTTCCCCCAAGATGACTAAAAACATAGTTTACCGTGGACTAAAGTATGGTAGGCTTCACCATGTGGACTGGCATTTTGCCAGCAGCCATATGCCATCTGTTTTTTTTTTTAATGAAGTTTGCATCAATTATAGGAGGCATCAAATGCTGTGCGGCTAGTAGAATTGTTTTACGCAGGCCAGTCAACACATGATGTTCCTTCTATGGAAACCCCATATACCCAAATTCAAATAAGAAAAACCTTCTGAAGCCATTAGGAGAATCTAGCAAGTGGCTCAAAGGCAAAGCACTGAGAAAGTTGGAGTTCCTGAATTGGTGCAAAGAAAAGAGATCAAGAGGAAGAAATCCACACACCTTTCTGAACCCTTCCTAGGCTGCTTAGCATAGCAGGGAGGGAAATAATTCTAACATTGTTTTACTTTTAAAAAATTAAGCAGTGAAATTACTAATTTAGGACAAATAATTAAAAAATAAATAGCTCCTTTTTAAAATTAACAGCAAATATGTTCTGTCTAAACATTATTGGTGTAAGTTGACTTAACTCATTTCCATTTTTGTGTTAAAGAAAAAGTCATAAGGTAAATAGTGAGCTCAAAACTTTAATTTATTTGAAATGAACTAATATTTAAAAATATTTTAGAAGATTTCTTTTTTTTCTTCCAAAGCTATTTCCCTACATCTCCTGACTTTCATTAGATTCCTTTGAATTATAAAACATTTTAATATAAAAGGAGCTAACACAGTGATAAGGCTTCCACATTCAACTTCCCACATTCAACAAGACAGTAACACTTTTGCTTTGGATTTCTCTTTCTTAAAATGACAATTAATGGACATTAGAAGCTCTGGAAAAGTATCTACCATCTTCTTTCCCAGAGGCAAAGACTATTCAGAAGTCTGTGTACATCTGGCCCCCCACATTCACATGCTCAGCTCCATGCTCCCCTGTTCCTTTACCCACAAGAAAAATCTTCCCCCAAATTTCCTTTGCCCTTTCACTTCTATATGGATGCTTATTTTTATTGAGCATAATTTGTATGGCATTTTCAGAGTGTTTACATTAGTCAAAATATTCATAACAAATACCAGAGGTAAAAAATTTAAGTCAGATATTTTGGTTCATAGGTCAAGAGGTTTCATTCCACTATGGCAGGGATGGCATGCCAAGGTGGGCATGCCAGGAAAGCATGGTTACGTGATGGCACCAATCATGGCAGATGAGATGCACAGATAGAGATTCTAAAGTTGCTTTTATCTGTGGAGGATGCTGGCCCACGTGATAACACTATCTACATTCAGGGAAGTCTTCTCTGATGATCCTTCTAGAAATCCCTTCACAGATTAAGCAGATAAAATGATCACTAATTATTGGGTGTTTCTTAAACAGATATTTGTCTCTGATCTTTTTCTTATGTTACCTCTTTGCTATGAATTCTTATCACCTTATTTCTGAGATGTTCTGTGGTCTTAACAGCTCTATTGTTTATTTTTTCAAGTTCCATATGTCAGGCCATAGCATTTTTTTCTATGCTTGTCCTGATTCATTTAGCATCCTTAAGCTATCCTTGTTGTTGCCTGGTAGGTCTATAGACAGGATATGTGTTAGCACATGGAATCCCAGCACGACCAAGGCAAAGAGATCTTGTCTCCTTTTTCATCTAAACAAAAAAAACTAAAGGATAGAGACTCTAACTTTTCTCAAAGTACCACACAGAGTCACATGATAAGTTCAAGGCAAACTGAAACATATCCTCATATAGTCCAAGAATGCTCATGTATGTAGGCACATGCCTTGACAAACTTTGACATGTACGTGGGAGACACAAGTGAAGTTGTTCCCCCCAAAAGACAAATGAAATTAAGTTATACTGTCTACCAGCAGAATGAACAAACACATTACTGTGTGTTCAAAGATTCTGACATGAATTCAATTGTTAAAAATATTACAAAGGTTTTTATGTGTCAACATGTATATAACTTAAAAATGACTTGTAAGATAAATAAGCTTATACAGACAATAACATGTTAATTAATTAAAAATAATTAAAATGTTAATTTAAGCTACCATAATTATATTATGCTTTTATATTTTTCATACTGTATATAAAACATACAAATATAAGACAGAAAAAATATACAAAAATTTGATAACAGATGCCTAAAGGATAGAGAAGAATGGGTTTCTGAATGTTCATAAAGAAATAATTGCATAAGTTTCAAATGTACACATGAAATCAAATATTAGCATGGTAAACTATTAGTATGAATTCCCCCTTGGTGAGAGATCATGGTTTGCCATGATACTATTCACATTGTGACTATAGTATTTTTCAAATCTACTAATAATAAGCATATGAAATATTAACTCTAAGCTGAATGCAATTTTAATCACATTAATAAGAAGAAAAAATTAAATATAAAATCATTTCTTTTTATTTATTTGTGAAAGTAGAAATGATTGTGACTTAAAGTTGTCCTAAATATTTAATGTTTGAATAACATGGAAACAAAAGCACAATCAACAAATTTGAGTATGTCTGAAAAATATAAAATAAAATGAAAAGATATTTTCTACATAAAAAGCTCTAACAAATTAATAGTAAAGGCATAGAAAACTCAACAGAATTTTATAGTTTGCAAAAGAAAAAAAGTGATCAGCCAGAAATGAGATACAAAAAAAATGTTTAAAATTAGTAGTCAGATAAACGTGCTGCTTTTCATAGATCATGCAAGCAAACGCAGCACACACAATATCAAAGGCTGAAAGATGCTTTACTGATATATGCAAGCATTCTAAAAGTTCAGAAATTCTACCTGTTATATGTCCATCACACTGGTTAGGATAAAATTATTTGTGGAAAATAAAGCAAAATAACGCCTTTTTAAAAAAATTTTGATGTGCATTGGGGTTTTGTCATAGGTGTCAGATCTGCTGGAACTGGAGCTACAGACATTGCGCTCTGCTGTGTGGGCACTGGGAATTGAACCCCGGTCCTCTGGAAGACCAGTTACTATTATTAAACGCTGAACCATTTCTGCAGCCACCTCCTTTTTTTTAGTATTTCTTTTTTTTTAATTTTTAGCAAAATAATACTGCTGGAAAGGAAGAGAATTAACTGGAGCTTCTGTGCATTGCTAGCGGGGATGTAAAATTATGCATTTTTTGTAATCTTGCAAGTGTTCAAAACAACCAAATTATCATGGTGAATTCCCCACACCATATTAACTGATTTTTTAAAATAGGTTTCATTTTCTTATTCAGAGGGGAAGGGGAACAATGGGAGAGTATTTTAGGAATAATTTCCTTAGAATGTGTTTCTACAACCACCATAAGATAATTTGAGTTTCAAGCCTTCCTAATTTTCTGAGGATGGTGGCACATGCCTTTCATCCCACCCCTTGGGAAGCAGTCAGATCTTTGTGACTTCAAGGCCAGGCTGGCTACACATGAAATTCTAGGCCATCCTGGGCTACATAGGAAGACTATTAAAAGCAAAGGAAAAATATCCAAATATGAACAGGCATGCTCATCAAAAACTACAAGTACAGTTTATAAACCAGCCCTCCTCTGCCCAGGCCATTAGTTGCACATGTTCTAAGGAAAACAAGGAGCAGCAGACTGGTGGCCACACAATGGCACTGCAAACAGACCAAGGCACAGAGTGCAGATAAGGCTCTCTGTCCTGCACACACAATCAAGCCACTGCCCATCACTTTTGGAATTCCTTGGCCCACAATCTGCGACCTGCCCATCTTTTACTAGTGTATACATCAGTCTTTCCTTGTCACTCAGATTCTCAAAAAGACTCTATCTGTTCCCTAAACAGAGGTATTCTCTTTGGTTGTCATCTACTTCTGCTTTGCCATTATGGAATGAGGCATACATGTCAGGGAGCAAAATCAGCTGAAGTGTGAACAGACAATTAAGTCAACAAAAACTGAAGACATACCTACCATGTCAACAACAGGTCTGGACTCAAACGATATATAGAAATTGTAAGACCTGGTTGTTTTCTTCAAATAGTTTATCCTTTCGTTGGGGAACTGAAGCACATAGGACAAGTAAAACCTTGAGTGTTATTTGAAGAGTAAGGCTCACTTTAAAGCAGTAGTTCTCAATTGATGGGGCCATGACCCTTTTGGGGGTCGAGCAATTCTTTCACAGATGTCACACATGAGATTTATCCTGCATGTCAGATATTTACATTATGATGGATAACAGCAGCAAAATTATAGTTATGAAGTAGTAGAAAAAATAATTTTATTGTAGGGAATCACAACATGAGGAACTATGTTTTTCTTCTTTGTGGAACTGTATTAAAGGGTTGTGATGTTAGGAAAGCTGAGAACCACTACTCTAAATTGTCAAGACCTAATAAGGTATGTTACTAACACTTTCAGTTCAATTAAATGGATAAAAATATAATTTGATGTATCCAAATAAGTCCAGGGCTTTCTAAAATCTATTTTCTTGGCTGATCTATCAACAAATGAATTTTGATTATAGTTAAGATCCATGCCAGTTTGTGAATACTAAGGCCAGATTAAACAACTGAATATCTTCCATCGGTTTAAAACAAATCCCCAATGGCATTCATTAAAATTACTCTGTCAACATATTATCTGTAGTGTTTTAACCTACTATGATGGCAGAAGAAAAGACAAAACAACCCCCCTTGCCTGTACAATCAACATTTTATTCCAGTCATGTTCAATTGCTACCAGTGATGGAGCCATGACCGCCACATTGCTAAAGACAGGTCATTTCTGGTAATCAGCTTTTTTTACTGTTCAACACAGTCTGACATTCTGAGAACCAACTCCTCAAGACATTTTGCTAACATAGCTATCTCCTCCTGGTTTTTCTACTACATCAATGTTCATTTCTGTTTAGCCTCTGCCAAATGTGTCCTTTTGAGGGTACAATGCCCCCAACTGAGACCTCTGTCTTCTTTTCTGTCTTTACTCACTCCCCTGTGCTTACACATTCCTCCCTAACCTGTTCTACCTGTGGACACTCAAGTTCTGTCTCCTGCCCACACCTTCTCTCTCCAGACTTACACATCCTCTATCTAGATGTCTAGCTGTCCTCTCAAAATGAATTTCCCAAAGTGAAATCCTTGACCCCAACCCTTATTTTTGTATCACCTGGTAGCAAGTCCATCCATCCTTCCAGTTGCTTAGACTGAAGCCCTGGCATCATCCTCAACTTCACTCTTTTTAGCATCGTCTTCAAAATCTCCTGTCCTCCTGTTGCCACCCGGATGTAGAAATCACAGCTTTCTTCTGTGTTACTTGTGGTCCACTACTATCTTCCTTGCCATACCAGATTATTATCCCTAAACAGATAATCCTGGTTGAAACACTAGCCAGAATAATCTTTAAGGAACGTAAACTGTGTTATGTGGACACTTTTCTTAAGCAACTGCAATGGTTTAAACAGAGTTAAACCAAGAACTGGGTGTGGTGAGGCACACCTGTAAGGTCAGCACTCAGGAGAGGGCAAAGGAAGATCAAGAGTTAAAAGTCACCTTTAGCCATACAATCTACTAGAGGTTAGCTTGGGGCATATGGGATTCTATCTCAACCAAACAACAGATGTCTCACTACTAAGTACAAGACCCCAACTAATTTGCCCATTCCCCTTGCTTCTTCCAACTGAACTTATGTGGGGAAAATTACATAGAACAGAAAATATGGAAAGGAAAGACTGTTATCAATTATATAGCTGGCATTGGTTGCCTTTACTCACCTGACTTTATCTACAATCATCTCCAAGAATTTCTTGGCATTTGTAATTACCACTTTGAGTTTTTGCCTTATCAGATTCTTGTAACCAAGAAGACCTTTCCTTACTCCTGCATTTCCTCCAAATCTTTGCTTACATCACTTTCTCTAAGTCCTTCCTGATCCCACTATGACACTTTAATGCTAATCTCTGAGCATTTCCTCCTAATTCTATTTCACCCTTTCCTCTACTTGCATGCAGCTTTAATTTCAAGTATATACACTACTTACTTAAATGTTTGTTATTATTCTTTGAGTATGTTTATTGCCAAAACACAAACCTGTGAGGGTAGAGCTCTTTCTGTATTTCACTCACTGATAAATCCTTAATAGATCTAAGTCCTTGGTTTGTACCAGATGGTAACTAAATAATAAATTTAAACCATTCATCATATAAACAAAGAGGAACCTAACAGCAAGAGATGGCAGCTCACTAGTATTCTCTGTCTTAGGTAGGGTTCAAGGCATGCAGTATGTGGAGAAATGCCCATATAGCATAAAACAATGGAAAGCTGTCACGATTTCCACAGGAACACCTTCAGACATGAGGATACAACAAACAGAGTAGCATTGACTTTTGTTCAAGATCAAGTAGATTGATAAATTTTCTCCCCAAAATTATGTAAAGTCCTATATGAGAAGGGATTACTATTTAATAAGGAGACTCCCAGAGCCTGTTAATGTTATTATATTAGACAGAATTGCTCATTGTCCTGCACAAAGGAGCATTTAATTTTTGGGGAATCTCATTTACTTGTAGATTATTTTGTTATAGATGCTTTAAATTGCAGTGCCCTGAAACTTGAGGGTAAAATATGCTTCACGTTTGTCATGCATAGCAATTGTGGTGATTTTCAAATCAGGTTCACAACAGTCAAACAGTTCAGGATAAGTGACTCATGCTGACACTATAATTGGGTGAGTTCTTTAAATCGGGTATATGCTTGAAGTTAGTTTTAATTTGGCATGGCTTCATGTCTCTCGTCTACATAGTACAGCAGTGGACATCAGTCTACATGCAAAGATGGGATATTTTAACAAAATGAGGAGTAGATACAGCCTGGCTGGTGTTCTGTTTCTTTCCAGAGCTGGAATCTGCTCAGCTCTCCTGGGGTTCCAGAAGGCTGGATTCAGAGCAGACAATCCTATAAGCATGCAAGCCTGCACTCCTCAGATGGAGAATGAGATAACGGAAACTTACATTACAGGGCTTGTGTTGATGAGGTTGGATCTCACAAGCAACCCTAATCATTATAGCACATGAAACAGAAGCACGCTTATAAGAGAAGCCCTTCCATGGTACTCAGGCTCCAAGATCAATAACAGCTCTTTGAGATGGAATGACAGGAAAGCAAATTACCCTCTAAGGCAGAGGTGTAGGCAGAGGCTACTCATTTGGTTCCCATGCGCCCAGACCTGAAATAATCACACAGAAACTGTATTATACAGCACTGCTTGGCCTATTAGCTCACACTTGTTATTTGCTAG
>JAQHUG010000009.1:8658131-8668787 GCA_028555095.1 Dicrostonyx torquatus | reverse complement strand
TCTTATTGTTCTAGTTAGAATCTCAAGTACAATATTGAATAGGTATGGATAGAGTGAACAATCTTGTCTTGTTCCTGATTTCAGTGGGATTGTGGGGAGTTCCTCTCCATTTAGTTTGATGTTGCTTTTGGCTTGCTGTATATTGCCTTTAGTATATTTAGGTATATTGCTTGTATCCCTGCTCTCTCTAAGACCCTTATCATGAAGAGATGTGGTATTTTATTGAAGGCTTTTTCAGCATCTATGAGATGATCATATGTCATTGCTTTTTTTCAGTTTTTTATATGGTGGATTACATTGACAGATTTTCATATGTTGAACCATCCCTGCATCTCTGGGATTATGCCAACTTGATCATGGTGGATAAATTTTCTGATGTGTTCTGGGATTTAGCTAGCCAGTATTTAATTGAGTAATTTTGCATCAATGTTCATGAGTGAGATTGGTCTGTAATTCTCGTTCTTAATAATGTCTTTGTGTGGTATTGGGTATCATGGTAATTGAAACTTCATAAAAAGAGTTTGGCATTATTCTCTCTGGTTCTATTGTGTGAAACAATTTGAGGAGTATTGGTATTAAGTCTTCTTTGAAAATCTTGTTGAATTCTGCACTGAATCCATCTGGCCCTGGGCTCTTTTTGGTTGGGAAACTTTTGACGACTGTTTCTATTTCCTTAGTAGTTATAAGTCTATATATTTTGCTTATCTGGTCTTGAATTAATTTTGGTAAGTGATATTTATCCATAAAATTTTCCATTTCCTTTATGTTTTCTAATTTTGTGGAGTACAGGTTTTCAAAATATTAAGACAGGCAATTTCATTGACATTCCTTCCAGTGAAGCCATGTGTCCCCTACCCTTAAAAGCAAGCATCACTTAAGACTTCTTCGATGAACTAAACAAGTCAGGAGTGATACTGTTCTGGATTCAATAGAATGGCAGCTTCTAGCTCTGCCTTTTTTTAACCTACGGAAGTAAAGAACCGACTGTACTCCCAGTCTCTATCCAGGATCAGCCTTCCTCTGGATCAACTGAATCACCATCGCTATTTCCGTGTAGTAGAGACATACTTTCTTGTTGAATTCCACTCAAATTTTAGAGTCATGAACTAAGTGACCTCCTCTACTAATGACATTGAGAGCACTTTGTTAGATGCCTGTTTATAAGCAGAAAAGCCAATAAGAAATAGTCAATGAAAAGAGAAACTGTTTCACGTTTTCTTTGCGGGACCACAGAGGTGAAACTGGAGCCCCCTCAAATACCACAGGGAAGAAATGTGCCCTTCCTACTTTAGAAACATCTTGCAAATAGTTAACTGTGATTCAAATTAAGAAGAGAGGAAAGAGAGTGAACTAAATACTTTAAGATCATGCTCTCATTTCATTTAAACCACTGGAGGAAATTCAATCCCAAATTAATATAACAAAAGCAGACGCTAGCTTAAAATGTATTTCATCAGATTTCAGGGCTCAGTTAGAGGAAAGACACACTGGACTGCTTTAATAGTCACCCTAGTAAAGATTTTCTCTTCATTTTGTAAGTGAGCAAAAGAAGATTAAGTGAGTGCCTCTGGAACCACCCAGGTTATTGGTAGACAGTATTCCTATATTAAGTGGGAGATCGATAAACCTCCAGATCAATATCAGAGCCTCATGTCAGGGACCAGTACATGTATGTGACAGGTTCAGCCAGGTAGAAAAAGAGAGGGAACAATTCTTTGCTATTATTTGAGTTACTTTTTATTTTTTTAAGTTACTCGGATATAGACAGTTCATTTTAAGTGCTGGTATTCAAGACAGGAATGTGGATGAGTTGCTTTATTAGAGAAAAAGGAAGCCCAGAGGGAAGAAGCATGAAAAACTCAATGCCATATAAAGCTAACATCAATCTGACAAGCTTGCTGCAGAGCCAGAAACCACCATGGTAAACCTAAGTCAAAGGCTCCCTAAACCCACGTATTATTCCTATTATCATCCTAATCACTCTCTTCACTGAAAAGGAAGAAAGAAAGTACATTGGCATTGTAGAAGTAATGTTCAAATTATATGCATGCACTGAAGCTTAGGAAAAGGTTAGATATGTCTTTGGATTTTTGGGAAACTAGTGTATACTTACCCATGCACATAGTTAAATTACTAGAATTTTGTAGATATGATTATAGCCTTTTTAGGAAATGGGTTGTTGCATACTTTTATATCCAATGTATAATAAAGTCAAATTCTTTTGTAGTATTTAGAATACTTGAGGTGAATGAATAGGTAAGCAGTTAAAGGAAGGTGAAGCAGAGCTGCCACCATTATCCATGACTCAGAATTGGGTGTGACTTCCATCTAGGAAAGTAGAGTGATTTCAAACATCTCAACACACCGTTGTTACCACTCATGTCCTGTCTATACAGGAAAATTCACGTCTTCTTGAATATTATGACTGATACCTTTTCCTGGGTATAATGCAAAGTCTATACATTCAAGCTCTACTTGAATATAGTTTGAAGGATAAGTTTACCATCAAAGAGAAATCTGGGGGCTTCTTTTTATGAAAATGTGAATGATGTGATCCAATGCATCATTTAGCAACATGATCCCTTTACAACATCCCGCTGCTTTCTTACTCCCCAATGTCCAGTCTGGCTCTGTTGGGTGATCTCATGTATCTGTCTTAGTCTTACACGGTTTGTTACACTGTATTTTAATCTTGAAAATACTCAACCAAAACTTTGGTAGAGGTTGAACTGGGGGTAGGGGAATGTAAATCCTCTTCATCTAACAACCTGTCTGGAGGTCCCTTAGAAAGCTGTTTCCAGGGTTTTTTTGTGTGAAGTATGTGACCTTTTAGCTATTCTTGTAATAGTGTATAATGGTATAAAACAAGGCCCTGCCCTTCATCAATGTAGCTTTTATATTCTGGCTCATATGTGGTGCACACAATACCAAAAAGAACCTAATGGAGTAGGAGGGTTCTTCTGTATTTCTGTGCTTTGATTGGTTAAATAAAAAGGATGCCTGGCCTGTAAGATAGGACACAGCCCTTAGGTGGGTGGAGTAGACAGAACGGAAGATGGTGAGAAAAAAAGGAAGTATGCCGGTCACCATGAGTCTCCCGCCGCAGATAGATGTACCTTAGAGCAGTCTGGTAAGTCACCACTCTGTGGTGACATACAGACTTTTATAGTGGGTTAGTTTAGATGTGAGAGCTAGCCAAGAAAAGGCTGGAGATAATGGGCCAGGCAGAGTTTAAATGAATATAATTCCTACGTGGTTATTTCGGGCATAAGCAAGCAACCAGTGGCTGAGCGGGCCAGCGGCTGGGGTCTGGGAGCTGGGTGCCAAGAACACAAACTACGCCGCTCCCCCATATACAACAGTTTGGTGCCCAACGTGGTTGGCTGACTCCACAGTGTATTCTGTCAATTATGTTTTAAATAAATACTGATTGGCCAGGTAGGAAGTATAGGTGGGTCAACCAGACAGGAAGTAGAGGCAAGGCGATGAGAACATCTGGGAAGCAGGAAGCTCCCTTGGCATTCCTGTGCAGACCACCAAGGAGGCAACAATGTAAGCTGCCCAGCTGAGAAAAGCTCCCGAGCCATGTGGCTAACAGATGGGTTAATATAAGTTATAATAGCTAGTAAGAAGCCTGAGATAATGGGCCAATCAGTTAATAACCTAAAGTAGACTCTCTGTATGATTTTCTTTGGGGCTTGCTGGCTGTGGGGTACCGAGCGGGACAGAAATCCCAACGAGCCAGCCCTCATGTTACATCCTAGCAAGATGAAGAAGTAAAAATTCTAAACACTATGATATAAATCAGATGTCTGATAAAAGCATAGGGAATGGGCCAGTTACTAAAGCCTCATTCATGAACACACCAACTTGCCATAGAGTATCCACCATGCTTTTGTGACTTAGGCTAAGCTACAATAAGAAGCAAGCCATAACTTCTTATTATTGTGTCCTATATCATTCATAAATTCAGGAACAAGACTGCCTGAGCTTGAATCCTCATAAGGACACTTAGTGGGTGATAGAACCTCATAGGATTTGGGGGAAAATATTTAAGGTTTCTTGGCTTCTTTTATTAGAAGTTGGGTGAGAAAAACAAAGACAGAGAGACAGAAAGAGAGACAGAGAGACACAGAAAGAGAGACAGAGACAGAGAGACAGAGAGAGACAGAGAGAGACACAGAGAGAGACAGAGACAGAGAGACAGAGAAAGAGAAGTGCCTTTTAGAAACTCTTAAGAGGATTAAATTAGTTGACACTTGTAAGCATGGCCCTTACTAAGCCCTGTGCAGGAATTAGCCTATTCCTTAGAACATAAGAGGCAGGCTAGCAAGGAGACTAAACTCAGCAGTGAATACTTCAATTGGATTAGAGATTCTGGGGTTTCCTTTGACCCCTTATACAAATCCAGCTGAGCCAAGGAGAGAGAAGCAGGGAACTTTAGTACTCCTGAGAAATATCCTATAATCTTCAAACTCAAGAGCAGGCCAGTCAGTCCAGTGTCCAGGTATGCTCAAAGTGATTCCAAACCATTTGCATAGAAACCAACTTCAAATATGGCCTGTAGTTTCACCACCTAGTGCCCAAAATGAATAGGAAGAGAGACTCTTCCTCAAGAAGTCCTGGGAAGAGAGCCAGGCTTCAGAGTTCATGGATTATTTCAGTCAGTTCTCACCAATAAACCTGTAATATGAGGGTACCAAAAGTCACTTTGTAGACAAGAGGACAAGAACATAAGGAGGTCAAGTGTGTGCTTAGTAAGACTGCTCAGCCTAGTCATTTGTCTCTTACACCCAGAAACCCAGGCTTGCTCCAACTGAGCTGTCCAGTGTGAGAGCTCAGGACTATTCAATGCCCAGTACAGTCAAGTCCATGAAAGAAAAAAAGAAATCTACAATGAAAAGATTATGCTGTACTGAGAGGGTATGTGTTGCCTCTGACTATGGTTGATTTTCCAGAGCATTGTCCAGTCAAGAAATCTTGGCAGGTACTTTATGGCAGGTGCCGAATTCCAAAGCTCATGAATCCATAACCTTATTGGGCAGTCTTAAGCAGCAGAAGATGATGCTGTTGACTAAGCCTTACCAAGAATGAATGTTTTCTTTTTCTTCAGTTCTTCTCGTTCATGGTCAAGAATCATTTATAAGAATGTTCATTGTACCTGGAAGTTCTTACAAGACTTCTCAGGTAGACTAATAGAGGCTTGTGAGCAAGGACCTGCGGAATCACAAAGATTTCTGGCTCATCAGGACCACCCAGCCAGAGACAGGCATGCTGTGTTTGCAGCTGCCCACACTGGACAGCAGTTGCTCCCAGCAACAGGATGAGGTCACTTTAGTTCAGCAAACTCAGCCCTGTTGTGGTGGGAGCTATCTTTGTTTTCTGCAGCCAGCTTAGATAAAGTCAATGCATGATGCTCCAACTCATGAGTCAGATAGTCTCACCCCCCATTCTTTTCCATTCGTCTTTAAAATATTTAGTGATATAACCTTATAATGTTGATTTTTCATGATTGGCTATTAGGAGGAGTCTGGGGGAGGTTTACCCACACTGCTGTAGATTAGCTAAGTACACAAACTATTCTGAAATTTGAATAGTGCTGAACAGAGGATCTGGGGAATTGGCCCTGCACTCTACCGTGAACCCTGTGTGCTTTAGTCATGTCAGATGCAATTAGGCACAGCTCATCTCTCTCAAGTTCCCCAGGGATTTATTACACCAGCTCCTAAAGGTTTCCCTTTCAAATGGCCATGCATTTTATATTCAAATTAGTGTTCAGTGATCACTCTCATCCTTGCCCCATGCTTTCATGGAGACAAGCTGTGAAGAGGAGGGACAAATGCTGTTCTTGAAATCGTCACACAAAATGTGGAAGATCAGAAGAAATTTGTAGCACACCAGGTCACCAGTAGCTGTGTTGATGATGAAGCCACCAGTCTAATTTTTGTGCCTCTCCTCCACAAATTGAGGTCAGGTAAGACACATGCACCTTTTCATATGCTGCTGACAAGGGACCCTCTTCTCAGGACATATGATTTCTTCTCAGATCCTGTCCCAACTCTGAAGTTGGTCCTATGTCTGTCAGAGGAAGACATGCCATGGCTCATTGAAAACCTGCTGGACATGTCTCCACATTTGGCATTCATCATCAAAAGCTAAAGTATAATCAAGCTCTGCTCTCATCAGGCCACAGAGAGTCAGGGGTGAGGTGTTCATAAGTTTAGCTTTTATCATGATTCAAACAAAACTAATTTAGAAGACATATAAAGTAATTTCTAGTGCTTTGATACAACTTACAAAGGAACTTGAAGACTGCTGTCCATTTGCAAACCCGAGTGTGTTTAAAATCCTATTCAGTTTGACTTTCAGCATGAGATTTCATAATGAAGACAGGATTTCTGTGCTCTTTTAACTCACTATGTTGAAGAAGAAAAAATAAATAAAAATCAGGGAGCTTAATGACCAATTTTCTAACAGATCAAACATATTCTCTACACTCCACAGTTAAGCTGATAGTATGTGCGTATTCTGTTCATTGCACAGTTAAGCTGGTGGTATATGCATATTTTGTTCATTGTTCAGTTAAGCTGGTGGTATGTGTGTATTCTGTTCATTGCACAGTTAAGCTGGTGGTATATGCATATTTTGTTCATTGCACAATTAAGCTGGTGGTATGTGTGTATTATGCTCATTGCACAGTTAAGCTGATATGTGCACATTCTGTGCATTGCACAGTTAAATGGTGGTATATGCAAATTCTGTTCATTGCAGTTAAGTTGGCAATATGTGTGTATTTTGCACATTGCATAGTTAAGCTGGTGGTATGTGCATATTCTGTGCATTGCACAGTTAAGCTGGTGGTATGTAATGAAAGGCTAATGTAACTTCATCACCTTCTCTATCAGTGTGGAGTCTCTACTACTCAGAGTTAAACTTCTTGCTCATCTTTTCTCCAGCCTGTCTGGCTGCATTATTACAGTATTTCACTCCTATAGCCTCTCCATTCTACTCTGAGTTACTGTTTCTCACTTCCATGATATAATTGGAGGAAAAAAGTAAATTCATCTCAAATGTCAAGTCTCTATGTGTACACATTATGTCTGAATTTCAAAACTGGAGAATGTCACCATGAGAAGACCAGTCTAAGCATCCCAAAGAGGTGTGCTGAATACTGTCTTTGAAGAGTTTATTTCCCTTCTATTAACCCAAAGGTCACACAAAGGTTAGGATACAGGTGCATAAATAAGAAATGGTAAATTCAGTTAATAATCAGCCCATCCCCTGCATATATTTAAACATTATCAAAAAGGTTTTTTTAGTAGATGTTGAGAACAAAAGTATTTGTGCATTATTGCTTTATTCATTATCCATTTGGGGGACAATGTTTTATACTTGTATAAGAGTAGAAGTAAGAAAAATCTTCCTAGTCATCCTTATTAGTGTCAACAAGAAATATGTAGATTAAACCCCAAGAAGATACATACTATAATGTTAAATGACAACCAGAGAGAAGGGAGCATGTGGTTGAAGCATACAGCAAGCAATTTTGAAGGGCCATTTGATCAAAGTGGTACATGGTAGACAGAAAGCATAGAAACCCCAAGGCAGAGGATAGGTGTGCTGATAAAGAGCTAGAGATGAGAAAGACAGACTGCTTTGCCTGTCCATTCTCTTTCTACCAGAGATACAACTAAGTTTCCCAGTCTCTTCTGCAACTGGGCCATGACTTAGCACTATGATCTGACCAAAGAAAGATGGAAAAGGGTGTCACTTTCAAGCTGGGTCATGGAAGCTGGCCATCCATCATCCTCTCCTACTTTTTGCCAGCTAGCAGCAGTTGGCACCAACTAAAGAAGCCTGGAGTGGAAGTCTAGAACATCCTTAAAGTGCTTTGTTTTCTGAATAGTGATGCTGATCCTATCTTTTCCTCAAATTCCATTTACATTTGATCTGGACATGAAATAGAATGCCATTCTTTGAAGCTATTGGGATTTTAGTGTCTATTATACTCAGTAACACTTTCTTTACTAATAGCTGCTCTCCACACTTGATAAGTCATCTACTACTTTAATGGAGATGAAAAAGTCAGTTCCTTCAAGTCTTCTCCCTTGTTTGGAAGAGGATTTGCTTTCTATAACAGTGGTGGCAATCACATCCTCATAGATGTGTCTACCTTTGAATATGCTAACAAGGAAAAAGGATACACCAGGTGCAGGAAGTGATGTGCTTGCAGCTTGTTCCTATGCAATGATAGACACAAATCTGGTGAATGTCAGCCTGCAATGGGCCACAGGAAGCTTGGACATCTGTAGTAATATTCTGGAGATGGGACCGCCCACCTCCTCCAGAAGATCAGGACACTAAAGGCAACTTTTCATGAGCTCAGAGTCTCCAATACATGTATTGGTTCCAGTAACATATAGTCTGAAGCATTGACTCTAATTTAAAATGCCCAGAGGAATTCAAGTTCCTCTGATAAATTCTGATATGTTCAAGGGGTTGTTCTTATCAAAACAATCAATCCTTGATTATCACCATTCAAATTGTTTCCCCATCCCTGGCATGTGTTGTCCCCCAAACACATAGTAAATAGGTAAACAGGTTTAAAAATTAGTGTATACTACAATCTTCTCTTCAACCTAGGACTATAGCTTAAAGAAAAATCACTTGCCCAGGCAGAACAAGGCCCTGGGTTTGATCTCTCATGTGGCATCAAAAACACATAGTGGTTGCTTCCTGGGTGTATAACCTGTATCATTTTACAGAACCCTGTGTGTAGAAGGGGCCATCAATGGCTTCATGCTCTGTAAGACTTTCATAGGCTTCTGGATCATTTCTAACAAGGGGAGCATATTCTCATATTTTTACTGGTTTCATCATGAATAGAACATGAAATGTCCACATCGGTTCATGTTTTTAACACTTGATCTCAAATTTAGGGTACTATTCAAGTGACTATGGAACTTTAAGGAGGGGGGAATTGACTGGAAGAACTTTTTTATGAGGGACAGGTTCTTGAATATTACTATGCTGTTCTTTGCTTCGTGGTCCAAGGTGATGTGAGGAGTGATAGGTACTTCCCATGATGAACTCCACAATATTATCATGAGGGGTCTGCTCGTTGGGGTTTCTGTCCTGTCATAAATATCTGAAATCCCTTTTACACCATGAGCCAAAATAGATCTTTCCCATCTTAAGTCATTTCTGATAATCACAAAGAGTTACACAGCTCATTCTGTATTGAAAGCCATAACCAACCAAGAACTCCAGGGGAAGATTCAGGGGAAGGCAGGGATTGTGACATATTTTTCTCCTTTAGTTCAAGATGGTAATGACAACCCCAAGTACCTCAACACCAACCCTACATGGCCTATAACCCCAAGGTTCACTGCCAAGTACAAGGAGTAGATATAAGAACATGACTTTTGGCACATTAAAAAAAAATCCAAAGAGCAATTACAAATTTTCTGGTGGATATTAGGATGTATAAAAGAACCTTACATTCATATCTAATTCTTTTAGATATGAAAAGTTGGGCCCAGATTCTAGACCAGAGTAGAGTTTGAGAGTTCAAGTCTACTCATAAAGAAATACTGACTTCCTGGAGGAAACTCATGAATCAAGTTACAATTTAGACAGCTGCTTTGCAAGCAGTAGAGATAAGTGTGTGTTTCCATTTTCCTGTGGAGCAGACAACTTGTGTGTGTGTGTGTGTGTGTGTGTGTGTGTGTTACATACAAAGACAACTCATGGTGGATGGTAAGGACTTGCTGCTGGTAGCCTCTTACTGGTAAGTTGATCCCTTTGTTTCTGGCTTAGGAAATTAAATAGACCTTGGGCATATTCTTTGAAAGATAAGAGTCTGCTCAGTCTGTTCTTCCATGTATATGCCAACATACTTTCACATTGTGAGTTTTAAGCCTAAGAAAGGAACCTTATTTTGTCAAAAGGGATTTGGGGGCATGGGGAAAAATTGTCACTATCAGGTTTCTATTTCTTCATATATTTCTAATCAACACATGACTCCATACAGTGACCTTCCACCTGACTCTAACCTATCTGCATCAACTATGCTGATCTTTTCCTTTTATATATTTCTCATTTCTTCTAGAGGTAATCACACTTATAGGAAATAGAGCCATAGATGACTCTATGACATCTTGGGCTTATGAAGCAGCTATTCAGATTGTGCCTTGATTCGTGAGTTTTCTCCAGGAACTCAGTATTAAATTTATGAGTAGAAAGGCTTCTTATAGACTTTCCAAGGAGGACCATCTTAATTTGGTCCTCAAAGGATGCACACAGTTACAAAACTTAGCTTGTTCTCAATCACACAACACTGGCAGCCTTTGCTACCATCTCTGAATTATGGAACTGGGAAAATAATTCCCCCTCAAAGTTAATACTTCCTAAGAGATGATAGCTGTATTCCTTGAAAAGAGTTTTGATTGAACTGCTCTTTTTATTTGTTCTGTACAATAGTGTATTAACACCTTAACCTAAAGCAAATTCATATTTATCCAACATGAATTATATGCACAAAATTGCTTCCTGTCTAGATTTACATTAGGCACACCTTGGAAAGGATTTTTCAAAAACTGTATGTAGTAGGGAGGCCACTTGCTCATTTCCCAGCTGCCCAGACTCCAAAAAAAA
>JAQHUG010000009.1:8635919-8650342 GCA_028555095.1 Dicrostonyx torquatus | reverse complement strand
TCTTATTCTTGGACCCTTCAATAATATCCATCACCTATCAATGGGTTGACTCTGCTATGGATAAGGGCGGCTTTTTGATGGGAATGTTCATAAACAAGCATCCCTGGGTGAGTCTTGTACTAATCAGTCCTATACACACTTTACTTAAGAGGTAGATTTCAAACCTGCTTACATAGCTCACATGTAATTTACATAAAAAATCTACATTATTTATTTATGTGACCTGTTTCTCAGTATCATGGTGTTTTTTTTTTTTTTAAAGGGGGGGGGTGCTGGAGAGATGGCTCAGTGGTTAAGCGCACTGGTTGCTCTTCCAAAAGTCCTGAGTTCCATTCCCAGCAACCACATGGTGGCTCACAACCATCTGTAATGAGATCTTTTGTATATGTTTTTGTTCTGACTGACTTAAGAAAATAAAGGCATTTATGACAAACGCTGTCTCTATTGAAAATTACAGTTGTCCTTGCAATTTTATTTAAGTTCTTTTCTGAAAAGTAATTTGCTATACAGTTTAGGAGACAAAGTGCCAATACAACAGTGTACTGACTATTTTTGTTTGTTTGTTTGTTTTAAACCCAATGTATATTCTCCCTCTTTCTAGGATTCATTTCAAGGACTTTATATAGCTCTGTTTTTCCTTTCCTGCTCCCCTACATCTCTGTCTCACTAGGTGTTGAACCTATGGCCTTGTATGTGCTAAGTCGGAACCACTAAAATAACCCCAGATCTAATCTTTATTCTTGAAATGACCACCAATTAATAGATAAACATTTTGTGTTCTTTAGACACATATTTCAAGACATGTTCTTTAGGATCACTGTCCTGGTTTTGCCTCTGACTAGGTGGGTGACCATGACAAGACATACCAACCTCTATACCAAAAAAATCTAGATGCTAGGGCAAGTCATCCCAGAGACACCTTTTGTACTTTTACATCCAACTGTATTTTCCTAGTTAGTCATTTGGAGAACTAAGAAACCTCACACCATTGAAGACTCAACATGGATTTATTTTGTAAACGACAGAGCATTAACTCAAAGTAACAGGCAGTGAAGACTGTGTGCTGGAAAAAGCAGGAGAATCTGGGATTTTTGAAATAGGATTGTAAACAGAAGAAAAAAATCATTGGCCATAAAAAGTACCCCAAAAGTACAAATGAACTTCTTAGTGGCATAGAGGGAAAATACATACCAGAAAATTACCTCCCCTAATGTCACCCCTAATAGTTACTCTCAAAGACAGCAGGCAGTCATCAGCACTGCCTTTACTCCTTTGGAGGTTTTTTTGGGATAGACACTGAAGAGGTCTGCTCTCATGATTAGCAATAACATGAGCAATAACTAATGTTAATCCAGCATACACATACTTTTTAAGAATTTACACTAATTAAAGCATATCTAAAGATGCAGGTCCTGTTTTTTCTTAAATCCACAGCTATAATCATGGTTATTATAATAATTAACACTTATAAAATATTTCCTATTTGCTAAGTACAGAAGGTCATTTAAATAGTGCTATACGGAAGCATTAATTTTAAGTAATTATTTAATTGCATGACCCTCACTTGAATATTCCTTTATTTATAATTAAATCTTAAATCTTCCTCTACATGAAAACCTCTTTATTAGTAGTCCTCACAACAGTTTTTTTTCTTTTAATGTTGAGGACTATTATCATCATGCTTTACAGATAAGTAAATTGAGGTTTAGAAAGATTTAAAAATATGTCGAAGGCATGACCACTCCTGAATGGAAAAGTGAGGTTTCATCCTAGCATGATTCCAGAGCCTGGTGCTGAATTATTGTAAGTCACAATTTCTTAATCAGTTCCCACTGATAGATAGACGCATCAGCATAGAAAGACAGAGAGATGCCAAACATTCTAGATACTTAAATAATACTCTCTGATTTGGATGTCAAGAAGCGCTGTATTTGAATACTGTGACCCCAGATATAACATTCTAAGATCACAAGATTTCCCATTCTCTTATATAATATGCTGGCTAATTTTATGTTAACTTGACACAAGTTAAAGTCAGTTGGGCAAAAAGAACCTTGGCTGAGAAAAAGCCCCCATCAGTTTGTCCTGTGGGTAAGTCTGTAGTGCATTTTCTCAATTAATGATTGATGTGTGTGTGGGGGCACAGTTCACTGTGTGTGTTGCCAGCCCTGAGCTGGTGATCCTTTGTGTTATAAGAAAGCAGACTGAGCAAGCCATGAGGAGAAATCCAGTAAGTGGCCTTCCTCCCTGGCCTCTGATCACCTCCTGCTTCCCCGTTCCTGCCTTGAACTCCTTTCCTGATTTCCCTGGATGACAGACTATAAGTTATAAACCCTCCCCCTCCCCAGTTTCTTTTAGACATGATGCTTTTTTTCAGAGTGATAGAATCCCTAAGAGTGACTCATAATCTTCATTTTCCTATTTCCTTAACACACACTTACCAAGGAGTGCAGAGACCTTTCATATGACCCTAGAAACCCCATTGAGCTGGGCAGTTAAGGGAAACACAACAGAAGAAATCAATCTGCTCTCTGCCACCTTTTCTCATTCAGAGCCCACTTGTTCTCCTGCTCTGGGTTAAACACAGTTCCCAGCTGTGTTTGTCCCTTGGGCATAGGTATCATATGGCACCCATGGCAGATCTCTAAGTAGCCGGTAAGGATAGTAACAATGGATTGTGCGATTATTCCCCAGGTGTCTTTCGAATGAAGTGTTGCACAAAACACGCTCCCTGTTGGTTAAATTACTCCACACCAGTATTAATTGTTAATTATTAATATGTATTCTTATTGACCCAACCTGAAATTTTTTTTTAGATTCCTATTTAATTGCACGACTACTTCCTTTGGTTTAAATCAGAGCTTTCATTTTATACATTAATTAGCTGTTAACTTTGTGCCTTTTGATTCAAGGCGTTAGAGATTAAGACAGTGTATAACTTGTGGTTGTTACATGTGGGCACATGAGCTAAGGCAGAGTTCTACTGTCACACTAGAGCTTAATTATGGACATTTGTTTGATGCACAGTCTAGAAGAAACATACTTTCAGAGCTAACAGGCACTAGTATTAGGGTGCTGATGTGGTGTACATTGATATAGAGCTAACAAATCAGGCCACCTGCTCAGCTCTATCAGAGGATGCAAGCAGAGCTGTGAGAGCATCACTGAGTCTTTAGGAAGACTTCATAAAGAGCAGAGATGCAGGTAAGAACATTCTCAGTCAGAGACCTGCATGGACTGGATCTGAATTCAGTCTGGGTGTTGGACGGTTAAGAGGACCAGTCTTGGAGGGGAGAGAGAGAGAATAGGGACAGTGGTTCACAGGCTGAGTGAGGCAAACATCTGTAGGCTTAGAGCACTGTTAACGAGTGAGGAGTACATTTTACAAGGATAAACCTGCTTCGGCTTAGTTCATGTTGCACTGAACTAAGAGAGTTTTCTAATGTTACTGGCTTTTCAAAGTTTTCAAGATAAGCATGTCATTTTATGACACAGAAACTAAAATGATGTCATGAAAAGATGGAAAAGCATTGTACATTTGACAGATGTCATTATCAGGAAAACTAGCAACCACAGTGCTGGCAAAACCAAATGTTTTCATTTCCAGGTCTAGGAACTTCATACTCAAGGCACGGTCCTGAGCCCCACAGTAGGGTGCTACTCAGGAGCTTGTCTGCAGCATAGAATCTCAGTGTCTGCTCTAAACCCACAGAATCATGTTTTGTACTTTCATATGATTATGGGGTTATTCACATACACAATAAAGGCTGACACTCATTGGCCCAAAAGCCAGATTGAGGAAAATACCTAGCCAATCTAAATTATTCTCTAACAAACAGAATGCCTACTAACTAACACTTGGATTTTAAGGTTGTGATAGAGTAGTAAAACAAGAATCACCGCAATTCATACTACGGGTAAAAGTTCAAAGGGACAACATGTTTGTGTACTCCGAATCCTAACTAAATACACAGACAACTTTTACAAGAGAATTTCTCCCTTCCTCGTTTCTGAATTTAGACTATGTTTTACTAAGCCTTTATCCTAATCAAAGATAGGTTTATCATATAATGTCTAGACTTCCTGTCAAATTTTACTAACTCAAATCAGACAATTAAGCTCTATTAAATCTTGTATGTTCTTAAATCAAATTCCACTAAACTGCCACCAGACAGCATTACTAAGGAGAAATCCAAATTAAATTTTATCAGAGTTGACATGATTAGGTTGCTGGATTTGTATACATAGAGGAAAGAGGTCAAGAAGAGAGGGGTGGGGAACCCAGGCATTTATAATGAAACTAAGTACATTTTATGCAACCAGAAGGTCCTTGATTAATTTAACTGAAAGCCATAGGAAGTGCAATGGGATCAAATACATTTCGAAATCATTAGGTAACTAACTTCATTTTAAGCAAAACAAATAATAGTTTAAGATATAAGGATGCATCATACAATATAGATGCTTGTACATAGTATGTATTGATTTAACTATTTGCCATCTTAGTAATTTTTGATGACTGTAACCAATATAGTCTGTGAAGCATAAATACACACAATGAAGTTTGGAAATATTTCCTGGTCTTATAATGCAATATTAGTCACTTCTTAAGCTACCAGCAATAAAGTAAATCTTGTAATAGACATGAAGGTAGAACATAAAATTCTTACAAAAAGCTTGTGTATGCCAGTCAAATCAAGAAATAACAACTGACAAAACTTAATTTTAAAATAATTTAGCAGGGTTACTACAAGTCTTCCTTTTTTATTTAATTGATTGACTGTATGTAGAACGAAAGATTACCCTGTTCTATTGACCTACTAAATGCTATGCTGCATGAGGCGATTTAGTGGGAAAGAGATTGAGTTGAACATGAAAAAATTGGTCTTAAGCTTTAAGACTCCTCACACACCTTGCTTCCAATCCCTTTCTGAGGAATAGGATGAGATCCCTACAATTTATTCAACATGGTCATTTTTTTTAATTAGCTAAAATTAAAGCGTTTTAACAGTAAGATAACAGTAATCAGTTCTAAAGTTATGAAAGATTAGTCACTGCACCAGGAAACTCAAAAAAATATCTAGAGTCTGCAGTTCATTGGCAAAGAAGCAATTTTTCCATATCTAACCATGGTGTTCACAGGGTACATGTCATAATTAATAAAGAGTTATAAAACAGAAAGAAACATTTCAACTCTCAATGATTTCTTAAAGTTCAAACACCTTAGTGAGCAGATTGCAATTAAATAACCTTTCTACCTGATTTTATATGTAAGTTCATCTTTTTCTTAAGGAGGACACATCCTCCCTCAACTAGCTATCCAAAACCAACTGGTCAACCTTAAAACATGTACATATGAGCAACACTAAATGGACTCAGCAGCTTGTATTTATATATTTATACCCTTGTACAAAATTAACAATAATAGTTTTAAAAAGGGTAATTACATAAAAATAATCTAGAAAATGAGAAAGAGACAGAAAGAGAGAGATTGTCCAAGCACTGAGTAAGTTTCAGTCCTCATGAAATATCACTTCTTTCCAACACATTGTAAGAACAAATGGCAAATTGTAAGTCTGATGTAGTTTTCACTCTATGCTTTCTTGTTTACCACTGCCCTACGCTTTGTCCACTGCCACTGATCACTGGCAAAGACAGGAAGTTCTCAGGAATATTTTAGTTCCCATGCATCTTCCCACCTGATGGTGACTACTCTGGTGCTTCAGCTCTGGAGTGTAGAAAATTCTAGACCTTGGTTTTGGAGCACATAAACATTGTCATTCCCTTGGTATTCTCCAAAGGAACCTAACAATGTCTAAACTGCTTCTTCTCTGGCTTTCTGGCAGGCAATTCTTTCTCCCTCTCCTTATCCACCTCCTCCTATTCTTCTCCTTCTCCATGCCCTCACCCACAGTGGCACACAACTCCCTGATGCCTTCCCTATGCTTGCACTCCATTTGAGAAGATGCATTTCCAAGGCCAGCTTCACTCACCTTTTCTACAAAGTGTTTTATTGTGAGTTCTTCTCTAATATCCAAGACAGGTGGATGGGCTGATTTCTAATAAGTGGCTTAAGATCAAGTCCTTGCTTCACTTCTCTAGCATGCTGCTTTATGATACTGTCATGTGTTGTGATCTCAAACTAGCTGGAGCATTTTTGAAGTTGGGCCATCATGAGAAGCAAAGAAGACTACATATGAAGAGCACAGCCTTTAACTTTATGTCTATGTGGGAAGACTAGACAGGTTTTACCTTTTAACTCTCTATATATCTTCATACAAAGGACACCAAGCCAACCTTGTGAAGAAAAACCATTTTCTCATGGTCGCTTTAGTACCCCTATAACTCCTGTAATACTGCATTTTACACCAGAAAATTGTGAATAAAGTCTGTTGAATTAAATTAACCCTAGAGTAGCTTATCCAAAGACAGCATTTTCCCTCCTTGGAAATCATGTACCAAGACCTTTCAACCCTTAATAAGGTGACCTGTAAATGGCAAAAGGAGAAATTAATCTGAATCTAGCCATATCCCCAAGATGCTCTTGAAAATGTCTTTATAGCTCATCCTAATTGTCCTGTGCTAGGGACTAAAGTTCATTAGCAACTAAAGTAATCCTATCTCCTTAGGGCCTTTAAGACAAAGGTTAATCTGCTATTCAGTGTCCATGCCCCAGTATAGGTGTTCTCTGAGGAGAATGAAATGAAAATGTTCAAGATACCCCAAGATCAAGCTGTCAGCCTCCATCATGAAGTGAACTGCCCTATTTAACTCTTTGCTTGGATGATAACCTAAGTCTCTGTATGGTTTCATTACTCTTACAGATACCATCACTTCTTTTGGCGGGCAGCAATTAAAAAAATAATGAAAGACCTCATTTTCAGAAAGCAGAAGGCACTGCATTTCATTATATAGGCCTTTACTCGAGAGTATAATGTCATTGTTGTGGAAAAGATACAGAAATCACAGACTCTGGTGAACTCCTTCCTCTAATTGCCCTCCTGTAAAAGAAAGGCAATTTTGATGAAGTATGGTTGCTTTCAACTTCTTCACCATATTTCCCATTTTGATGCCCCTTACATACCAATACATTCTTCACATCTTATAATGTATCATTTCACTGCCTCTATTCATGCTAACGGTACAGCTCTACCCGTGTTCAAGACCTAACCTCAACTGAGGTGACATGCTCTTCAGGGTAAGATATGCTCACCCACAATTTAAATTGTAAGTCTTGTTTGCATCTAATACCAGAATAATCTAAAATTCAAACATCTATTTGGGATTTCCTGAACTGTTTCTTTTTTTTTTATTAATCATGAAGAGACCTGATCAACTTTTACAGTAGCATCATAGTGGAAAATGAACATCCTAGTTAAAGCATTCCTGATACTCCAATGATGAACAAAATTCCAGGATGCGGTGCCATCTGCCTGCTGAGGTACTTTACCAGAAGGAAGTCTATGAACTTTTCTTCCCATGAAAATTATGAAGCTGATGTTCCCTTAGACTGACGGAGTAAGTAACCCTCTGCCACCTCAACTTGTTTGCATTTTCCATCCATAGTCTATTTGTAATGCGTTATAAACATTCTTCAGAATGCTCCATACTTTATTAGTCTGGGTTTTTATACTGTCATGGAATTTCAAATCACCTATGTACCGATGGCAGAAGATGTCCATCTTCCTGTGTTTTATCTTTATGCTCCTTGTCTGTTGGCATTATGAATTACAAGCTGAACCACAAAGTTCTATGTCACCTGGAAAGCACTCTAGTAAAACATGGCTCTCTGTGGTTCAGTTTTTAAAAACCACATGTTAATGATATTCCATTCAATCACTATGGAAACCTTGAAAGTTAATCTAGAAATAACAGACACTGGCCGATCTTGCAGAGAGAAGTGGAACTTCAGTAGCAGAGGGCTCATCCCTCTTGGATGTCTTGCAGTCAAATTTGCTGTGATGAAATATTAACCCCGGAAGAATGGTCGGGAGCTTGTTTTTGTTGGCAATGAGGATTCTGGCTGCTACTGTCTGTTCCCTCTTTCCAGTTTAAGAGGAAATAACTATCAAGACGGGGTTTCAACAAGGACATCAAAATTAGCTGGGTTTTAATGCTATCTTAAAAAGAATAAAGGATAAGCACAATGATTACCATGAATTTGCCATCCTTGACCAAGGCAGTCATTACTAATAAGATGGAACAATTTTAAAGTCACCCTAGTGGTAAGGACTTGAATTTGTCTTTGAGACCTGTTAATTAGTGAACCATCTTAAAGGCAGAAATTATAGTAGTCTAAACACCAAGAGAAAACTTTTTCTTCTATATTAGTCTTTCCCTTCTACAGGCTCAGAAGATGCTGTGAGAAGATCTAACAAGAGAGAAAAGTTAGACATTCCTATAAGGGGAAGGCAGATGTGGTTTTTGTAAGTAGGCTTCTATAATTAATAATATGTGCATGTAATAAAAGTGCAAATGGGACTATCAGTGCAGAGGAGGAACAGCAGTGAGAAGGCAAGAAAAGGAAAAAGGAGAGATGAATATGGCCAAAGTACATGATGTACATATATGAAAATGGTACAAAGCACTATTTTCTGGAATAAGCATGCACTAATATAAAAGGAATATATGCAGCTAAGTTTATTTGCGAATGTGCCCATAGGATCTTCATCCAGTATTGGAAAGTTCATTAAATGGAATGAAAACAAAGAGTTGCTTAACAAGCCATATTGGAGCAGTGTTTCAACTACATTAGTAGCTTTATTAAAATGCCCATCAATTTTTAATTTCACTCCAGCGAGAAAAGGTAAAGGCACCAGTTGTGCATCTAGTGGGGTGGAAGAACTCTCTCACTAGCAATTATCAAATCATTTTCTTAAATGCTGTTTCCCACACTCAACTCCCATGTTCTTACTGCACAAGAAGGATGTTACCAGAAAATAGAATCCAGTGATATATGCTTTTGTGAGAACCACAGAGCTCCTGCAGCTCATTAATCCTGCAACCTCCTACAAGCTGCTGGCCTGAAATGGTTGGGGTTCACTTTAAAGTAGACAGAATTTCAAAGTAAAGGGCTCTACGGTGCAAATAGCTCATTAATTCAGAGTGTAATTCAGTGACAGAAGAATTGTTTTAAATGCGCAATCTCAAACTATTTAAATTCACATTATAATTATAAGCAAAAACTATGCACTTCAAATTTGAAATCTGGATATGTACTCCACCGATAAAACTAATGAACAAAAAAATCTGCAGAAAAGGGGGACTGTCATCTTACTAAGAAATGCTAATCAACCTACGTTTGAAGTGTGCCTCATCTGCATCACAAACATTATTATGAAAATTCAACAATATGCTTCTGTGTATTGCATTGTACTGCTCTGCTGAACATCAAAAAAAAAAAAAAAAAAAACACCAGGCAACAGTTCCTCAATGTGAATAAAAATGGAATAAAAATCATGATCAAAGATAACTTCAATTCCTTGTTAATTTTACCTTAATTCCACTCCGGGGACAAGGAAACTTCTTCACACATTTTCGTCCCTGTAACAAATTCTCCAGCAAGCTTCTGGCCTCTAAATATATTCCCCAAAGAAAGGCATGCACAAATAAACACCAATCCAATTTGCATAGCCTCTACCTTAAATATGGCAGCACATTCATAAACTCATTAGAGTTCGCTGTGAGAAAAACTCATTACACTCCCATTAGAATCTGGGAATTAACTTTTCAAAATTAATGTTATCGAAATGATTTTATTCAGTTTTCAAAGTAAATATAACAGTTGAAAGGTTTACTATTGCTTTTCAAATTTTCTTTTGCAAGTAATGAAAGTTATTTCTTACAGCAATGGTTATAAATAGACATTGTCTAAAGCCTGTGTGGTGGCACACTCATTTTTCTATAGGAGAAACACATTAGTTTCATAAAACCTAAAAGGAGAATTTCAAGATTGGAATATTTTAATTGTTACAGCTCATTATTTTACCTGAAGAATATGCTAAATCATAATACACCTTTCAGAACTAAAATGAAATCTAATTAAATATTAAAGTCCTGGAAAATTAAAAATTGGACAGTTTTAAGCATATGCTCTCCCTAGAAAGCATAAAGTCTAGTTTAGATTATGAGATATATTAAAGTGTTTTTAAAATTTATAATTATGCGTTTGTGTGTGTGTGTGTGTGTGTGTGTGTGTGTGTGCGTGGTTCTGAGGGCTGAATCTAGTGCCTAGCATATTCTAGACCAGTGTTCTATCATGAACCTATAGTCCCAGACTGGTACTCTTTTATCTTAAATTTATATTTCTCTACCAAATATTTATACTTGTAAGTCAAATAATAATTAAAATGTATTTTAACCCCATTGAAAGCATTTGTGGCACTCCCAAGGTAAAACAAACATCAGTTATAAGATACTTCTTTTTATCAAGTTGCCCCTGTCTGTTAAGCTTATGCTCAAGGAAACAAAACCTTTTTCCATGCTAAGTATTGCTGTGAAATTGCAGGTTCTCCTTCAGTCACTCTGTGCCAAGTGTCTGGGCTATTACTAGTCTTTAAAAATGACATCTTGGGGAAAGGGGCAACTTTAATAGTTCAAAAGTCAGCCAGATCTTACTGATTGTGACTCGTTTCCATAGGAAACCTCTATACGGTCTCTGACAGACTGCATTAAACCAGGCTTGGGGAAGGCATGGGGCACTCCTCTTAGCGGAAGCAATGCTGTAGTTTCTATGCCTGCTGAGTAAATAGCCTCAAGTCAAACTACTTGCCCTGACTAATGATCAAACATATCCAGAGATTCTATACAAGAAATGCATTCTTCTCTCCTTTGAAGTGCATTGCTGGGAGAGTGATTCAGTTTGCTAGAGATTTTCCTTAGAACTGCAAAAGAAATTTCTTGGCTAAGCATATAATCAAGCTACAGATTTTCTTTTTTATTAAATATCTGCTTGTAAGAAAGTGGACACTAAATAAGCATATGTCTTAAAAGAGTGTCAAAATGATACACTGTGCCTTTACTAACCAAGAAATTCTCAAAAAGTCTGTGTTAAAAAATTCCATCAGAAGAACACATCACTGTGAAACATCTCATTCAGTAATATAAGCCCCTCTAGAAATACAGTCGTGCCACTAAAAATGCAACCATAATAACTAGACTGTTAGGGGTATACCAAGATCAATTTGACATACAAACCAGGCTTGAGGCCCCATGCCCATTATCATAGCATTCGGGAAACTGAAGAGGAAGATTTATGAGAAGTCAAAGCTGACTTGGGCAAAGAAGGAAGGAAAGAGAGAGAGAGAGAGAGAGAGAGAGAGAGAGAGAGAGAGAGAGAGAGAGAGAACTGTCAAAAAAGAGCACATCCTCAATTGAAATAAATTATTATATTGAATATTATAAAATAGTTTATATCATAAAAAAGTAACCTCAGTACAAATGCTACAAGTCACTATAAAAGAAGATGTCCCTTTTGATGGTGGTGAAGTAGAGGTGTAGACGGAAGTTTCTGTCCTGCCTGATCCCACAGCCTTTGAATCCCCCCAAAAAACAGAGAGGCTTATATTAATTAAAAACTCTTTGTCCTCTTAGCTCAGGTTTACTACTAGCAAGTTCTTACAACTTAAATTAACCCATAATTCTTATCTATGTTTAGCCATGTGACTAATGCTGTGGGATAATGCTCTTATACACTGTACAGATTTGTCACTCCTATTGGTTTAATAAAAATGCTGATTGGCCAGTAGCCAGGCAGGAAGTACAGATGGGGCAACCAGACTAAGAGAATTCTGGGAAGAGGAAAGGCAGAGACACAGTTGTCAACCAAACACAGAAGAAGCAAGATGAAAATACCAAACTGAGAAAAGGTAAGAATATTGGTTAATTTAGGTTGTAAGAAGTAGTTCAAGGGTAGCTGACATTTCAACTGGTGGATTGTGGCTAGGCATCATATTTGGACATGGACAAAGGCAAGATGCAGTCTCTGTCTAGAGAAGGGAGAACACTCGGTGATTAGATCATTAGAATGGGGAGGAGGGAGAGGACAAATAGCCACAGCAAGGTATAGGTGAATGCAGAGATGACTTACAGAGTGCTGAGGAAGACTCTGCTGGTCCTGCTGAAATTCAGGAAGGGATTTTAAGTCCCCTTAGACTTGTAGGTGCTGTGGAATAATTCTTCTGTATACTGTGAATAGGTATTACTCTCATTGGTTAATGAAGAAGCTGACTGGCCTATAGCAAGGCAGAATAAAGAGAGGCAGGACAATCAAACTGAGGAGGCAGCAAGGAGAAGGGAAGAGTGAGGAGAGATGCCAGGAGCTGCAGAGGGAGTGGGACATGCTGGAGGACAGGTAAAGTTATGAGCCACGAGGTAGAATGCACATTAATAAAAATGGTTTAAGTTGAAAGATCTGGTTAGCAATAAGCCTAAGCTATCAGCTAAGCAATTATAAATAATATTCAGCCTACATGTGGTAATTTGGGAAGTGGCTACTGGCTATCTGGGAGGAGGCAGTCGGGACAGAAAAACTCCACCTACAAGTAGGAGTCTGGGATTTACTTTCCAAGAACCATGAAGACAAACTTGGCAGACAGTTGGTTTTCCCTCAACTCTGAGAGAATATAGCTTAGTTTGAGACAAAACAGGAAGCAGCCTATATGCCTGTGATGGTGGCAAAGGCAGCAATAGGAGCATTAAAGGTACCAAATTTTTCTGGGATGTCTAGAGCATCCAAAATCCTTGGCAGGTTAAAGCACCAAAACAGAGTCCTACATTAAACTGTAAGAGAAATCACCATAAATGGAAAAAAAAGAGCACAGAGAACTACAGATGTGAAAGCAAAGGCACAGTCTAGGACAGACGTAAGAAACGGGCTTGATCTCTGATACATGCTCGACAATATGAAACTCAAAAGTTGCCATTATGTGAAGGAAATGGTCAAGAATATCTCAGTGTCCATAGCATACAATGTGTCTTGTTTAGGTCTGGCTCTTTAAGAGGACAGTTGATCACCTGTACTGACTACCAAATGAAAAAGTAAGGGAGAAGAAACAATCAATGCACATCAACAATTTTCATGTGTACATCTTCTCTTAGTAAAAGATGTTCTAAGAAAGCCGCTAGTACTTTCTCAACTATTAGATTCATGTATGTTCATTATAAACTAACAAAAACTCAGAATGATGAAAACATATAGAAAGGCATTTTTTAATGTTTCTTCAGAGTACCTTAAATTATATAATTGTTTTCTTTTCCAGCCTCAATCATAATGCAAAGTACTTAGACTTTATATTGGATAGGCATTAAAAAAATCTATGAATATCAAATGAGATTATCAAGTGGCTCTTTAGAAAAATTAAGTTATGACATCCAACTTGGGATCAATAGAAGGGAACTTAGCAGGCTTGCAGAGCAGGAGACAAGGCCAGATTGGCAACTATGGTTTAAAATAATAAAGGTTGTGACTTACATTAACAGCACAAATGAAGAGAAAGGCCACATACTCTGGTCTTTGAAAATTATCAAAAATTAAGCCTCATGAGTGCCTGTTTGTGAAGATAGGGAGCGCAGCCTGACATCTCAGCAGAATGTCTCCTGGAGAGGGCTTCCAACTCTGTTTTGGCTCCAAAAATACTGCAAAGGATGGCACTCCAGCATGCTGGGTAAAGACCCTGGAATAATCGCAGGTCTCTCTGACCTTCTGCTTTCCTACAAGTTAACTGGCCATAAAGACATTTTATCTGCTACCTTGTCCACCAGTAGATCATAACATGCATGTCAGATGAGATACTGATGTATTTTGAAGGAGGGAACGCTGTACCGAGATCAAGAAGTACCAGAATAAACATACCCAGCTTGGTTCCCCTCCATCCATGAAAACTAAGCATTTTTCCTACCATGTTTCTATGGGACTATTCCTGCTACTTATGCATTAAAACAGTTTTGCCTGTGCCTTTGAAGACTCCTGTGTTGTGTACACTTTGGTTGAAGTAATTTATTATGCTTTTCTCGTGTTTTGTTTGTTTGTTTGTTTACAGGTATGTGATGAGCTTGGACATTCAGGATGGAAAAAATGGAATACGCCTTGTCCCCCTTAAGATACCATCCCACTGAAGGGATTTCAGTGACTTTTCTAGCATCACAATGTCCTGCATCGCAGTGAAAGGTAGCCAAACAAACTAATTCTGAAGATTAATGTGGAGTGTTAAATGGCTTGAAAATGTCTCAATAAGTCTAGAGTGTCACCTTATAGTTTAATTGCAGACAGATATGTGCTTTGATTCTAATAGTTTACCTGCCAGTATCTTCTTTAGAGCCTTTTATCTGCCTTAGTACTTATCAGAAAGCATAACAACATGCATCTCATACTTTTTCAGCTGTCCTATAAACAGTAAAGAAAAGAATATCATAATAAAGATATT
>JAQHUG010000009.1:8567437-8635329 GCA_028555095.1 Dicrostonyx torquatus | reverse complement strand
CCTTCTATCATTGAACATCAGCACCCTTCTATCATTGAACACCAGCACCCTTCAATCTGTCCACCTAAAAGAGATGCATTACAGTGTCATTCACACACATTAAATGTGACAAAGGTTGCCTTTATTTTTTTCTTTCTAAAAACTTATCAACTAAAGAAAATCTTAGGTTGTTATTGAATCTGGTAGATCCCAACCTGTCCCCGACATTAGATCCAGTTGCCTGTCTTCAATAAGTCAATTAAAAGAAACAAATTAAAAGTAGAAAGCAGAAAGCAGAGATTGATTCAATGAAGCTATACCAGGAAGATGGATGAAGAGATGCAGCATCCTTTTCAAGTCTGTCCTCGGACTCCTGAAGTGAGACTGAATTTTAAATACAGGGACAAGAATGTGCACATCCAAGAAGTCTCGGTTAAGGGTCAAGCTGTGGTTCTGGTCACCACTGACCCATCCTTGTCTGGACTTCAGTCTCACCCTGTGAGGTGGGCTGACAAGTTGTTAATACTATTTGAAATCTCATCCCCAGAGGATAGTTACCTCTCTGGCTAGGGCTTTTCTTTCTCTTGGCCTAAGAATCTTTGGGTTAATTTCCATTTCTTTGGGGTCCATCATCATAGTACTTGGATAGATTGAGAGACCATTTCTACCACACCTGTCAAAAGATGGTCTTTTGATACCTTAAGAAAAAGTTTTGAAAATAGAAGAAAGAGTTTAGATGCCCATTATGCTTCTTTATCTTTTTCATGACAGTGAGGTTAGTGGCATCCTCTTTGCCACTTCAGTAGAAGTTCCCATCAGAACAAATTACAAAGTAATTACATTAATGAAGGGATTTTTTCAATCAAAGACTTGAGTTTGGTTGTTAAAGGATGTGTCTGAGGAATGTCTATTAATTTCTCTTCTTCATGATTTTACATATGAGATAAAATTACCCTATAAAACAGAAGTCATTTATTTATACCTAAGTTATCCATATCCAAAATTGGTTCACTACCCAGAGACATGTGTGTACATATTCATGTATATGTATGCATGTCTACGTGAAGCTGTGTACACATGTATTGAGGCCAAAAGTTGAGGTCAGTGTTTTCTCAAATGCTCTAGGATTTCAGGCATGTACCATGGCACCTGGCTTTTGATTAAAGCTGGTGATCTAAACTCAGACCCTCAGGATTATATGGCAAGCGCTTTACTTACTAAGATATCTCCCTAGTCTCTCAGTGCTCAGAGAATTTAATAGAAATATCAATTATTAATCAAAGGAAAATAATTAAGATAAAAGTAAAAGAGAAAATTCAATATTAACACTTTTCAAATATTTTCAAAACTTAAGCGATTCTTGATTTTGATTTAAAATTTATGAGTGCATTCACTGAAATAAAGGCATGCTGATTTCCTGCAGTCAAAGAAGTGAAGCATCCCTGCTACAGACCTTGTGATGGAGACAAATCTCTCCAGCTTACTTCCAAGTGCAACACCCTTGCCCTAGCCTGGAGTCCTTTATGTCACACTCTATTATTCACCCTGCAATGTTACAGGATCATGATAAAATATTACAGGATAATCTTCTGGTGTGCTCTCAGATAAGAGAAAAGAACAGAGTGAGTTAAGAAAATGGGTTTTCCAGCTCACTAAATTAACTTCCTTTGAAAGAACCTGCCAGCTACAGAGAAAGAGCATTAATACTTTTTAAGGTCAGGTGAATTCAAATTTCTCTTTCTTTTGTTTGTTTGTTTTGTTTTAATGAGTACTGTCCCAGCAGATATGGGAACACATTAGTCTTCTAGAGACTTCCTAGATGCAGATGAACAGGTTCACATAGAGGAAAACCCTAATGGAACAGCAAGGGACAAGTTTAAATCCTGGTAACTTTACCCTCCCCAGAGCACAGATTGAAATGAAGAGTATGACACATTTTTGTATTTTGTGTTTTTTTTGTGTGTGTGTGTGTATGTATGTTTTGTTGCTGTTGTTTGTTTTTGAGACAGGCTGTCTCTACCTAGCTCTGGTTGAACCTGGAACTCACTATTTAAAACAGACTGACCACAAACTCAGAGATACACCTGCATCTCCCTCCAGAGTGTTGGAATTAAGGCACATGCTACTACACCAAGCCCAAAAGACATTTTTGTATCTTATGTCCCTGAAATCATAATTTCTATGGTATCATCAAGAGGACGAGTAATAGGAATCCATAAGAAGAGAGAAGGAAGGGCCGAAGAGAAAAGCATCTTGATGTCTTTCAGTGTGAGAAAAAAAGAGATACTATGTGGTAGCTTGGGGATTTGCGAGAAGAACATGAGAAGTTTTGATAAACGTTAATCAAAATTTCTGAAAAGGTTGACTATGCTTGTAACCAAAATTCCACAGTAGACAAAAAATATCAATAATATGGAAGGATTACTCAGTCTTATCATTTTAATTTTATGTATATATATAAATTGCAATTTTATTCTGATAAGCTCACATTTAATAACTATTCATAAAGTTTATTTAATTATATAAAAAAATCAATAATAGTTCTCCTCTGAATATGGATTATATAAAAATTCTGGCTACAATCTGAGCACCCACTAGTAGCATTTTGAACAGCTCACACAGCTAAGTCAGTTAGCTTCTGTACTTGTTCATGCCTGACTGCAGTAGACTGGAAAACAATTTACTTAGGGACTAATTCTGACCTCCACCAGTCCATGATGAACATTATTTTATGGGAAATGAGAAACCTCCAGTGACCTAGGCCACATAACTCTCATGTGTGTGTCACTTGGAGACGGGCCAGCAGCCATTAGGAAGATCATGTTGCTTTGTCTTACATGCTGGCATTCCAAAGGCCATGTAACTTAAGACAAAAGCCGGTTGTCCAATATCTACAGTGTTCAGCTTAAATCAAAAGCTTTCATGTGAACTCTCATTCCATCAGCCTTGTATTTTAAAGTATTAGGATACCCAACAGACTGCAAGATCACAAATCAGTCTACAAGAAATCATTTAACAGGTGCTGTACAAGAGAACTTCATAGCTACTGACATCATTTGCTTATTACTGAGACCACTGTCTTCTCTGTGGATATTTCCTACTTCTCCCCATTGCTATTTAGAGTTGCGTGGAGAAAGTAGCTGCCTAAATACCACCCCCACACACACCTCACTACCGCAAGGGTAAATCCACTAAGATGACTTAACTGTACTGAGGTCATTGGGGCAAGAGATGGGTTCTTCTGTTTCAAGATAGGTTTCTCTCTAACCCAAGGCATATGGCTTCAATTACTACCAGACCATGACCACAAAGACATTTCAAATCCCTGTGAAAAATGTGATTCTAATGTCTCCTATTCAGTTGTATGTCATAGACGACACTGAAGTTCTGGGGAGTAAGAGGGAGAGGGGGAAAATGGAGTGGGAATTTAATCCACACCATCCAGGTTTGTAATGGAAACCTCACTTCTGGTTTTTCTCTTTTATCTTGCAAACCACTTACTGCTCAGAAGGGACAGCAAACACACTTTCACGTATCATGTTTAAACTCCAAAGATGTGGAACAGCTTTATCAAGGGTGACAGCTCTGCCATTCACTAATCTGTTCCTCAAAACAGATAAACACAAATTCGTGCTATTAAATATGCATTAATAGAGCAAACAATATGCTGTCTATGATGATTAACAAGTGTTTGTGAAGTTATTTTGTATAGATGTTTATTGTAGGTATTACAATTACCAAAGAACATTAATACAGAAGACAAGAATTAGTCAACTAATATAACATATTCCTCAAGGCACCTTTAATCCACTCAGATTAGTCAGACGTTCAATATGAACATAATAATGTTCTGCCTTATTAGATTTCATAAATGACGTTTTCTCAATTTTTAATATAACATAAAATGTAGAACCATTGTCTGGTCTTGTAAAAGAATTTTACACAATTAATTATGACTTTCAAGCATATTTTAATTTTATAGACACTGATTTACAACATTCTCAGGGCATTGAATTTAATGGTTCCTGACAAAAGAAATGGGTAAAGATTTTACTTACATTTCAACACAGACACACACACAAAGAGCAGGGACACACACACACACACACACACACACAGAGATTCATTCTTAAGCAAATAATTCAGATAGGCTATTTGTCACATAACAAAAATCACACCAAGAAAACCCACTTTTAGACTTTCACTTCATCCACCACACCACGTGTTCTATCGCTTACTGACATACACTGTGTACTTGGCACTTTCTCAACTTGATGTTTTTTTGCTTTTCTTTTCTTCCCTCCTTTTCCCCCTGGTAGCTAGGCGAGTTATTCTCATTTGAAAATTCCTATGCTTTTATTTCATTTTATTTTTATTTAGCTGTGCTGTGTTCTGCACATTTCTCTTAGCAGGCTAATTTAATCTGTGCCATCATCACAGAGCTCCTCATGAGAACAAATAAAAAAGTGTGCCCTTCTCTGATCCACAGAGGCCGAATATGTCCTGACAAAAACAGTATTTGAGTGTATGCAAAACACCCATCAAGATAAATTTCCCAGTGGCATATGACACAGTTAAAGCCAATGATATCTTGTTTCCTATGTAAAACATGATAATTTGTCATGCTAAGCTGTGGTTTGGTTTTATTGATTACTTTGGCAAAAGAAATTTATTTGTTTTTTATTGAGATTGGTAGCCAGTTCCATGAATTCCAGGAAGCCCTGTATTGTCATCTCAGACTTGCAATGTTGGGAGGATAAAGGCCAAATATTTTTAGGTCCAGCTAATTTCAAACTCAGAAATTAATAAAAATTGCAACTGCTAAGAGAGAATATTTTTACCAAGGTTTAGTGATTCATGTATCCATATTCCATGTGCTTCAATAATAAGAATAATAAAACGTAATGTGTTTAATTTCAAGGAAACGCAGCTAAGAGAATCCCCATTAGAAGCTCCTAAGCACATGTGACATGTTTGCATTGCTGTGAAAGCTTTGCAAAGATGATTTCTCACCTGTTTGACATATAAACTTACACAAAGGGTAAGGCGGTGGTTTTACAGTCAATTCTTTTCACAGTTCATAAAAAGACAAAGCTCATTTTGAAAATCTTACTTGTGCCTTTTCTAAGTGTAAATATAAAAACATCTTCCACTTTAGTCTTCAGAAAATACGATTTGTAGGAGAAGCAACAGGCTCATGAAAAATTCATCTCTCCTTTTCAGGACAATCATCACATCTTTGCAGTTAATCCTTAGCTGTCTTATTTCCTCACCTCTTTTCAGATACTTTTTGTTTTTTGTTTTGTTTTGTTTTGCTTTTGTTTTTTGGTTTTTTCGAGACAGGGTTTCTCTGTGGCTTTGGAGCCTGTCCTGGAACTAGCTCTCGTAGACCAGGATGGTCTCGAATTCACAGAGATCTGCCTGCCTCTGCCTCCCGAGTGCTGGGATTAAAGGCATGCGCTGAAACCACCTGGCTTCAGATACTTTTATGAATCTTTTAACATACATTTTTAAATAACTTATCTTCTTTTATTCTTTCATCTATTGTTCTTGATCCTCTAATGTTTGTTATCAATTAGAAAATGTTTAAACATGACTTGAAGCAGCCAAGTCCTTGAAGCCTACCCATCTATATCAGCTGACTTCATAATCAAGAATTTAATTCTAAACAGTGGTTCCCATCCATCTGAGGACTTCTGTGGTTTTCAAGATGGCTGTGATACAAGGGTTCAGATCATCATTTCTATCTTCTACAGTTTGACTGAAAAGTATGTGCAACCCACAGAGAACACGCTATTGCATTCATTTCAGCTAGAATGTTTCAGGTCTGTGGCATCTCAGTTCAGCACATTCCTAACCTAGGAATCCACAGGCAGACGTCACGTTGCAGAACCTCCACTCTTTGTGGAATGGTTTTCTTTGTGAGCTCGTGTAAATCCACTTCCTCTTTTCTTTCCTTTACATTTCATTTTAGGACAACCGGGAGGAATTCATGCAATATCGTTTTTTCCTCAGGTTAGCTTCTCTTAGTGATAGAGAAAACAGAGGCGCTGGGAATTTAAGTACTTTCAGTTTTAATATACTACTACTCGCTCTAAGTCTTTCAAGGCAAGCTCTTCCCAAGTCAAATGACTTGGGGGAGTGCACATACAATAGACCTTCTTGGAAATAATATCTTCATGTATGCATGTTAAGACTGCTGTGCATCCCAAGTAAAATGAAATTAGCTGGTAAACTCTGATTAACACAATATTTGATGTTTTTGAGTGGGGCATTTCAGTTTCTTGTGCAATTATCAGTTTAGAATTTTTTCTCTTACTATTTTATTCTAACATCTATGAATAAGCTACTTTTTGGACAATTCTGTTATGTTCATATTAAATCTATTTGGAGATTTAAATCTCTCTAACAAAAATAAGAGTTAAAATCATGTTATAAAAACCACAGTTTGGTATATTAACATCTTATTACACATCCCTAATAAATTTGCCCAACTTGTCCTGAGTACACTTTATGTAGGAGAAATTACCTGAGAAAAAAGTACAAAGTGCCAACCAATACCACAATAATGCCAGTTATGGGGCCCTAGCACTTCATGTGGTATCTGTGAAGAAATGGGTAATGAAGATAAAAATGGAATTGGGATTGGCACACACTTATTAAAGTCCAGTTGCCATAAGAGGTTGGTATATTTACCTCAGTCTAGTAACTGTTCTGCACTAGTATCTGACATCAGATACCTGTGGTCAACTTGAGTCAGTTTCCTAGGACTATGCTCTGGTAAATTCCCTCTGTTCCTGACATCTTCTTTAGTAGACTGTTAGAGTTAGAATTCACAGAATTTTTTCCTTATTGTAGCAAAGATTAAATGTCCATATAAATTTTCCAAAAACTGAGGATAGAGATATCTGCTTATGACAGCCTTCTTATAGAAAGGATACTTTAGTCGGTTGATGTTAACCCTTACTGACTATACCTGATAGGCCTACTTATACTTGATGTGAACTAAACAATAACTCATTTTATTTATTCTTTCATTCATAAGAAAACACATGTATGTCTTCATGTGTCTACCTCACTGGAATTGTTGAACATTTTTAAACAGATAATCTGACATTTTTTAAGACCCTTTCTCTAAGTGTTCAATACTCAATAATTTTTAAAGTGATGCCAAGAAAATCAGCATACCAAGGAAATGATATAGTTTAGACGAAATGGCTGTCACTGAGGGGTGTACATGAACAAACCAAAAAAGTAATCTTCTAATTAGTTCATTACATGGTACTGAAAAGAAGGCCAGCTTTCATGAATCAATTCTTTTTTCTTATTCTACTGTTCAAGTATGCATTTAAACCTGTTTTCATGGCATATGACCAGTCAATGCACATGGGTGATAATTTAAGATATATGTTGAATATCTCACTAAGGATAGAGTTTTCTATTTCCATCCATTTGCATGCAAAATTCAAGATGTCATTGTTTTTTTCCGCTGAGTAGTATTCTAATGTGTATATATTCCACACTTTCTTGATCCATTCTTCCATTGAGGGGCATCTAGGTTGTTTCCAGGTTCTGGCTATTACAAATAATGCTGCTATGAACATAGTAGCACAAATGCTTTTGTAGTACGGTTGGGCATCTCTTGGGTATATTCCCAAGAGTGGTATTGCTGGATCCTGAGGTAGGTTGATTCCCAGTTTCCTGAGAAACCGCCACACTGATTTCCAAAGTGGTTGCACAAGTTTGCATTCCCACCAGCAATGGAGGAGTGTTCCCCTTACTCCACATCCTCTCCAGCATAGGTTATCATTGGCGTTTTTGATTTTAGCCATTCTGACAGGTGTAAGATGGTATCTCAAAGTCGTTTTGATTTGCATTTCCCTGATGGCTAAGGAAGATGAACATGACCTTAAGTATCTTTTGGCCATTCGAACTTCTTCTATTGGGAATTCTCTGTTCAGATCATTACCCCATTTTTTAATTGGGGAATTTAGAATTTTTATGTCCAGTTTCTTGAGTTCTTTGTATATCTTGGAGATCAGGCCTTTGTCTGATGTGGGGTTAGTGAAGATCTTCTCCCATTCAGTAGGATGCCTTTTTGTCTTAATGACTGTGTCCTTTGCTTTACAGAAGCTTCTCAGTTCATGTGCTCGATCTATTGGGAGCTGATCGAATCCAGCCGGACCAAGACTGAATGAGCATATGACCTAACTGGACCCTATCAATGTGACTGCCAGTGGGGACTGACTGAGAAGCCAATGATAATGGCACCAGTACCTAGCTCTTCTGCATGTATTGGCTTTTTGGGAACTTATTCTATATGGATGCACATCTTCCTCGACCGAGACAGAGCAGGGAGGGCCTTGGGCTTCCCATAGGGCAGGGTATCCTGCCCCATCTTAAGGAAGCAGGGGGAGGGTGGTGGGGTACTGGGGGAGCGGGAGGGCCGGGAACAAGAGGAGTAAATGTAAATTTTTCTTTTAACAATAAAAAAAAGATATATGTTGAATTATAATTGGCTATTCTGTTAGGTTACTACTCAAATTCTCTTGAACACAATTGGGTAAATAATATAAGAAAGCTATTTCAACTACTGATTCTGGGTATTCAGGGATAGACAAAGACCTAGCGAAGGTTTGTAATTATAAAAATTCCTTAATATATTTGAGGCATCTTCCTAAAATTTAAATGCATTCAGGAAATACATGGGCTTTTGAAACTCAGCCTGTGATCCCCACTGTGCACTTGACTCATCTTTTACTATGTGAATTCTTCACTTCTATGAGGTATAGAGATTGGGAATTTTACCTTACATGCCTAAGAGTCATTGTCTACTATCACATACTATGTGTCAAAGACTACATGAACGGACTTAAGACAATGCACAATTAGGGTACAAAAAATGGTTTGAAAAGTTAGTTGTACTAAACATTTTAAAAAATACATTTACTTTTATTTTAGTATTTTATCTGAAGTTTGACTCTTAGACCTAAGAAAAGCACATTCCCAGCAAGGAGAAAGGTCAGAAATTGGCATTTCTTCTTAGAATATCTCCATTTAAATGCAAAATTGGCCTTTATTCCTAACCTTTAAATAGTCATTTTATAGAAATACAAAAAGACTAAATTTTGTGATTTCATATGTGTACAGTAATTCTTCAGTATGCCACTCAACTTTATAGAATCTACCAAAAGTCCCATTACGCTTTAGAGCTTGAGAGATGTATTTAGGACAAGGATTTTCTCGGATAATTTCATGTTTTGAATTTAGATATTTAAAGAAGAATTGTTTAAAATCAATTTTTCAGGAAATGAACTCTCATTTATCAGTTTGGGTCACCATGTGTGCTGTTTTAATTTAGATTGTGCAGTTTGCAACGCTTTGCCATTTATTGCTGACAAATGGCTTGAACTACTCTTTGGTTGTGGTTGGAACTTTTCGAGTATATGAGACAGAAAGTGTTTTCTACTTGAATTTGAAAACAGGGTAGGTTTCTGCTTCTAATAAAGCCAGTAGGCCCTATGTGTGGCTAAAGGCAAACAGACTGAGGTATGCTTCCCACAAGAAAAAAAAGGCTATTAAGAAAATACTAAGAGTTTTTGACACATTAACTTTGAACTTCAGAATTATTAGTATAATCCAGTCTCTTCTGATATGAACTTTGATACTTGAGAATGAGCCAAACTCGTATGGATATCCTGAGTTATTGTTTATTCACTGCCCCAACAGCAGGCTGTCCTAGGGAGTCTGGGCCTCTCAGGGATGGTTTCTTCTTGCTTCAGGAGATGATTTACTGGCATCAAGGCAGTGTCTTCTCACAAAAGCCAGGTCTCTCTCACCTTCTTCTCCTCAGGCGTTTCCTGCTTTCCCTGACCCCCCCAGCTATAGCTATCTCCCTCTCCTTGTAAGGCAGATTGGAAGAATCAATAGGTTCGTACTCACCCTTCCTCAGACCTTGCCACAGGTGGTTCAAGTACTTCTTAACTTGTGACCCTCAGAGCTGTAGACTCACACAGACTTCTTATCAATTACTTATGCTTAAATTAACATCTAAATTCCTTAGCCCTTCTAGCCATATTTTTAGCAGTGAATATACAGCAAATTTCCATCTTCATTGGAAGCTCAGTTGGGCACTGCTCTTTGAAGGACCTCACTAAGAATGTTTTCTGTAATGGCCCTCTAGAGGGTCCACAGCAGTAACCTGTAGTGGGAACCTATTGAACAGCACACCTTCCTGCCTGGCACAAAACTTCTATCACTTCTACTTTCTAAGATCACCTGCTTGCAAACTACTTGCATCTAAATCCTTGTCTCAGGCCCTGCTCTAGGTGGGAAATTCACACTACAAACACTGAGTCTCCACATTTAGACACTGAGTTAGAGGCCTGTCATGATGAGCAGTGACCCTGGAGGCAGGATGTGAAGGGAGGAGAATCTGGGGATATGCAAAGAAGGAAACCCTTCACTGTCTCAGACTGAAGCCTCTCACCAGCTGGAAGGACAAAATTTCAATACAATGAACATTTGCCTTAGGCAACCAACATGGAGTTAATATCCCTTCCCATAAAGCATTTAGTAATAAAATAACAAGGACCCAGGATTAAGGCCTGAATGTATGTGACTTTTTTCCAGGATTTCATTCCTTACCCCAGACAGTGGCCAGGAATCTCAAACCAAACCATTAGTTTTGCTTATAGCCAACATTTCCTATTTAACCCCACCCCTGTGATCTAGACTTAGACCTAAATAAACTTGCAGTACTCAGGTTTCTCTCAGGAGGCACTAGTGATCTTATTTATATTCCCTACCTATCCCTTAAAGGAAGTGTCTTCAAGACTTGCAAAACTCAACTTTGGTACAAAACAGATGGCTGTGACACATACTCTCTCTCTCTCTCTCTCTCTCTGAGAAGCTCACACCCTTTTTTTGTTTCTTCTGAACACCTTTTTTTCTCTTCATCCTCATACTTAAGCCTATATTATTGAATCATTGTTAAATTCCAACTCTGCTTTATATTGTCTAGTCTTGAAACTAGTTTCTGCGTCAACAACATTTCAATTCTTCCTGAACCAAGTTTCCGAAAATCTTGGGAGCACTCTTCAGGATGCTAAAAGTGACAGTAGGGATCTGTATCTGCTGCCCCTATGTTCCCAAATAATGACAACTTACACAAGATTTTAACAGAATGATTACATTATATACCATCTCATGGGCATGTCTTCTGACCATGTTGGGTCCACTTGAGACCAGTATTAGAAGAGAAAAGTAGAAGCTTAAGCCTAAAAATTTTTATTTGTTTTTTTTTTTAAAGACAGGATTTCTTATGTAACTGCCCTGGCTATCCTGGAACTAACTCCATAGGACAGGCTGGCCTCGAACTCACAGAGTCATCTGTCTCTGCTTCCTGAGTGCTGGGACTAAAGGCATGCACCACCATCACCCAGATTAACTCCTAAAATTATTGAAGCGCAATAAAGGTGTCTTCTGAGATCCTTTGGGAGGTAGCAGTTAGGAGGGGTATCACATGGCAAAAGATACAAAGCCAGGTACCTCAAACTCCCATTTCAGTGACCCCTATTATTCTTCCACCATCATTTGTTTCAAAATACAGTATCATGAAGTGTATGGTTGGTTTTTGATATTCTCATTTCCCTTTCTCCAAGTAATGAAGTCAGTGAAGACCTCATAGTTAGAGATCTAAAAAGAAGAGAGGACAGGTCAAGGAGGATTAGGGTATCCAGCAGCTCTTTCTCTGGCTATCTTTATTTACAACACTATCTGAAGGTGACTCACATAGGATGCATCCTCAGGAATGAAACAATGGAGCATGAGCTTGCATTTGTACTACAGTGCAAAGCTTTAACACAAAACCTACAACACACAAAAGCCTGGAAACTGAATATAGCATTTCCAATGTGTCTGAAGCCTTCCCTGCCTCATCAAGGGTTGAGAAATAAGCTAAACTTGTAACAATGTTCCAAAAGAATATCAGAAGAAAAAAGCTTTTTCTCTAAATTAATCAGTCTATGATAATGTCTTGTGGCAATCATGTCTTTAAAACTGGAAATGTTCAGCCGGGTGGTGGTGGCACAAGCCTTTAATCCCAGCACTCGGGAGGCACAGGCAGGCAGATCTTTGTGAGTTCAAGGCCAGCCTGGTCTACAAGAGCTAGTTCCAGGACAGGCTCCAAAGCTACAGAGAAACCCTGTCTCGGAAAAAAAACAAAAAACAAAAAACAAAAAACAAAAACAAAACTGGAAATGTTCTCTAACCAAAAGCAAATATCCCCATGCTCAAATACATATATTCATAAAACGAGTGCAGTAGTGCTTCTAGTATCACTTTGCCACAGGATAGAAATCCAGAGTGATTAACTTATTCAACAAAACAAATGCACTGGCTGCATATAGTCTATTATGTCTCATGGTAAGTGCTGAGGGAGCGGGAGTGACCATTTCCTCTCAGTGACAAAACCCAGCAGTGAGGGGAACAGAGATGAGCATGATGGTTCACACACAGTGGGAAACAGGCTAAGTAAGGAGGCAGGCCTCCTCAGGAGTTTTCACTAACAGTCACCAGCCAGGGCAAAGCAAGCAGTTCAATTAACCAACCCTGAGCTTTAGTTCTGTTTACTCAGAATGAACACCTATTTGGAATAAGCATAGATCAGTCAATCTAAATTACTTTGAAAACATTAGTCTCAAAGAATAAATCCATTATTTAGGAGGCCAGTTTTTTGTAGCTAGCAAAGCATAAGCAAGTTGATCTTCTTTCTGGGCTTCTTTGGATCAAAGAAGTACCTTGAACTGGTACAAATTTGGTAAATTATTGTTTCTCAATGCCCCAGTATAAACATGTAGGTAGAAACAGGCCCTTCTCCTGTGGATCCAGCTGTGACAGACATCAGCCTCACAATTCCCCGTCTATTAACTCCATACTATTTCAATTTGTTCTTAACTAAGTCGTTACATTTTGAATATGATTTCTCTCAATTTTTATGTTGGACATTCAGTAAACCAACATCTAGATTACTTATTGATTTTTCCAATGCTTTGTACAATGCAGATATTTTATCCAGTTATAGAAAATGAATGCAATACAAACCCAACACACTCCTCGTAATCATAGAATAATAAACTCAGCATCATATTCTAATTGGGTATTTGAATATTTGTTGCAAGAATCTGATTTTTAAATCTCCACTTACAAGCAGAAAGATATCATCTCTAAGAAGCTTGTGGACAATTTATACAGCACACAGCTAAATCATTAATATTAAAAGAAACACTAAGCCATTAAAAACCATTGCAAAAGTAAAGCACACACATAATGCTTTTTGATTGCCACTCAGAGAGGCCAGTGATCACAGCATGGGCAATTCAAGATTCAGTGATGCCTCTTTAAGCCCTAATGAACCGTGGTGCCCTAATGAGAGGTTTCACTGAATTTTGGTCAACCAAGCATACATTTCACAGAGCAAAGGGAAAACCGAAAACTTACTGCATTTCAAAAGGAGCTATTTGCATCAACAATGTTATGTGTTATTTTTCCTTTGGATAAAGAAACTAAGTAAGTAAAGCTTTCTGATGCTCATCCATTGGTGCATCCACTTAATTGAACAGGAAACTCATATCACTTGATGAACTATTCAGTATACATCAATAAATAATACATTTTCAATTTATCAACTGGAATTATTTTGTGAAGATCTATTTTTGTGATGTTTTTATGCATGTGGATACACATGTTCTTGTATGGGTGCACGCACGTGGGGGCCACATGTACATTTGGATATGAAGATGAGAATACAACAGAGGGTCTTTCACAGATACACCATTCATCTCCTTTGAGGCACGTTCTCTCATTGGCTGAGAGCTCACAGTTATGACTGACTTGCCAGTGAACCCAGAGTTCTCTCTGTCTCCATCCTCGGCACTGGGATTACAAGTGCATGCCACCACAGCTGGCATCTTTTACGTGGGTTCTTGGGATCAAACACAGGTCCTTACACTTGTGAGCAAACTCTATTGACTGAGCAATCAATCCAGTCCCGAGCTCTGGAACTGTGTAAGGGAAGGGTGCATTTTGAAAAATCCAAAGAATTTACAGCATTTTGTCTGTTGGAACTAATGCTGTAATTAAAGAAAGCAATTGAGTCAAAAGTAACAGAATGTAACAAAATTATTCACTAAATTTTTAAGTCAGAAATGACACAAATTTTCAAAGGCCACCTAGTGCCATTCCTTCCTAATGATGGCCATCTATGGACAGAGAAATGGATAAAAATATTCAAATAAAGAAAGTCAGTCTATGGAAATAACACTATGCACATTTTAAACATGCTGCCACTTCCACAAAGTTAAGGCTTTCAACACAGTATTTAGACTACTCAAGGAAGACTATCCCCCAGGTCCTGATGCAGAAAGAACACTGAATTTCTGAATACATTGTAAGATAAAACCCCATCATGGAGCTTTGTGATACTTACGGAGAAGTTGTTTCTTTCCAAATAGTTCTGTACCATTTTATAGGTAATAGAAGAGGAAAGGAGTAGAAAAAGATGATTCTATTTTTTTGTTTTATTTTGGCACAATAGAAGGGGAAATATTAAACATAGACTGTGTCAAAGCAACCAAGGAATTCCCCACTCTGAAGATGATAATGAAGGATCAGAACAAACTGCACTTTGAGAAAAAACTCAATTTTAGACAGGACCTAACTAAGGAGGGTGAATGCAGTCCAGCAAAGTCATAAACATTTCAAGAAACTGTGCCAGTCATGGTCAAAGTGACCCAGCCAGGGTGTCCAAACAACATCTGTTTACATCTGTTTGCTTCAGAGGTCCTTGTAGGTACCTGATTAGCCACTGTTTTGAAATTTCCCTATACCCAAACAACGGATTCAAAAATTGTATACTTTTACCCACTCCTGAAATTCCACGGATTGTGCCTTGACATTTTTCTCTTTAAAATCCCCTTATCCTGAAGCCTCGGGGCCATTTTCTCCCACCCGCTGCAGCAGTGTGCTGTATTGTAGTCTAAGTTAGCTAACTTGTAACCAATAACACTAGTGTCTTTTGCATCACATACCTGCTCCATGGTTGTCTTACTTAGGCATTCCATAAGGCAGACATAACAGTTAAGATTTTTAAGAATAATGAAATCAACCATGCCATACCTTTCAAAAGTTAAATATTCTTTCTTCACAGAGGTCTTTCCTAACTTTCCATGATATGTTATGTTCATGACTTAATGTTTCCTTCACAAGACAAACTCCAGTGGGAAGGAATTTAAACAATGATTTACTACAGACACATCTCCATTCACTATGCAGGGGTCATCTGTCTTCCATTACTACTGTTTCCTGGGTCATGCCCAATGTCTAATGTAGATTGGCTCTTGAATGGTTTTGAAGGACTGAAGAACTAAATGGCCACTCCATCTCAGTTAATCTCAAGGACAATGAAAACTATATGGGGGGAATATAATGATAACATAAATATGGTATGCACATATTCTTTCACAGTAACAATATACAGAGTCATTGACAAAACAGAATGTAGTAAGGAAATAGCTCAGAATAGTCTGCAGTTTCAATAATAACTTATTAACTACATAAATACGTTAAGGACACATCCATAAACTGGAAACAGTTTCTATTTTTGGTTCTGTAGATGTCTGTCTAGAGGAATGATGTAACTGACCAGCCTACATACTTGGCAAGAGACAGTAGAGTTTTTTGTGTTTGTTTGTATTAGGTCCCTGAGTTCCTGATCCTGAAAATACTTGCCTTCTGTTTTCCATAAGCTGCTACCCCAGGGAATTACACTCATTGTGCTCCTCTAGCAAAGCCTTATCACCCAATTCCCCATCCTCATGGTTCAGGACAAAAAGCTGCATCTAATGAATATCCTTGGACCTGATCATTGGTGCAGTATTGTAGAAGGAATCCCTGTAATTTCTCAACCCTAGTGTAAGTTTGATGGTGAGATCTAGGTCTGCTTCTTATCTGTGATTCTTTCATGAGCTCTAAGCTCACTTCATAATTAAGAGAGATCATAATTATTTATGTCTTAGAGTGGTCTATGTGTACCACAAACATACATAAAAATTGTACACACGTGCACAGGGAAACATAAAAGTTTGAAGGGACAGATGTGATAAGCAGGGGGACCTTCACATGTTGATACTGAAGGTCAATTTTTATTCTTCATTGTACTTTTCTAATCTTATCTTTAGTGATTAGCATATGTTGATTTTATTACAAAAATTACTAAAAGAAAAACAACAAAATTAGATCTTGGCGATAATAGGGATAGAGTGTAATATTCTACACATACAGTTTTTCTTCCCCCTTTACTATGGCTTTACCATAATTATAGGCAAAAGAAGTAAAAAAATTAAGGAGAAATTATAAAAAACAGTTAAAAATTGTACAACATTCAGGAAAGCATAATGAAATTGCATGTAAAACTATGTATTACTTGAGATATGAATTCTACATTTGTCTAATATATTCATATTATTCAAGATACCAGTCCATTAATTAATTAGCACATATCTTGGCTATCAAGTTGTGATATCATACTGTCTATGTTCAGGACATCCTTATTTTAATTAATAGTGGCTCTTACAGTTGGTAGAGTTTTCTGCAGAAATGGTATTAATAGGGGAAAATAAGAGCAAAAATAATTATAAACAGAGATTAATTATTGTTTGTGTGTTGGGGTGTTTCGCTGTTGTGATGAATTCCTAAGAGAAACCATGTAAAAGGATGGAAGATATATCAGGCCACAGCCAGCTGGATCCATGATTGCCAGCCTGAGTCAAGACAGAAACATCATAAGGGCAGGAGCATCTGGAAGAGTTTGTTAACTCACAGTGACCAGTAGTCAGAAGGACCTGGGACCAGGAACTTTCAAAGGCATGATCCGGGGACTTATTTCCTGCATTGGACCCCACTTCATTTTCCCACCAATTTCAAAAAGTGTCATCAGCTAGATATACATGAAACTGCAAAGGCTTCTTAGATTCAAATCATAAAGACCCCAAAGTCCAAGAGTATTAATATTGAGGCTTCGGTCATGTCAAAGAGAAGTCATTAATTGCATCCAAGAAAGCATGGACAGTTATTGATTTAATAAAGAACAAAAAGTTTCATATAATATGTTTCTCAACATAAGTTTATTAAGATTCATGGCTACAATTAATTTGTAAACATTTGAGGACCAAGAAAATATATATATATAAGTATATATATATATATATATATATATATATATATATATATATATATATTTAGGACTGAACAACAAAATTTAGGAATTTAAGGACCCAGCTCTTGGGAAGTACCTAGCTATGATGGAAATGCTAATAAATTTGTGTGTGTCTATATAAAAATATATGTAAATGATTTAGCATCACTTGGAGTTTCAGGCATTGGTTCTGAATTTTGGAATCTTGGAATTCCCACAAGGAAGGGTAATATTTCATATGAATGTACTAAGGAATCTATGATAAGCAGATAAAAGAAATGATTATATGATGTGGGATTTCCTTCTGTGTTGTAAACAATGCGAGTTGTGTTCCTGGCACCTGAGAGGAACATGCACCCTTTTGCTCCTTCCTGCCTGGCTCTCGGCCACCAGCTAGCTTATGCCTGAAACAACCACATGACAATTATATTAATTTAAATACTGCCTTGCCCATTATCTCTAGATTTTGCTTGGCTAACTCTTACATCTTAAACTAACCCATTATAAAAGTCTGTATGTCACCACGAGGTGGTGACTTATCGGAAGATTCTAATCTGCATCCATCTTGGGTGGGAGGATCATGGCGTCTCGCACACTTCCTTCTCTACCACCATCTTCTGTTCTGTTTACTCCACCCACCTAAAGGCTGTGTCCTATTCTACAGGCCAGGCAGAGTCTTCCTTTAACAAATGAAAGCAAAGAAATACAGAAGAACCCTCCTACACCACCTCTGTATGCTGTGATTACTATTAATGCATAAAGAACTGCTTTGAGCCTGTAGCAGAGCAGGGAGGGGCAAAGCAGAGCTAGGTGGGGAGGACTGGACTGAATGCTGGGAGAAAGACGGGCAGAGTCAGAGGGAAGTTATGCAGCCCCTGGAGACAGACATTGGGAATTTTACCTGGTAAGCCACAGCCACGTGCAATGCACAGATTAATAGAAATGGGTTAAATTAATATGTAAGAGTTAGCCAATAAGAAGCTAGAGCTAATGGGCCAAGCAGTGATTTAAATAATACAGTTTCTGTGTGGTTATTTCGGGTCTAAGCTAGCCAGGCATCTGGGAACCAACAAGTGACTTCCCTTCAAAAATTATATATTTTGAATTATAACTAATAAATATAAAATGTTTTTTAAAATGTCAATCAATTATTAAGCTTGTAATATTAAATATCTAACCTCCAACATCTTAAAAAATGAAGGCTAATAAAATTGAAGATTGAACACAGCAAGGAAGATATCCCACCAACATTTTCTTCTGGCAGGAAGAATACGCACATATGAAAATAAAATGAAGTTGAGACTTAGTTTTATTATTTGTGAAACATAATCTTTGGGGGTCTATTTTAGTGTTAAAAACAAAATCAAAGTGAAATTTAAAATTGCTTCCATATAACTATAATCAATGGCATAAGCTTTGGTGTATGAGGTTGTGTACAAGCAAAGTTTAAAGTCTCATGGGAGGGCTTATCTACCAAGAAGCCATTGCAAACTAAAACTAGATGTTATAGAATGCAAGAGCCCATGTCATGCTTGGAACTTACACTTAAATTCCATCTATACTGCTATATTGTCAGGACTGCAGAGAAAGAGTTTGTTCAAATCCTCAACATGATGGTTACAAATTCCTGCTTAACACAGCTGCTTGGAAAGGGCAACTAACTAGGGTATAAATTGACAGCCAAACCCCAAGGACATCAATAAAGAGCGCAAGAAGTCATTTAATGCCAACTGAACTTTTTTTTTTTTTTTTTTTTAATGTAGCTGGAGTGGTCTCTGGAGGCCCCATGGCTGTCTCAAAGTAGTTCTGAAACAGCCAGTGTCACAATGGTGCAAGGTCTTGAGGATGTTAATGTGGCATTCTTTTATAGGAAGAAGCAGGGTGGCTGCCCCCTGCCATCGTAACAAAGTCCTGATAAATGTGCACTCTGTGTGCCAGATTGATTTTTGCTACGTCCAAGCTCTCCTACTATTTTATCCTAATGTGCCTAAATAAGCAGTGTTGACTCCCTAATTTACTCATCTTAATGCTGCCGGCTTCCAGAACTCCATTAACATGATGCTGCCACTAAATTTGCTAACCCCAAATGTTTCAAATCTGAGTTCTTAAAACTGATAACACTACCAGGAAAAATCATTTCTTCTAAGGCCAGTAATAACGTGTGTATCAGCATTTCAACTAGTCACATTCATAAATATTTAAACTGGAGGGCTCAGTGAATTAATTAGGACACTTGGCATATTGTGGGTTTGATTATGGGTACATGACAAATGCAGCCCAAAGGCTCTAAAGAAGTCATTTAATACTTTGCCCCTTAAAGAAGCCTCTGGAGAGACACTCGCTGAAGAAAATTTCAACAAAACAGAATGCAATTCAATAGATACACAAAATCTGCCAAGAGCAAAATAGACTACTAGGGTCTGAAGTAATTTGAAAATGAACAGTATATTCTGTAAAAAAGAAAATGAAAGAAAAATAAAGAAACAGAGGGAAAGAATCATACAAGTAATATAAATGACATTTTAAAACAAATTGAAAATACCCATCAAAATAGATGGCATTAACCAAGGCAAATCCAGGAGGAATTCTATTAGGGATATTAGCATGATAAACTATGATTACTCTAAAACCCTGTGGTATAATAATACATGTATTTCTTCAGGATTATAAGCAATTGGATTCTTAAGAATTCAGTGCAGGGGTGTTGTGGGTTGAAACATGTTTACTTTCTTCTTTAACTGTCTGGTGTTTATTTCTGAGTGTTTGCTGGCTGTATGTTATCACCAGGGGAAGTGAGCTATTGCTGGGTGATATACTCAATGAATTTCTGTTTCCATCAAGTTCAGTGTGTTACTGGTTTTAAAAGCAGCCTTTACTTTTATTGTCTCAAGCAAAACCAAACACATGCTTTATTTTAGTTCCACATCTGTACTGACAATGAAAGGCTGTTGGCTCTACAGTACAATCCCAGTTGTAGCATTAGAAAAACCATTTTCCTTGCTGAAAGTTAGCCCTTGCTTGTAAAAACAAGGCAAAGGTCCAATTAGTGAACCAGAGGCAAATGGGAGGGCAGCCTTTTGTGTAAAGGCATCCCTGTTCGAAACCTATAATCTATAATGAGTCCTGCTTAGCACAAAGGATGTGCGCCCCTCAGACAAGCCCAAATACCAGGTCACTAATGAGCGAGCATTTAAAACGCCAAGGCGATGAACGAAACAGGTTATTGTGAAAATTGGCTCATATGAAAAGGTTTAAAAGACTCAGCTATTTCTGTTTGGCCTGACAGGTCTAGCTCATTAATCGAATGATTTGATAAGCAACTAACTTCTCACATGTTGAAGATGACCCCTAATCTTGCAAGCTGAACCGGAAGAAAAGGACAACCTCGATGCTGCTTTAACTACAAAGACAAGAATTTCACAGCCATGTGCATGGCCCAAAATGATTTTGAAAAGAGTTTACCCCTTGTCAAATATGTCAATTAGAGAGCATTAGAAATTAGCATATTTGGTATGCCCTTGTTCAAAACAAAACAAAACTCCACCCCAGGGGAAAAAGAACAGTTAGGGAGGGAATTCTAGGAATGATTTGAAATGATATTATCACTGGGTGGCTTCCCTTAGGGAGCATTCCTGTCAAGTAACACAGAGACCAGATTCCTTGTTGCTCTCCACTGCCATGACTTCTTTAGATGGCTCTCTGGCCCTGGCACCTCTGCAGTATGGGAGCAGCAAATGATTAATCTGTCCAGGAACCTCCCTCTCTAAGCTCAATGTCCTACACAGCTCAGTGTGTGCCAAGACTTTATTATGCTTTGGAGTAAAAGTACTCAAGGTATCCATATCTACCAGTTATAATGCCATTCACAGGTAGGGGATAGCACAGACACAGCCAGGTGGAAAGACGATGGAGACACTGACAGAGGGACTGAAATAAGGGACCTCAGCATGTAAGAGCTTGTGACCTCATGTAGGTCATTTAAAACATTTTTAACCTCTTATTTTTTTTTTCTTACCTGGTAAATGAAATAGGTGACACCTCCTTTGCGAGCCAATTTGGTGATTAAAGACAACGACTAGCACATGGCAGGAGCTCAAAAAGACGTCCCCGTATGTTTCCTTAGAAGATGCTGTGGCAGGCAATTACCTTGATGGCCTCTGACAAAGCACATGCCTTGCTATTTTTCTGTCCACAGGCAGGTCTCTCTCTGGGACTTTGGCCAATGAGACATTAACTTGGAAGCTTGGTAAGTACTTGTGCATTGGTACATGTCTTCTTAGAATGAATATGTTCAGGAAGACGCTTGCTAGAAACCAGCTTTCATTGTGTTACAAGCTCAACCTAGCCCTGTGAAGAGGTCATGGATGGACAGATGAGGCAGTACTGATTTGCCAGTCATCTGTATGAGAGCATTTTAGAAGATCCTTCAGCCCCAGAAGGCAGAACAGAGAGTAGTCTTCCTAACTTTGATTTGTACAAATTACAGAATTGTGAGCCAAGAAGCAACCATCTCTTTCAGCCATCCTGCTTTGAGCAATCACTCAGAAGTGGGTAATGTGCAGACTCAATCATCTTGTCATTTTCTACTGTTTAGTGATGTGAGAATCTTGTGTTCTCTACTGTGACCTGTGTCACCATGGTCAATATAACTGTTCATAAATTTTCGTTTATATTTTAATTTCAGATAGAAAATTGTACCTCTCTATTACAGGTCTTCTAAATAAATAAAGTTGTCAAAAAGTGGTCACGATATATATGAAATTTGAGTTTTTCCAAATAACAAAACTTTTCACATATTTGTTCCTGGTACATTTCCCAATATGATTCATCTTTTTAACAAAATCCCCATAACTGTCAATTATTCAAATCTCTTACTAACTTTACCCAAAGTGCAACTGCTTTCCTTAGTTTTTTTTTTTTTTTTCAATATCAGCTTAGAAAAACCTTGCCAAAACCTGGGCTTCTCAAGTATCTCAAGCTCAGCCAATGGAGGAAAAAGTCAGTTGCTAGAGAGAAGAGTCTGTTGTGAATGACAGCTTATTGTTTCAGAGAGTATAATGTAAATAAGTCACACCTACTATATTTAAAAGAGTCACACATATAGACCAAAATTTATTTGAAATGTGCATAATATTTAAGAATAACTTATAAATGAAGTTATTTTGAATGGGTTCATTTTCCTCTTCTGTACATTCCCTGTGTTTTTCCAGTGTTTAATTTTGTTCTGTTTCTCTAAACAAGGCCTTCCTGTGTAGTCCATTGGCAAAAAAGAAAAGAAAAAAAATGTAAGCAATTTCTCTAGTCTAAAATGGAATCTAATTTGAGAATCTATTTTCCTGTCTCCACCTCCCAAATTCTGGATTCCAGGCCTGGTAATTTATGGCTTTAATTAAAGATATCTTATTAAAAGCCAATGGTATTGTCTTAGGAATTACAAATTTTTTAAAGAATGACTTATTTTAGGTGAAAGACATTTAGTGGTTTCTCAATAGCTAAGATGCTACCATGTTTTACACACATAATCATTTAAAATAACTTAAATACACTTACTATTACACTTTAACCAAAATCCATCAAGCTTACAAGAACTGCTGTTTGAAAAGAGACAGTCAGGAAGTGGACTTCTGAGACTTCTATAGTGCTGTGTTGCCAGAAGAATCTTCAATACATCTTGCTCTTTTAGTTATACCCAAAGTTGGGGGATACCGGGTACCTGCTGTTTGGGCTGATAAATATATAAATGAATATGCAACCAAGGATTAAAATCCATTTCAAAGTATAAAATAAAACAAATATACTCCCAGTTAAAGGTAAATTCTTCAAGTCTGCACAGGCGGTAACTGTTACCATGCAGATGTCTGTGATAATTTACAGATCTACTGACCAGTGTGCCAGGTCAAGCTTGAAAACGCCAAAGCAGCTTGTGGAAATCTGACTCTCCTATGTAGTAGCTATTGTCACCCTTAGCATCATTGAGATTTTGTCTGGTCGTTAAATATAAAGTAAAGCCCTTCCTAATCTTCTAAATGTTCAATGATTTCCTTATTCTGCTAGTCTATATCCATACCATGTTGTTAACCAAACTTAGGGAACAAGAAGCAGAGAGAAAGAAGGATAATCAGCAAAAATACCATTAGAGGAGACTTCTCCCTGACACACGTGTGGGCTCTCAATTTTGACCACACATTGGAATGACCTGGAATTTAAGAAAAGATTAAACAACAGCGGCAATGAAATCCAGGTGCCCAGGCTGTATCCAAAATCAAATGAATAAGGACTGCTGCAGGGATGGGACTCACATATTATGACTGCATTCATTTCCTCATTGTTGATACCTAGAAACATCATCCTAACAACAGTAATAGGAAATGTGTAAATTTCCCCTGGTGCAACTGGGCACACTATCTAATTCCTGTGCCAGATAAAGATAGTAACCCAATTATGCTCATTTTATTACACTGAAAAAGACGGAGCCATCATTTCATTTTAATTTGTTCAACTGCTAAAAGAATAATGTATTCCAGTGTCAATATGCCAAACCAAATACATTTCACATGAAAGGCAGTTATTTATGAGCCTTTGTGAGACTGGAAAACTGCCAATGCGCATTCTCTAAAAGACCTAGGAGGCTTAGCAGGTAGTAAGCTGAGTTGGCATGCAGGGCCCTGTGTTAATGAAAATGCAGAACTCTGGTTTCCTAACTATTCTTGATTGAGAAATTAGGGTTTGTAGTTCCAATGGCTTTCCATGTACCACACACCGCCCAAGCAGAATGAAAAACTGGCGCCTTCTTGCCCCAGCATCACGTGACCTCTGTGTGAACATGCTATTCAGGAGGTATGTGGCTTAGCCAGATGGAGAACAAAAGCAGAGCAGCATATAGTAAGTAAAATCCCTGTGAACCAATTCACTCAGGCATAATACCCTAAATCCTTAAAATAGAAAGACACAAAGAGAAAGCAATAGAAAGCCATTTCCACAGCATACCCAAGGGTAACTCATGTAGCAAACTTGCTAATGACAATACAAGATTAAAATAAACACCCGAACCCACCAAGCTTGGCGCCCTGTTACACGGATGGGGTGTTAAGGCATTCTAGGAAGGTTCACTGGTGAGGAAATTGACTTCTGTTTAAGTGGCTGTGGTTTGCACTCATTGGAAATGCCCCGGTATTTTATAAGAAAGTATCTTTTTAAATGATACATGCAAAAATTTTAAAAATTAAGAAAATAGGACAAAAGTTATTTCTGATCCCACCAACCCCTCCAGAATCAAATCAACCCCTTTGAGAATCAGAGGGTAGGGTTGTCCCAGCTCTTTGGCCAGCAGATGGGCTGCTGCCTGCCAGTTTTCACGTGGATGGCCATCCTTCTTAATGACTCTTAGAAACGCTTTCACAAAATCGCGCGCCATCGGCTAATTCTCGTCCTGCGTCACCGTGAACTTTTTTCTTCCCAACTCCCTGTGTCCCTCATAAACACCCGCTTCTTCCTCACGAGAAGAATTGCTCACGAAGCTTACTCCCACTTGAATCTGTCTGCCACACCCTAGACTGAAAGGGAACACAGAGCGTTGTGCCAACTCCTGCACTCTACAGGCTTCCTAGGGCTGCAGAACGGAAATGGCAGCAAGACTTGCACCAGGGTTCACAGGGCCTCCATCACTCCAGTTTCTACCACGTCCACATTCCCTTTAGAATGTAATTCCCACTGTTGACACCCTTGCAGTTTTGAAATGAGGGCACTGGGGCCTTGAGTACGCCTAGACCACTTTTCTCTTCCTGCCTATCCATGGTACCTCTAGCCTAGTCGTCGTTCAGCTTACAGATAAAATCTTTTCTCAATAAGCCATTCTAAAATCCTAAAGTCAATGAGATCGTGTGGCTCCAGGCTTCCTAGCACCTGACATTGCCGTCAGACACTTATCACCTGCTGTGCCCTGCTTTCTTTCCTAGCTTAGGTGCCCTCTCTATCACAGGCAGAGGTCTCAGAAAGCAGGAATTTGACCACCATGCTCGCAGTGGCAGGCACAGTGCCTCATCATGTGACTGGCCTCTGGCGGATTCTACAGAACCCCTTGGAGCCCTTCATATTGTACTTTATCTTTTTTATTGTTCTGTAGCCATGCCTCAGAATTTGAGACACCCAGTTTAAATCATGACTGAGTTGTGCTTTTTAGACAAGTTAATTAACCTCTATTCTTTAGTTTTGCTAACGTAAAATGAAAATGAAACTCTGCCTCACAGAAGAGCTGTCAGACTTTCAGAAACAAGGTATGCTTGGTAACACCCGACTGGTATTTAGCCAAATAGTAACTGGCTATCATCCCCCATAGGAAAGTAAAGGACGAATAATGAAAATAATAAGGGCAGTACTATTTTGCATCACTTGGTACTTCCATTCACATCACTACCAATGTGTCTCTAATTATGGATTAATAAGTACATACATGTAAGTAATATGTAATTACTACTATTTCATATGTGTTCCTTCAAAAGATATGCATGGCAAGTCCTAGTGGGTGTATTTCATCAGTCTTTAATTCTGGATTATTGCATCCCTACCTTTTCTCTCCTAAATGGATTCATCCTCCCATGTCAAAATCTTCAACAGTCATCTCAACATTCCAGTCAGAGAACACTGACTCTGACTAAATAATCTGAACAGAAGAGTAACATGTAGCTACCTCTTCCTCTTGGCACATACATCACCGAGGAGAGAGGAATGGAGACTGAGGTTCTAAGGTAAGAAAACTGAATGACAGACAAGGGGTTACAACCATTGCAAAGGGTAAGATGGTGAAAATGCTGTGTGGAATCCATATAGTTTTAGAGAGTAAGAAATGAGTCAGCTTTCTGTACACATCACAGAATTGTCCTAGCTTTTCGGTCTCTGTATCCCGCTTGTGAAGGCCTCAGCAATGAGAGCAATGTGTCCTTTTCTTCCCTGGTATCTGCTTCCATGCCACTAACACTATTCCTGAACAGAAAAGAATCATTAAATGTGTAAACTAATGAAAAGTGAACATAAAGTTAAGAAATGACCTTTCTATTTCTCCATAAAATAAACAGAACTTGCTGGGAGGACACAGCGCAGAGGTTTTTGACATATACCTCCCTCCCCCAAGAGATCCAGTTGATCTGCTCTATTCTGTGCCAGATCAGACCCAATTGAAAGCCCTTTGCTTCAGAGTCTTCTCTGAGCCTGGAGAGACTCCTGTCCTTTGACAAGGCAGACTGTACATGTCAGGAAAATCATATAGGATTCAAACCTGTTGGCGCTGGACCAATGGTATGAATATATGTGTGAACATCCTTCTTCCCTCATCCTTGATCTCCCAGACAATGGTTGTAAACCATTTCCAAGAATGTTCTCAATTGCTACCCCATCCCATCTCCTTTCTGACTCCCATATCAGTATATCTGAATTTCTCCCTAAATTGGAAGGAAAGTCTTGACACAGATACTACTGGAGAAACTCAAATCAAGCTTTAAAAAAACAACCAAGAAAAAAGGGAAAAAAAAGAGGCGAAGAATTCAAAAAGAAACACATAGTCCGGCTAAGAAAGCCCAAAGAAATAAGGTCTCTTTGGGAGCAAGGAACATACAATGGTAATTGAAATTTCTAGAAACTTCCATGTGTGATTTCTAAATGGTATTTCATTGTTAAAAGACAATGTCGCAGACACATTTTTTGCATGTGTGTTTTAACATTAGACATGTAATAAGCTTTGCAGAGACAACTAAGTTAGTTGGTCATGACAGTACACGAGAATGGCAGTGCTGGCCGCCTGCCAGGAAATGCTTCTTCAAGCATGATTTCAAATATATCATCACACACACACATGCAAGCACGCACACACACACACACACACACACACACACACATGCAAGCACATACACACAAGGCTCAGTTTCAAAATAAAGAGAGATGACAGTTCTGTTTGCTTAGCAACAAGTATATCAGTTAAGAATCCTAACATTAATTAACACTCCCACATCAAGCCTTCAAAACAATAGATGAAAGGAAAAACTGTAAAGGGGAAATTTAAAATTAAAGGATTTGTGACTATCCAAGTTGTTTTTTTTTAAAAAAAATAAGAATGAAGAAATCACATTGCTTATTGATAGGCATTTAGTGGTGCTCTTCTAGAATGCTGGTATAGATGTTTAAAACGGCTAATAAAATTTTCATTTAGGTAAGCTCCTTTATGGTCAATAGTTATTTACTCCTTATCATTTTATATAACTAAAGCACAGTTGTGTCTCATCAGAAGAGATAATACAGTGATAGCTTTAAGGTTGGTACCTCATCAAATTTAGTTCTATCCCCCAATTTGCTTGAATATTTTACCTGAACGTGGTCAATAATGAAAGATACTTCATCACTCTCTTTGCTGAATCATAGCCTTTTATTAACAACTGTGTTAGTCAAAAGAAAACATTGAAATGCATCTTTAAAAGCACAGTTTAAATAATAAACATATAAAATTATGCAAGTGGCTCTACTTTGTTAAGAGCTAAAGAATACCTTACTTATCTCTGTATGTATTTATGCAGATACAAACAGGTATTGCAACCGGAAGAGATGAAGTTTCTCTAAGGGTCTTCTGCGGCTAAATTCTCTAAGGCTGGTGTGTTTATGATGAAATCTTCTGCTTTATAATGGACGGATCACTCTGCCTCTATAAGATCAACTGTTGACTCTCAAATGACACCAATGTAAAATCAAAAATATAGCATATAGATGTTTGAAAACTGAAGCCAGTCATGGATTAAGGACTTGTCTGTTCATCTCTGGGAACATAAGCCCGAAGATGTTCCTCTTCCTCTTCCCTCTCAACTCCTCGCCTCATCCTTTCCCAGCTTCTGATGGGCTTCCTTTTATTGTTTTTCTCCCATGAGCCTATCATCATGTCTTCCTGCCCTTCCTCTACCAAAGTTCTGAAGGAAGAATAAAGGGGATGACGTGTCCCTTATCCCATGTTCTACTCAATTCTCTTTGATGTGGGAACTACAGTAAACTTATGTTCAAAAGGAACCTAAGAAGCTTAAGAAGACTCAGGTATTTGAGAGGAAAAAAGCAGCTAAATGACCCACTTTAAGCACAACAGTCAGAGCTATAGAGTGTGAAAATGCTAAGTCGTAAAGAAAAATCTGACACTTTCATACTGTGAACAATTAGTAAGAGTTAAGTGAAATCATAAGAGTTGACAGCATCATTTGGCACTTAATAAATGCTCAGTAAACACTGTAACAGTGGGTATTTTTAACGTTATCACTACCGACTTGTAACTAAATACTACATCTTTTTAAAGAAAAACTATTATTTACCAATGATAGCAGTTTTAAAAAGACATACCAATTTTAGGTTTGTATTACTATAAAGGGAACTCAAATGTCTAAGGAAAAATACACACAATTGCTTGTATAAACAATCAAAATATGATTTCAGGGAACAGTTACATAGTTTTATATATGCATATATATATATATATATAGTTATATACCCTATTGTAAAAATTAAATAGATTAAAACTTCATCATTGGAAACTAATGAAACCTACATATAAAAATAGATGTGCAAAACCCTAAGTAAAAAGCATATGCTTAAGAGTTTAAGAATTCTTTTTCTTTCTAAAAGATTTAATCTAGAATGCCTTTATAATGTCTATCTTATTTTGTAACTTGCAATATACTATCAGTTGAGCTTGATCAACATGGTTTACTCTCAGTCAATGACAGCTTCAGGGAATAACAACTTGTAACTTGTAGCTTTTGAAAAGTTACTCCATTTTGAGGTGCATCACAGGACCCAAAGTTTTTCTTCTTGCCCCTAACTATCATGTTCTGACTACTCCATTTCATACTATAGAGTTCAATCCCAACACTAGCCATAGTGATTGGACCACTCCATTTTATTTGAGAAACCTCAAGTTGTATTATCAGAACATGTCATTAAATGCAGCATTGCCCAAGGTTCTATGATACTTTACATTCATCTATCCAATCATCCGTGCATCCATCAATCTATTCACCCATCCATCAATCCATCAGATTGCTCACCTCTATGATTTTTTTCTCAAGGATTCTAGGGTAATTACTCCCTATTCTGTGCTCTCTCAGCTACTTTTTCTGCCTTTGTTGTCAAGCTCAGTGTCATACTCTGCTATTATTTTAATTGTGTGCTACTTTTAAAATACAGATTTTAGGTGCAATGACGGTGATTTAGTCATCTTCGTTGTTCCAGAAAACAGCCATAGACCTGGAACATATGTATTCATGCTGTTTACTTGATGAATCATCATCACAGAAACTTATTCTCTTCTTGGAATACAATGACTTCATATTTTCTAGTATTTCTCAGGGTTTCCATTCTCTCTGGTTATAGTATTATTTACTTACATCTCTTACTGTAAAACTTTTAGTATTTGCCAACATGATTTTTATGTATATATCCACTGGTCAGTGGAATTTGCATTATGATGTTAAAATATCTGTTAATAACTTTCCATAACTGACTTCTCTATGTGTATATCACTTTTATTTCGACAAAACGAACTGAAAACATTTACCATTACCAGACAATTAAAAGCTAGAAGCATGTTACTTTTCCTCTTATTGGTTTGTACATTCTGGATACCACCAGAATTCCATTTGTGAAATGCCAGAATCCCAAGGTTGAAGTTGAAGAGCATGTAAATGGAGATGTAACAGAGCACTGACCTGAGAAGAATGCACTGTTTGTGCTCACTCTCCTCTGAGCTCATCTCTCAGCCTCTTATGCATGATGTTCAAAATTCATTTCCCCAAAGAGGAGCTGCAAAGCTGCTGAGGTTGCGGGGAGTGTGATACTGTCCGTTCACAAGAAATAATTTGTGTCCCATCTGTCCCCTGGCATACAACTGTTAAGTTCCTTGCAATCTCATGGGTGTCTTTTGTTTGCCAATGAGATGACTGACAGTTGATGGTTGGTGGTTCCCAGTAGAATGGCTGGTCTAAAGAAAGAAAAGTATGACTAGAAGTTTGCAAGTCTTCATCTTCAACCCCACCCCTCCAGCCCCTGGGGCTAGAGGTAACACTTGAATGGATTACCAATGGCCAATGATGCAAGCAGTAGTGCTACACAATTGAGTTCCCAGAAAGAGAAAAAGACAGCAGTCATACAAACTTTTGAGTGCTTAGCAGATTCCTGGAGGGTGGGACACCCACAGAGCTCAAAGGGTTATGCTTGCCTTTCTGGATGCCTCTACTATGTATCTCTCCCTTTGGCTGCTCATTTACAGACTTTAGAGTATCCCTTGTAGCTGTTAAGTCACATGTTTCTCTGAGTTCAATTAGGCACTCTAGCAAATTAAGCAAACCTCAGGAGGGGGCTGTAGGAAACCTCAATTTGCTATGGGTTGATGGAAAGTATAGATCACCACCTGAGTTTGTGTCTAGCTTCTGAAAGGGGGCAATAGAGGACAATGTTACAGGATTCAGCTGTTTACCAGGACATCTGATTCAAACTCCTGGGCAGTGTCAGAATTGAACTGAATTATAGGATGCTCCATTGTCTGCTAGCAAACTGACTGCTGGATATGTAAACAGGAACTCCCATGTATGTGGTGTCAGAAGAATATTGCTGAGTGTTGTGTGACATCAGGAAAACATACTTGCTTCTCCTATCTCCACAGGAGCTAAACAGGGGGTGGGGAGTATATCTAAAACACAGAACACCATTTTGCATGAGTGGCTGTCACTTTCAGGGCATTTTTATCTTAATATCCTCTCAGGAAACAAGATTCAGTTTGGACCATAACTAAATTTAACAGTTACAATTCACAGTATCTCTTTTTTGTTTGCTTTAAATAAACAGGGTTTTATTCTATTTACTTCGATTGTCCTGAAACTTGCTTTGCACTAAGACACCTCAAACTTAGGATCATCTCAGTTCCCCCGTCCAGTGCTGAAATTAGAAGTGTGCACAACAGCTGTCTCCTGCTGAGTGCTTATCAGGAATCCTGTGCAATGTTACTTATACAATCACAATGAAACATGGGGTCATCCCACTTCAGACACAAGGGAAGTAGAATATGAGATGTTCAAAGTCACTTACAGAGAGCGCATCTGCCCCGGGATCTACTATTCACTACACTAAACAAGACGGGGCAGGGCTGAAGCATATCTCTGTAAACCAGCAAGAGCCTAGTAGGGCACAGTTTAGGGTTTCTGAGTGCTTGTTTTGTTTTTGCTTAACACATTGCATCTGAACCCCAGGAAACAAAATTTTAAATTTTCCAGAAGATGGTTCTTTTTAGGTGTAACACACTCAAAATTATGAAAACTGGTAGGCATGTTCACCTAATTTATGTGGCGTCATGGCACAATGGTTAGGGATAGTGTTAACAATCAAAGGACATATTTGAAGTTGAATCTGTTGCTACATAGTTGCATCACTTCTGGAAAACTGCTTAATGTACCTCAAATTTACTAAGGTTTGACAAGGAATCTGTGAACAAACAAAAAGCCCTTAACAAATATAAATAGTGTAACCATTCACAGAGTGTATATTTTAAATGATCAAAAAGACTGCTTTGGAAATTGTACCTTAGATACAAAATCAATTCCTAGTGAAAAAATCCTCTAAATATAATTTTTGCATATGTTGAAATTTAAATTGAAAACTAAATATTAATAATATTAAAAACTGAATGAAGTTTTCACATAGCAGCAGATTGCATAAATATCCTTGTTTATTATCCTTGTTATTATCCTTGTTTTTATTGAAACTGACATACAACTTTGTTCTGTTTTATCTGATTAAGTGAATAATTGATAAGATGAATATGCAATTTTAAGTAGGTAAACATGCCAACAAAACTTAGGAAACTCACTATTTATTCTAACAGATTAAACTTATATTAAAGGGCTGGGGCGTTATGAAACAGGATAAAATTCTTTTAAGTTAAAAACAGAAAAACAAAGTGAGAAATAAAAGGAGCATGTGATTGTACCAGTAGGAAAATCTATTCCTGAGTTGCCTATATCAGACACATAAAAACATCTCTTTCTGCATTTATATATCTATATCTTTACACACTATGCAACTTCTCCTTTGTAAAGCTGAAACAAAAATTACAAGGTTGATCTATACTCTATCATAATTCTTTATATTTTGTTTATAATATCAAAACCAAGTTTATAATCAGTATTTAATTCTTTTCCTATCCGAGTCAAAGAAAGAGTTAGATATTAAACTACAATGAATGTCAAGCTGGGGAAGTACACATAATACAACTATCTTCAAGAATGCCGACTGCTGTGAATCATGGGAAAAATTTGAAAGTCAAGCAATGTGTCAAATTCCTCAACTGGTTCCTTCCTGTTTCCTGTTTTCCAAAATGCCAACGTATTTAGCTCTAGGAAGCCCTGTATTTTCCTTCGATTCTGCCCCGCTAATAATTAATTCATTTTGCTTACACTGCAGCCAGCTTCAAATCATGGTCTCCATTTCTTGGTAATAGATTTTGCCACAGGCAATATGCTGAGCCATAACCTCTATTACAGTATACAGGGGAGGAGACTGCGCTTGATTTCTGTTGGAGCTGCTGTTTTGTCTTAACTGAAATTGTACAGAGGTGATAGGAGAATATCACTGTAGAGGGAAGCAGTGAACCCCATGCCACACTGAATATATGTAGAATTTCACACAGCCTGTAATAACAGTATTCACTGATATTAAGAAACTAGTGAAAGATGACTAAGTAATTAAACACTAGTTTGTCTTATTTTTTCAAGAAAGCTGCCATATCAATATCATTGAAAGCAAGAAATTCTAACCAAAATAAATTTGTGCATATACTAATAAACTGTTAAAACTATTTACCTATTGTTTGTTTGCTTATTTATTTATTTATTAATGTGCATGAGTGTCTTGCCTACAAATAAAACTGTATAATACTTGCAAGCTTGGTGAAGGCCATGAAGACCAGGAAAGGCTGTAATATCCCCTAGTTCTGAGGTTAGCAAATGGTTGTGAGCCATCACATGGGTGCTGGGAAATGAACTCAGGTCTCGCACATGTGCAGTCAGTGCTCGCATCTGCGGAGCCCTCTCTCCAGTTCTAAAGTCAGTTACTTCTTAATACATCCTCAGAGCCATGTGTTCAGTAAGAGAAGAAACAGGGAAACTAATACAGACAGGCACCTAAGAACAAGATTTGTCTGTCAACTTTACAAGAATGTCTGACAATGGAATTTCATCACCTCATCATTTACTTTATGAGAGATGAATACAGCATGGATGTTCATTGTAGAAACTGTTGTCAAACTTTGCATTTCTAGGAATCCCCAGAGAATGTGATATCTATGACCACAAACTGAAATAGGGCACAATAGTGTGTAATAAGCGTGATAACTGAACAAGTCTATATATTAATGGCTTGGGCTAGGAAAACTGATGGTTGTAATGGTTTCTTTGTTTGTCCCTGAACTTCCTTCTTTAATTACATAGCAGAAGGGAAAATTTAAAGCAACTACAAATTTCCCCAGGCTCTTTAATTGTTCCATTAATGAAAGTGTTAATTGTGAGTAGGAAATCTATTACTGTGAAGATGTCTACAAGCATGAGAAACCTATACACAGGATTGCCCAGTAGTGAACTAGAGCCAAACATTCTACAAGAATGCCACACAGTTCAGTGCACACAAGACCATGGTTGGTGGGATGCCCTCGTCAAGCACTGGCAAGTATGGTAATTTCATAGAGACATACATAATTAATTCTCCTCTGTTTCTAATGTTCCTGGCACTTAATTATATGGAATACCTCGAGGCCATTGATATAGAGTCACTGGAGCCTTGAAGGTGAAATTTAAGAGAGAAGTCACAAAGATTTCATGTTCTGGAAAGGACCAAGTTCAGGAGGGGGAGCCCCCAAGAGAAAGTGAAACCCTGTGTTAACCAAAAGTCTACATTTTGGGTCCTGATGTTTACCTTCTGTTCCCATAGTCTAGTATGTCTGCTAGAGATTGCATTATTATAATGAGATTAAACCAGTAGGTATCTTACAATAATGTTCTTCCAGACTGACTGTATTATTGGTCATTGGCAAACATGCGTGGATTTCCCAAAGGAGATGCCTCAAAAAGATACCTAAGTAGATTGTCCATATATACAACTATAACTATTACACTGTGTGAAGAATTTCTAGTGTAAGAACATATAAAATAAAGACTATACTTTAGTTTTGTTTTGTTTGGGTTTGGTTTGTTTTTTTTTTGAGACCAGGTTTCCCTGTGTAGCTTTGGAGCCTGTCCTGGAACTCCCTCTGTAGACCAGGCTGGCCTCAAACTCTCACAGAGATTTGTCACCTCTAACTCTGCATGCTGGGACCAAAGGTGTGTGCTACCACCACCCAGACTGAGGGTTTTTTTTTTAAATATCTTCAAGGAAACTGAAATTTGTGCAAGTATGAACAAATCAGTACCAAATGTCTACAGTGTGATGACCATAAATTTTAAAAAGAAAAGTAGGCATAATGACTTTATGGTTCAGGAACTCAAAGGACCAAACACTCAGTTATCTGGTAGACAACCAGTAGCTTCTTGTGGGGAGGTGGGGGTGGACCATCTATGTACTGTGGTCTCCTCTCAGTGTCTGTGGACACATGTCAAGTGCATATCATAGTTTATCAACAGCAGTGGCTGGCCTTGATTGGATGTATGGGCTTAAATCATTCTAAAAGAAAAAATGACCTGACTTACAGGAAAGTTTTCCATCCACTTTACTTTCACAATTACTTTAAAGAGATAGCCTAGAGTTTCGATAGAATTAGAAAATTGTGTGCTGAAAGTTTCCTTGGTGCAAACGTTAAGTCAAAAGAAAACTCACACGTACTGTCAAGCCGAATCATGAGTGAACCAGAGGACTCTGAACGTATGTCTGCGAGTGTTGCCTATTGTGGCACATTTAATTAGTAAAGATACACAAAACTGCCACTGAAGTTGCATCAAATTAAACCAGAATAACTAATATTGTAGACAGAGTTGTACAAGAGTAAGCAGGATGTGACTATTCAGTCTAAGGCATCTCAAGTGAAAACAGGACCAATGGCTGGGATTAACCTCCAAATGAGGCTAGAGAGTTACCCTGGCCTTCAGACAGAGGACTGAACAGGCTGACCAAAGTACTCAACAGTACACTGTATATCTTGGCACTCACTTTATTTACTCTGAAGAATCTTCTAATGGGTTGAATTCTGAGAAAAATCTCCAGTGGAATCCTTATATGAGAAGGAGACCTTCTAGAAACTTTAATTTGTGCTGTAGGATGTAAGCTCAACAGATACATTACACTAGAACTTATTTTGTTTTCAAAGGAAATTTTAAAAAATAGCTGGTTAAAATCTAGCAAGTTAATTCATCTATGAATTCATATGAAATCACTAGTATAATTTTAATATGAATTTCTTCATCACAATGGTTGCTCGTTGCACTCTCTAAATATCTCTAGAATACCTGGAATTGGGGGAGTACTGATTTGAATAAATTGTCTTTTATAGAGAGAATTATTATTATTATTATTATTAATTATTACATTAGCAGAGGCAGACAGTTTTGATTCTCTCCTGTAAAAAAATTAAAAGCCCTTGTCTTTTCTTACAAGATAACTCATTAGTCTAAAATAAAAAGGAAAAACAAACCTTAACACATGAAGATGGAGGAATCTCCCAACCGTCTTCCAACCGGCTCTTGTTACCGGATCCCAGTCAGTGACCTCAGCAAGGGTGACCATGATGGAACACTTGCCCGAACTGTCATGCTGACTAACTGCAAGTCTAAAGCTTTCTACACTGGCATTTAATCTTTTATTTAGTCACAGAAACACAAAGTCACCATTTTTTAAATTGCCAAGAGGAAACTGGGGAAGAAGAGTGTTCTCTCTCCTCAGCTCCCAGGAAAACAATGTGAGATAATAGGAAGAGGAGAGTAATTTTTTCCATTAACCTCTTGACCTTGTAGTTAATGGCTTTTTGTTGCAACTATATCAACAAACAGGGCTCCAAGTGAGATTCTAACCCAGGTAGGGAGGTCTGCAACTATCTGGAAAAGTGTCCTGGGGTTGCATACTGCTATCTACTACCCCCACCTCCTAAGAACCCATCTATCCTATGGATTGGAGGAGACACATAAAGACATTTAAAGTATTAATTCAAACTTACTTTAAACACACCACAGGTGCTACCATGCATGGTTTTATCTGTAGGTAAAGAGGTGACACTACTGCACAATAAAGGTGACATTTTCCTTCTCAATGCAGCACTCAAGACCTTCTATGCTTGGATTAAAGATGAGTGGGAAAAAATTCTGTAACATAATTTCAAGCAATTTCCTAAAAGAAAACACATTATGATTTGCATAAAGCACCCAATTGGTATGCTTTAGCTGCTGCTTGACAGGGTTACAATGACAATCAAAATCATTATCTTTTTTTTCTTATTTTAATATTAAAATTATGCTGGGATTTCCTAAATTAAAATGTTAATAAGCAAGAACTTTGTCAAGTTGATTTGAGATATATGAAAAAAGGCCTTATATTTTTTCAAAATCAAAATCTCATCAGAAGCATATTAATACAAATAAAGTAGTTTACAGGGTCAAATAATACTAAATTACTATATTTTTTGCTACTTTGTCCACAACTGTACAAGGGTGCCCTCTCCAACAACTTCTTTTAGTTAAATTTTTAAAAGAGAAAATATTCTATTAAATAACATACCAAGATATATTTATACAACAAATTGTTTTATATTTCAATAAACAGAACATACATAACCTTTAAACTTTAGAACTTTGTAGTTGAGAAAATCTGGCCCAATAAACACATACTTTCAGGATTAATGAAAAAAATAGCATTTCTTTGAAGACTTAATTCATTCTTATCATAATTAAAAATTAACTTGAAGACTCAATGGCCCTCTCGCAAGTGTGTCATTCTTTCTAAGCTGTCGAAGCACAAGGTTTCATAGTTACCTATTCTCATTTGTGTGGCTATGACCATGCATCAAACAAAGACAAACAATCCCTAAAAGAAATGATAGTATTTATCAGACAGAAACTCAAATCAGTTTACTTTGTAAATTATAAATTACACTTGGATTAGTGTGATTAATGTTTATTGTGTGCTCATAATGTAGTAAGTGTCAATGAAATATGAGTAGTGACTGCTACTGAATTAATGCAAACATTCAGGTTCAACTTAGACACTCCAAATGTTTAGGAATAGGAGACAGGAGGATCAGATCACTTTGAGGCCACCCTGGCTACCTAGCAAGTTTGAAGTAGGCCTGAGCTCCAGAAGAGCATACCAAATTTATTTAATTAAAAGCCTCAACTTCAAAAAAAATTCAGAAACTGCTAAACATCCACATGATAAGAATGATAAACACTTAAGTAGCAGAGATTTTTCACTATGAATAGCAAAACAATCATTTGCTTAAATTAGAATTGGGCTGTAAAACTATTATTAAAAAGGTCTTAATTGAGTAATTGCAGGAAAATTCAAAGCTAAGTACACAAGGAAAAACAGACAGATTCCCATTCATGCATTACAGGAGAGCTGTGTTTTCCCCAATCTGCCACTGACATTTAAATCACAAGATATTTTATATTCAATTTATTATAAACAAGTGGAATAAGGTTTACATAAGCGCTTTTGATAGTTATTAATGCTAGGATCCACAATTTTACTAGTAACAAGAAATACTGTGATGCATCTGAAAAAATTAGGTTTTATTCAGAGTACCATAGTCTGACATTAACTATATGTCAGTCTATAAAACTGGTAGAAAATCAACTTAAACAATGTAAACCTTAAAGTATGACAACCTTTATACATACCCTTTACATAAAAAAATCTGCCCTGTTTATTCAATAGGTTATGATGACATGAATCATGCTGCAGTTCTTTTAAGATCATTTACTCATTCATTCATCACCAAATACCCATTGCACATCTATAGCTATGCATACTATCAAGAAATGATAGCCAGAACTACACAGGGATAAGAATGAACCTGTGGCTGCCAAACAAGGATTAACTAGGTATGAAGGGTGAAGGAAGGGCATAATCAGCTTAAATTAGTGCACATGAAAGCTTGGAGGTTCAAATGAATTAATATTTTCTAGAAAGGATAAAAAAAGAAAAGTCGGTGTGCCTGAGATAGGACAAACAGAGTATGAGAGGTTGAGTTAGGAAAGGAGGTGCTGGGGCCGGATCTATAGATGTGGTAAAGTAGTTCAAAGATTTTGGTCAATTTTCCAATAACAATGATGTTCATTAAAAGGTATTTAACAGGAATGATATGCTTAGACTTTGAATTTGAAAATTACATTCTGTCTCTGACCTAGAGAATGAACTGAACAAAATTATAAAAGTCATTTAGAAGGCTAGGTTAGGGCTGCCCAGAACCGAAATCACACAGAAACCATATTAATTAAATCACTGCTGGACACATTAGCTCTAGCTTCTTATTGGCTAACTCTTACATATTATTTAACCCATTTCTATTAATCTGTGTATCGCCACGTGGCTGTGGCTTACCAGCTAAAGTTCCATCTGGCTCCTGTGGGGCTACATGGCTTCTCCCTGACTCTGCCTCCTTTTTCCCAGTATTCATCTTAGTTTCCCCCGCCTACTTCTGTTCCCCTATAGCTGTTCTGCAGGCCCAAAGCAGTTTCTTTATTCATTAACCAATAAAAACAACACATAGACACAAGGACCTCCCATTCCAGGGCTGAAGGTAGTTCGGGCTGCAGAGAACTAGAGACAAGAGGCAAAACTGAATGAATGGCAAGAATTGATTGGTCATGATTTCCTAAAGGGTATCATTACAAGGAACAAAGGAAGAAGAAAGAGGCTCATTGGAGCGAAGTTGTGGGTTTATTCTAGACGGCTTGAATCTAAAGTAGCTAAGAGAAATTTAGGTCAAGCGTGGTTTCCATGGTCCTCTAGCTGGAAGAAGTTACGTCACAGACAGTTGCAAAAGGAGATGGGGTTCTAGCCCTTCCTCTTTCATTCTGTTTCCTGATGGTCACAAGGTAGCAGCTTCCCCTACCACATGGCAACGTCATGCTGGACATGAATTGTCCTTGCCTCAAAGTTCTTAATTTCAGGAACGGTATTACAGCAATGGCAATGGAGAGCTTAGTGACACTGGCAAACTTTCACAACTTTTCAAGCTGGATTTAAAGGAAAGAAACTTTAGAAATGAACACTTTTTATCTAACGGCATACTTAAAGATACGTTCAGCATCTATTGTGGATTAGGATAAAGACAAGAAAGGCGTGCTCCACACTTCCAACTCAGTAGCGTATAGCAGGATAGCAATATCCACAGCCAAAGGAGGAAGTGTGGTGGGAGCAGAACAAACTAAAGACAAAAAGCAGCTCTACTCTTATCACCTAATACAGTAGCAAAACGTTTGCCTTCCAAAGTGGAAGAGCTGCTGTAACATTCACAGACCTTTAGAGTATCCATGAATAAGCAAATTCAACTTAACTCCTTACTTATAATGATTTTATTGACATTTAAAATAGATGAAATAAAAAATTACTCCAATATTCCAAAAAGATCCTGCCTAGTGTGATGAAGCACATTGCCTGCTCTTTCTACACAGGCTGCTATGATCCCGCCTTCACCCGACTGCACTAAAAGGATTCCTGGCCATCATGTTCAATGAATGCCCTACAGAGAAAAAGATTAAATAGGTGGGCAGCATTCTTGTTATCACGCTGGATCAATTTCCAGTTGCGGATTCCAATCACAGAGGAGGCAGAAAACCTTTCAGAGTCACTTATATCAAATATTATCCCCTAACAGAAAATATGGTAAGTCAGCAGCCAGTTTCCTCTCATCTGGACAGAAACTGTGCTGATGACTATTCTTTCCTATCAACTACCTACGGCTCATAGCATCCAGAATGACTACGCAATCAGAGAACTTGCTGATATGCGAAGTTGTTCATGTCAAGGTCAGGGTAAGCCCCACGTGTCCATATTCAGTGAACACACTTCTATTTACACAGCCACTTGGATTTCGCAACAAGCCACCTGCTTCCAATAAGATGCTTAGTTTCTTTACTCATTCAAAACCTCTTCTTTGAGTTTCAGAAGGCTGCAATCTGCTTCTCCTTCAGTCTCCTATGAGTTAGTTGCTCATCCCACTACACCAGTCTTCTAGATGTTGGAGTTTCTCGTTCCTCTGAACAGAATCTCCATGAGTGAATCCTTCCAGGGACGGAGCTTTATACTCCACCTGATGATTTTTAAAAGACTAATAAAGATAAATTAATTTGCGACAACTGCTTTCCCTACTGCTACAACTTAGATAATTGACTGTCTATCTGATACCTAATCACTTGAACATCTCCCAATTGTTTTAAACATCCTATGGTGTAAAAATAGCTTCATTTTTTTATCTTCCAAATATTCCTCTTTGACTTTTGTCATATTCATAATTATATTAATGAACATTTTTGATTCCTCTCCTACCCCTCTCTCCAACTAATCTTCATACCTAAGTCTTCAGAAAGTTTGTTCGGCTTACATCCAAAGCACTACCTAAAGCCATCATCAGTATGGCCTGCATCTAGGGTTTCTTTTAGTACTTTTTTCTGTTCAACTCTAACTTAGAATCTAATATGTCACCACCAGTGTGACCTTTAAACTGTGAACTTGCTTAAATGACTCCCATATTTGAAACCACTTCTGATTCCCCTTTTTTTTTCCTTTTTAAAATAAAAGCCCAATTGTTTGCTATACTGTAGCAGGTTCTTCCAGACTGAGACCTCCTACTCATTCAAAATAAACTACCACGAGAATGGGAAAAACCTTGAAAATAATTCCTAAAGAAGATTGTCTTTGCTGGTTCCTGTCCAAAATGTATGTCACATGACTGCTTAATTCTTTTTTTTTTCTCAAACATGTCTCTTGGAAACCACATTGCTAAATGCTAAAAACAGACTAAAGATTAAGACAGCTTTTCTTTTTCTTTATAGTATTTTCTTAATGTTTCAGTATTGTTTCAATGTCATGCCCCTGGCTCCACTAGGATGGATGCCCTTTGCATGCTTAGACTTTTCCTCAGAACCAGCTCCACCCTTTTACACCTTGCTGTACGGTTCTAGAACTGGGTTATGATGTTACATTGCAACAGGTGGCTTCTTGGTATGTTCTGCCAAAATGGAAATCAAAACAAAATTATCAGTCGGAGGAAGAAATAAAAATGAGGTTTTCCTTCTTAATTCACCCTCATTATCAATGTGGAGCTGGATACAGATGCCATCTACAACAGAAGCACCAGCTTCAGCTTCTATTTCTCAGCTTGTGGTACTTCCAGAATAAGTTATGTTGTGTCTCACAGAAGTACCAACTTGAGGGACCCATTTCTGAAAGGATCAGCCGCAGCCTTGAGCTATTAACACCAGCAACTGGTGATCTAGCCTATTTCTAGAGTCCTTTCTCAATTTCTAGCAGTTCACAATCCTCCCCCCTCTTATGCTCTCACTGTATATAGCCTTTGCAGGCCTAGAATTTTCTATATAGATCAGGCTGGCCTCAAAAGTGAAGCAACTATGGATGAATCCTGTTTTCTGATGGGCTAGAATGATAGATAGAACAAGATAGATAGACAAAGTGACTTATGGTAAGAGAGCAATGGAAAGAACAAAGTATTTCTATTGTTACCTAATATAATGTGAAATCTTTTTAAAGATAAATTCCAAGTCTTATTAATATAAGCACAATGATGCTAAGAGCCATTACTGGTACAGCTTCATACTTTTGTTTAACTAGTGTATGAAGAATGTGAAATATTTAACTTTTAATTCATACAATAATGCAACACCATAGTTACTATCTCCCCACCCTCCTCTCTCTCACACACGCATCTATAAAGAAATGATGGAAGATACAGTCTCAAGATCACACCACTGATACAAGACTAAGTGAAATTTCAGTCCAGATCATCAGACCTTCTGAGTTCTCATTCTTCTTTATGCCAAGCCACTCTCATCTCTGTGTCTCATGCCACAAGGAAGATGGAAGGACACATTACATAAACAGGTACTCAGTTAGTACTTGTCCAGCGGATGACTGAATAGTTTCTTCAAAACCAAACTAAACTTATTTGGTACCATTATTATGTTGCGATTTATTAATAGAATGAGCATTTCTGGTCCCAAACCAACAAGATGTGCACCATTATAATAAGAGGCCCATCTGCTGAGTAGGACAGAGCTGTGGAGAGGAAACAAATGAAATAAAGGAAGCAAATGGGATTTCCAATACAGCAATAAGCCTAGGATATTGGTCTAACTCAGGGATATGGAGTTACAAGTGTTCAAGTAACATCCAAGGTCCTCATTGCGTCTGGGCCTATAAAAGTGCTTTGGGGTGCAGGTGTTCTGCTCTAGCGACTCCACAGAGGTGTGACACCATGAGGAGGGAAATCTGTTTATGTGTCTGGTTCATTCTTTTGATGGAAAAGCTTTCTCTGGTAAATAAGAGGATTTTTGGCAGATCATCAATTTTTTTCTCATACCCCAATAAACAGCTTTAATCTTTGAAGAGTATTGCTAACCAGTGTTCAGCTCAAAATAATGAATGCAATTAAATCATCAATAACACAAGCCACCTAGCTGGGTACAAGGGTAGGATTATTATGATCCAGCAGGAGAAAGAATTAATGTTGAAAAAATATCATTTTCTATAATGAAATATGTCTGTGCAGTCACAGTTTTTGCGGAGCAATTCAGAGCCAATATTTTTTTATTCATTAACTAATACTGGCTGATTTAATACTAAACCAGTATTCTATTGAATTAGATGTGAAAGAAACATGGACTGCTGTTCTATGATAAAAAACAGCTTCCCTAGTTAAATATCAAAGTGTGTGATATGACTTGAGCATTAAATATCCCAATTTGAGTCTTAGGTTTCAGGTGATGAAGTTGTAGGAAGAGATGAGATCTTAAGGGTTAGACCTAATGAGCGGTTTCATTCAACCTACAGAGAGATTTGAAGTTTGAATCTGGCTGTTTTTAAAAGAGGCAGAAGTGTGGAAGGTGGGTCCTCATTGGAGGAAGTAGGTTACTCAGGGAACCTCATTTGAGGTTCTTAACCCTGAGCTTTCTCTCTCCATTCCCTGATTGCCACAGTATGAGCTGCCTACCACACCATCACCATGACAGAATTCATCATCTGGAACCATAAGTTAAAATATGTCTTTCCAAATGTTTATGTCACACATATTATCATAGCAATAAAAATCTGACACAGTTATCATTAAGATTTAACAAGTAGAGGATATTCTAACTTGAAATATCTCAAAGTAAATGTGATAGTACACACAGCTTTATATACTGTATTTTGCTTGAACCCTTGCATGTTTTATGCATAGTGTCACAGTTTCTGTGATTTCTTATGTGCATTAATATGTTGTGTCTGGAAGACACTAATTCCTTGAAGTCACTCTTTACCTCTGGCTCTTGTAATCTTTTTGCTACCTCTTCCACATATATCCCTGAGCCTTGAGGGGAGGGGCTGGATGCGAACATGCCATTCTACTCTATGTGCTCCATAGTCTCTCACACTGCGCATTGTCCAATTCTGGATCTCTGTGAAAACTCCTAACTACCTCAAGAAGAAGTTGATGAGCTCCAAACAAAGCACTGATCTATGGGTACAGCAATGTGCAATCCGGGGTCATTTTATTGCTATGTTTCTTTAAAAGAAAAATAAATAGTAGTAGGTTTTCCCCTAGATCCAAGACCCATGTAGTCTCAGGTTCTTGGCAACTTTATCAGTGCCAGGTATGGGTTGGCATCCATCTTATGGAGTAGGCCTTAAAATCATATCATTTGTGCCACTATTACACAAGTATACCTTGAGCAGGTTTCTGGTGAAGGTCACAAGGTTTCTAGATAAGTAATATTGACAATTATTGTTTTCCCCTGATAATGTGTTGAATACATTCCAGCTCCATGACTTCTATTCAGCGGGGGGATGAAGCCTCTAATCAGGCACCAGTTTGATCTCTCTTTATTTGATGATATAAGTAACTGGGCTCGTTAGCAATGGTGCCTACCGTCAGGTTACAGGGAATAACAGATATTCTTAGCAATTGTCTGAGATCTTTATGTGGCAGAGTGCTGGCAATCAATAGGATTGTTTTGACTAAAGATTCAACAAGATGTAACTCATTCCAGTCTCCAGATGATTTGCTTCATGGTAGTTGGGGCATTGTCTACCTCAATATGTAGTTGTTCCATCTAAATTCCATATATATATATATATATATATATATTAGCGAGCATCTACAGTAGTAAGTTTTCATTGCTTTCACAAAGGTTTTTGTGTTAGCTGTTTTTCATCATATTTCTTCTTTTACAATTATCTCTCATCTCCTCCCCATTTGATGGCCCTATTCTAGTTTTTCCTTTACCTCTTTAAATCAGCGTATTATATTTACCCTCCCTTGAAAGATTCCTCCCTTCTAGTCCTTTGTTAAGTAGAAAAACTCTGTGATTATTTGGATTGAAGCAAATACAACTAAAGCTTAAATGTTAGCATCTACTTATAAAAGAAACCATGCAATATTTGTCTTTTGGGGCCCGCCTTACTCACTCTTGGTAAGTGTTTCTAGCTCTATCCATTTACAACCTGAAAATTTAATTTTTCTTTACAGCTGAATAATACTCCATTATACCACACTTTCACAATCCATTCATCATTAGATTGACAGCTAGGCTGTTTCTAATGTCTTTTTATTATAAATAGCACAGCAATAAGCATGGATAAGCAATTATCTCTAACAAGACATAATCTCCTTTGCATATCTTCCCTGTTTTTTAATCAATTTTCATATTTTTCTTCTTTTATTTCTTTGGGTATCCTATCTTTCTTGTTCCCTCTTTCTTTCTTTCTTTCATTTTTTTCAGAGCTTTCAAGTTTGTCATTAAGTATCTAAAATCAGAGTTTTATAATTTTTTTGTATTTTTATGTGTTTTATTTTTGTGGGCATTTAGTGTTATGAACTTGAATCAGAACTGCCTATACGATTTCCCATAGGCTTAGGTATGCTGTATTTTCACTTTCATTAGGCTATACAAAACTTTTCATTTCTTATTGATTCCTATCTTGACCGAATTTTCATGCAGTAGTGTTTGTTCAGATTCCAAGAGTTGTATGCTTTCTTATATTTTTATTTTTGATGGCATCCAGCTTTACTCCTGCCACGGTGGTTGGATAAGATGTAGGGTTGTTTAATTTTTTTTTATCTGTTGAGACTTGATTTGTATCCTAATATGTGGTCAATTTTAGAGAAAGTTCCATGGAATTATGAGAAAAAGTATATTCTTTAGTGTTTTGGTGGAACATTCTGTAGAAAAGTTATATCCATTTAATTTTTTGTTATTCAGACCAGCATTTCTCTGTTCAGTTTTGTCGAGATAAAGTGTTTATGGGATAAATATGTGATTTTTGCTGTGGTAGTGCTTCTTTTAAGAATTTAGGTTTTATGCATAAATGTTTAGAACATCACAAAAGAAAGGAGATGGGTTAGAAGGAACTCCTATTCCACTGTATGCTTTCTGAAAGGCTCTTATCCAATTTTACTCTAAAAATCATATGTATGAATTTATTTGATATAGGATATACTGAGTTTATGGGTGCCAAAGAGGTTTCGGGGTAGCAACAGGGGTAGTGGCAATAAAGACGTGATTCACACAAGTCTTTGATTCATGTCCCAGAATATCAGGTCAGAATACTGTCAAACTTACAATCGCTTGTCAATTACTTCATGTTCCACATACATAAGCTATGTTCCAGAGGGGAAATCAGTACATATAGAGGTAAGCACACAAATAAACCCAATGGTAATGACTAGTTTCTTCTTCATACCCACAGCTGTATTTTTATCCCTATACTGAATCCTAGGTCTTAGTTTTGTCAACCAGAAAATTGGATGGATGAATTCCCAGTAAACATCATTGTTTGTAACTTCCAACAACGTTGTTCTTGTAAAAGCCTTTTCTGAACCACCAAGCACTATGCAGATTTGAGGCATATCTAGGCACATCTTTTAATGCATTGTATCTAAGGAGGATATTTTTTCTTATGTATTAGAATTGCCGAAATAAAACAATGTTGTATTCATTTGACTTTTATTATAAATGAGCCACATATGTATAACATAGGGTAAAATATACATATACATATTCAGGCGAGTGAAGACAGAGATATTTTGCAAGTGAAAACACATTGTAGAAGTAACTGCTGGACACCTGCTTACAGTCTTTTGAGCCAATTGAGTAAACCAGGAACTGATAACATGAATGAATTAAAACAATTTTATGAATTTAAAATAGAATAATTGACCAGGCATGGTAGATTATGTCATTGTCCAAGCACACTTAAGGTTAAAGTTGAAAGACTGAAATGAGTTTGAGACAAGCCTGAGCTACAGAGTGAAATCCCATCTGAAGAAAACAACAACCCTACAATCTTTAATAACAACAACAAAGACAATGCAGTATGGATACCTTTAAAAATTAAAATTGATTTAAAGTTGATTTTAATATATAGTATAATATTTTTTAAAAAGTGTTGCAGTATATCACCATTTTGATAATTAATTGTTTTGCTTTTGCTTTTGTGTTTTGTTTTTATGAGACAAGGTCTAAACTTGATTTGTAGACTAGGCTGGCCTCAAACTAACAGAGAATTGCCTGCCTGTGCCCGCCATGCTATTAAGAATGTGTGCTACCCCTTCCAACTCTCATGTTAACCTTTTACAAGAGAAAACAACTTGTACAAGTGCTGCTTTGCAGTCTCTTTATACTAAAAGATTTTGCAAATCTCATTGTCACTATGTGACTCGGAAAATCACACCTACTGTGACTGCTTGCCTGCCATCATCTACCTATTCACCTTTCATAAAAAGAAGTAAGATTATTGATATTGGGCATATAGGTTCTTCGATAATTAAAGTTAGAGTCTCTGTTGCTGTGATAAAACACTGTGACCAAAGCAACTTTGGAAGGAATGGGGTTTATTTTATTATAATTCTCAGATCACACTCCATCACTGAGGGAAATTGCCACCAGAATTTAAGGAACGAACTGAAACTGAAGCCACAGAGTAATGCCTTTTACTTCTTGCTCATCGTGCTCAACAATCCTCCATTCTTGTACAACCCAAGACCACCTGCTTAGGGGTGACACTGCCCACAGTAGGATGGGCCCTCCCGCATTAATGATTAATTTTAAAAATGCCTCCACAGCCTTGCCTAGAGGCCAATCTTCTGTCAGCATTTTCTCAGTTAAGAGTCTCTCATCACATATATATCTGTGTGAAGTTGACAAAAACCAATCAGAATGAATATATACTGGTATACCTTTCCACATGAGTACAATGTCTTCATGTTTTAATGTTTCATGGTGCTTCTGTATCTAGGAAACATATGTTATTTGATTCTTGGACTTGAATTGTCAGAAAATAGACTAGACTAAATGTTTTGAAAAAACACTTTAGGTAAATATTTTACAAAGTATGTAAGAAAGTCAAGATATATTAAAAAGATGAAGTCTAACTATGTTTTTTCCACACCAAGTGCTTCTATTCACGAATGTAATAGAATAGAATCTGAAGCATTTAAGGAAATTATCTTTAAAAGAACAACCTAAATTCTTTTCAAGTAGTATAAAGAGTGATAATACTGCCTTTCTTCCCTCTGCAAACCATTCTCCAGAAAAGAATACAAAGTACCAGTGGAGTCTGCATGACAGGGGAACATGGCAATACCAGTGGAGGTTGTATGACAGAAGAACATGGTCTCTCTATTTTGAAATGTGAAACATAGTGTGGTGTTATGTCTATAGTCCTTGCTCTATAGACAGGATCAGTTACTACTTACATCTCCTGGATGTGCAGGATGATAAAATCAGCCAGGATTTTGTTTCAGGTGAGATCATGGGAGGATGACAAGGCAGAACCTCCTTCATAAACCTTATCTCACTTGTCTATCAACTTACCTTTGCTTTGACCTCTTGTTATAGCTCTCCTAGCGAACTAGCCCTCAATTTCACACTTCCCCTAGGAAAAGAAAAAGGTTCCAGGCTCTTTAATAATGACCAAAGTTTCTTTCTATTTACCTTTAAGGAAAAATCAGAGTGTGGTATAAATGCCTGCTTACATTTTTCTCATTCTTTAATATATATTCAAAAACAAATATCTGCAACGTTTCTCATTTAAAATATAAAAGATATTTGAGAGAAAGCAGGTGCTTCAAAATGATTGTTAAAACCTAAGGACTATTGCCTCAGTAGACATTTAGCTTTGAGTCAAGTAGTCTATATCAATTATAGCTTATCAGAGATAACAAATCAAGTATGCTTGGTAACTGAGATGATCATAAGTACATGGCTAGAGAAGAGAACTTGATGATCCAAGTGAGTCCCAGACTTGCATCTTTAGGAAGTACTTATGATTCTATTGATTCTATCAATCTTCCAGACACAGCTTTTCTCAGGTACTTGCAGTATAGCCCTTCTCTCCCCATCTCCACTGTCTTTTTTGTAAAATGCGTATTTTGAGGCTTTCAAGGACAGGCAGAGCAACAGTGGAAGCCTCAGACCTCAAAAACCATATTCAGTAAAGACAATGTAACTTGAAAATATGGCAGAAAAGCAGGATGTCTTCACCAAAGCTTCTGATTATGACTCTAAATCAGGATGACAGGGGGTACCAAGCCCTCCTGCAACTCATGATCTACTCTAGATTTTATACTCACAAGCAACCAGTTCAACCTCTCACTTCCTGGTCCCCATCACTTCCACTATAACATTACAAGTCCCTTTTGTCTTCCTGTTCTAATAATTAAGTCTAAAGGTTTAAAGGTAGATTTAACTTGGCTTCTCTTAGAGGTTGAGCATGACAAAGACACTTTGAACCAGAAAAAAAAAAAAAGAAAATAAAATTATGACAACATCCTTGAGGCCAAATTTTCCCTTAGGGAAGAAATAACTAAGGCTATTAAGAAGGGTGTAAGTCTTGCTAATAAATAACTTGTGCTGTCATGACTTTGTCTGATACAAACAGTGAGCGCTTATTCCTCCAGATGCTGGAAAAACATAAGCCATCTCAAGACAAGACAGCAGTACTTCAGAAAATAACCAGCTTTCTTAGTGTTATTTAATCTGAGTTAACCAAGTAGTGTCTTGGGATCATGAAGAGCTTTTAGGCACTTAAAATATGCCACAACCACTCTTTTTTATGCCCAATTGTGTAAGCACCAAGCAGAAACAGTACTGTGTGTGTGTTTTTCCTTGACTATTCATATTGTGATCTCCTTTACTCTACGACAATAGTTGAATGTCTGCCTAGCATATATAAAGCTCTGGGCTTGCACTCCAATACCACAAAATAATTATAAAGTAACAAAAATAAAACCCCATTATTACCACCACCAACATCAAAAAGCAAACACACACATCTTAGCAAGAAGCCAAACAGCAAAGGCATTTCTCAGATAGAAGAGAAAATCCTCGAATGCCGATGCCAGGAAAGCTCTTCTCAAAGTATGGAGATTAGCTAAAATATATTGCGAGGTTCACCGCTCTTCAACTTGGCCTCTTGTCTGCCTTGAACACAGAAGTGAGTGCTGGCATTCCAGAATGCTATTTATGACCACAACTCAATACTAAAGATGGAAATCAGGTTCTAAGTATCAAATATAACAAAGGAACCTCAGTTCTTAACAGCACTGTATTTCTCATATAGTTTATGGTCTGACTTTTGATATGATGATAACGGTGATGATGATGATAATAATGATGTTGATGATGATGATGATGACAATAACAGCGAAGACAATGACAATGATGATGATGATAGGCAGCAGCCTGGTGTTAGAGCTGAATGTTATCATCAAAGAGGTGGAGGCAAGAAGATCATGAATTGAGTTTGAGGCCAGACTGGGCCACAAAAAGAGACATTCTCTCAACAAGATGATAATGATAGGCATAAAATGAACAGCAACCACAAAAAATACTGCAATAAGAAATACAAATGATCCTACACTGGTGTAAATTGCAGCAGTTTCAGAAAGCTCTCACTACAGCCCAGAGATGGAGCATAATTATGTCATTTTACAAAGTAGGGGAGCAGAGGGCTGCATGTGAGAGACAGTTTGAAGAGGACTGCCTACATGGCATGCACCTTCCTCTGATATGGATACCATCTTAGGAGGACCTTGGAATATGACTGTATTTTAATTCATCTCATCAGAATGAGGCATCTCCTCCTTCTCTTCCTCTTCTTCTTCTCCTTCTCCTCCTCCCCCTCCTTCTCCTCCTCCTTCCTCCTCCTCCTCCTTCTTCTTCCTCTTCTTCTTCTTCCTCCCCTCCTCTTCCTTCTCCTCTTTCTCCTCGTTCTCCTTCTCCCTCTTCTTCTTAACTCAGCATAGTGGAGATTTCCATGCTAATTTAAAAAGAGTGGGCAGACATAGATTGGTAGGCTGGATGCTCCAAACAGAATGATTAGTCCAGCCCTGGCCCTTACCTTTGGAGCAATAGCTGGCATCAGTTCAGAATTTTAAAACAACCATCCCATGGATCATATGTATAGTTTGTACATATATGTATGTATGCATATGTGCATGGTAAACAGCAGAGGGTGAAAAAAGTGAAAAAAATAATGTTTTTGTTTTAGCATGGTACCATGTAAAACTGAAGATATAATTTAGAAGACAGCTAAACTGTAAGTAGTCTTTTTTTCCCCAAGTTGAAAATGCTTTCTACAAAAATCTGTAGTTGATTTTTCTTTCTTAGAAAAATGTGTCACAGAACATCCCTGCCCCCAGGCCCCATGTTCTCATTTGTAATGATATACTGTATGTAAAGTTATATTACCAACACATGCAATTTCCCAACTGCTTGATGCCTGATGTCACAAAATTATACCTAAGAGAGGCTGTTACATCTACTGCTCTAAGGTGCAGGGAGTATTATTTCAGCAACAATGAAAGAGTATAATAAAGGACTTTAATTTTAATGGCATCTTGAGAGCAAGCTGTTAGAAAAACTGAGTGTATGTTTTCCTATCCAGGTAACCCAATCCAGACTCCCCTCCAAACTTACTTTGGATTTTAGTTATTTAATTTAATTCAACAAGCATTTATCAAATGCCCCCTTTACATGAAGCACTACAGTGGATTCCATAGCCATCGAACACAATACTTGCACTTTAGGAGGTCACAATCTAGTGAGAAAGAAAGATGGCTATTTAAACAACTTTAATAAAAGGCAAATTATGAGAAGTGTTGAAATGAAGCTAAATTTAAGTGTCATGAACAGCAGAGAGGGATATGTGAAACATCTTGGCGAAGGAGGATTTTGGGGAGGCTTTGTAACATGAATACAGAAGTAGCAAAACACCTCAACATAGACACCTAACCTTCAACCTTATAAACCATCAGGCAAGAATGATGGGGCATGCTAAGAGGCAAGAGAGTGAACAGAAATGACTACAAATATAGTAAATGTGGAAAGGAAAAGAAGAAACTTAGTGGTAAATGCTGTTGACTGAGTGGACATAGGAACAAGGAAGAAAGTGTCTAGTCTATTCAATATGGTTGATTTATTATGTTTTCTCTTAATTACCCAGTGTCAATGATTTTTTTTCAGGTCCCTACCCACATCCTCATGCCTTTTCCAATTCAGTGCCCAAAGTCTGGAGTGTCAGAACCTTCACTTTGGTTTTCTCTCTCTCTCTCTCTCTCTCTCTCTCTCTCTCTCTCTCTTTCTTTCTCTCTCTCTCTCTCCCTCTCACCCCCTCTTTCCTTCTCTTCCTCTCCCCTTCTTTCTTATCCTTCTCCTCTTTTTTAAAACTAGGTGCTTTCTCTTACTTTTAAAATCTGCTTAACCCAAGCACACAGGAAACAAAAGTGCTAGAAACTATTTCCAAAGAAACTAGTGCATTGAAATGAATAATAAGAGTTAGTGTACACATAGCTTCCTCTCTTGTCCTTGAATGGTGTGTAAACAAACTCTCTACTGCTGTGACAAAAAAAAATCCAAGATAGTCAAATAAGGAAAAGGTTGTGTTAACTCAACATTCACAAGTTTGCAACTATGGTCTCTTGGCTCTATTACTTCTTAGTTATGATTGAAAGTATATGTTAAATAAAAATCCCTTCCTAATTGTTAGTATTGATTGATATTATTTGCCAACTTGGGAAGATGCAGAATCACACAGGAAACAAGACTTTGACTGTGCCTGTGATAGAGTCTCTACATTAAGTGAGCATGCCAGTATTACTTTTCTATTGCTGTGATAAAACATCATGACCAAGGAAATTTATAGAAGGAATAGAAAGAAGGGTTTATTTGGAGCCACTTTTCCAGAAGGTCGGAGTCTTCCATGGTGTAGAAATGGTAGGCATAGTGGCTAAAATAGCAAGCTGAGATCTCCCACTCTTAAGTGTGAGGAAAAGGCAGAAAGATCAAATGGAATGGCCCAAGTCTTTAAGCTTGAAAACATTACCTTCAGTAACATGCTTTGTCAAATAAACTTGTGCCTCCTAAACCTCCACAACCAATGTCACTGAGGACCAAGTATTAAAATATCATAGAGTATATGAATATCTTGTTCAAACCATCATACTGAATCTCTGGGTATGTTTATGAGCAATTGTATAGATTAGTTTGATTGAAGTGGGAAAACCTACATTGACAGTAAATAGTACCATCTCATGAGCTGGGATCGTAGACTTACCAAAATGCGAAAGTGAGCCGACTACTAGAATTCAATGTACCCTTCTAAATTGTGGCTACAATGCAACCATCTTCTCAAGGTTCTGCTGACATGCCTTTCCCAGCATAACCAACTAGTCCCTGGAACTGTGAGATCAAGTCAACCCTTTGTTCCTTAAAATGCCTTTGTCAGAGTATTTTTTATAATAACAGGAAATTAAATTAATACAGTGAACAAGACAGGGAAAGAAAAAGAATGCCGAGAGAATGGCAAAATACACTCTTTAGGAGTGCCCCCAGCTATCTCTTCCCTTTAACTAGGTGCCAACTCCCGCAGTTTAAACTACCTTTAACACACAGTTCAGGTATGAATTTATCAATAGACTAATCTACCAGTGACGTTTGATCTACCCTCCTGTTCAATTCTCCAAACACTGCTGCCTTCAGCAGCCTTTGGGGCATCCTTCAGTTTCAAACTGTAACAGGTAGGTGAAGGGGTGCAGGACATGTTTGAGGAGGACTATCAGTGCTGCCACCTGGATTAAGCTCTGGTTGCTGGAGTTTGTCATTTTCTGGTAAATTGCTTGAAAATTGACTTCCTTTTTTTTCTCTACTTCATTTCCTTTTTCTGAGAACAGCTGTTCCACCCCCAAAAAACACAGCTCTTTCTGGGAGCAGCTCCCTAATAAACTATCTAACTTCAAATCCTTAAAGAAAAATCTTGGACTCTATTATTAGAGAATCACATGTGGAGACAGCTAGACTAGGTGATGACAGCATGTAAAAGGCATGTATAGAACTAGAGGGTGAAGGGAGGACCCATCAAGTTAGCATTATCACAATGAATTTCCAACATTTTCCCTGAAAAATCATGATTAGTGTTAAGGGAGAGAAAGCAAAACTATTAAGAGAGCAGATGATGGAGAGCGAAGATGACACAATATTACACATATCAGTATAATAAATACCTGGGATGGATTACAGCAAAAGCATCACTTAGTGAGATGAGTGTGCATTTCTTAAAGTGAAAGCTACCGAACATTTCAAGGGAAAGGCTTCACTTGAATAAGCTGTATACAGCTAGTACTTCGAGAATATGCATACAAATCAAAAGGAGGATATAAATTCTATATTCTGTGAAAATAGTCAGTCACCAGCATTGGAATAGATTCTGACTGACTAACTAACCTACGCTCATGCTGTTACAGGTACTCCTGTGTTTCTTTATTGCTATATAGAGGATCATATAGTAACTAATATGATCCCTTTATTAGTTATGCATTATTAGACATATAAACATTCAACCTAGTTCTGTTGATTTATGCAATACTCCAATGACTGTATTGGGTGGAAGAAAAGAACACTTGCAAACTATCTCTGAGATGCCTTCCTTGGCCACTCTGGCTCTCACTGGATTAGGGAGGTTGTCCAGATGAGCTGGACAACTTCATTTGCCTTGAAGCTTGGCTGCCTTGTCATATGTGTTACTGTGTCCTGTCTTTTAAACTAGGTGATAATTGACCCCAAACAGTGACTCCCAGTGGCTTGCCATAAATGCTGTGGAAGTCTGGTTTTCTAGGGATTGAGAGTGGGGCTCGGGAAGTTTCCAAGGGAAAGATCTTGAGAAAAATGTGTGTTGAACGTGAAGGAAGGAAAGGAAAACTGAGTCAAGAAGAATGCCAATTTGTGAATCAGTCACCTCACAGACAGCTCTGAAACAGACAGACGCCACTCAGAGTCATCAAAAACTGTCGCGAAGGAAGTGATTCTGTGATGGGTTTGCAATTAGCTTGTCAGGTGGATGACTTGTATATAGGTATCCTCTACAGCAGTAGATATTACTTGGATCAATGTAAGCATGTGGGGGGAAGAAGTCACCACTTAGGACAAGATACACAAATGCTACCATGAAGACTTCATGTTGTTTCTTATTTACCAATTCCTTTCCTTTGTTTTGTTGTTGCAGTTCTAGATATATTACCATCATTTTATAATGCTGGGATTTATGTGTAGCGATCAATGTAGTGTCTGAATAAATAAGCACTTCCAAGTTATACAACTTTTCTGTTGTCCCAAATCACTATAACCAAAGTGTAATTTTGCTATTAACAACTCCAGCCATTCTATACAGCAGGGTGCTGTTTACAAATGTGAAGGATATGGTGTCTTGATTTCAACACACCAAAAAAAGACCATTACAGGATGAATTAAGCTGATCCAAACACAAGGAAAAACAGTAGTGAGAGATGAAAGCTGAAAACAAATGTTGAGGAATCACACTGTACGAAGTTCTGTAGTTTCAAATGACATCCTACAGTTTCCTGACTGGATGTACAGAAGTGTCTATAGAACACCTTAGAATGATCTCCATTAAGCATTGCCTTTAAAGCATTTTAGTATTTGAAGTAATAAGATTATATTATTTTGGAAATGAGTTTTTAAATTCTAGATTCAGTGAAAATAGTCAGTCACCAGCATTGGAATAGATTCTGACTAACTAACCTACCCTCATGCTGTTACGGGTACTCCTGTGTTTCTTCATTGCTATTAATTCACTGGTAATTACACTATGAATCATGGTAATTTTAATTCCCACCTTTTTTCTATAGACAAAGGCTCATGTGAACATGGAAGGAAGAAAAAAGGCTGCCTATTTCACAGGGAAAGCAATGTCTCTTCTCTGAAGACCTCTTTAATGGTGGGGACTTTTGATAACAAGCTCTAATTCGACTAGATTTTAAAGTTTACTATTAGAGCCATGACTTAGTCTCTTACGAGCCTCAGTTTCCCTCTATAAAAGCAAACAGCGACACATGCCTCGCAGAGTAAAAGTGAGGATGAGTGAGGTCGACAGGCTGCTTAAGAGGGCCTGGCCCACAGCACCAGCAGACGGCGGGCTGCTGCTGCCATTTCTGAATCATAGGCACAAATACAAGCAGTGTGAGTAAATGTAGAATACAAGAATCAAATAGTCCCTGGGGCTATTGAAGTTATTAATATTTAAAGTAGACTATCTGGAGGAGATAGTGAGTTTCTAGCAACTAAAGAGAATGTGATGATTAGTAAGGTTTTCAAAAACCTATTATTTATTGACCTACTAAATATTTAGTCTGTTAAGGAAAATTTGAGAAAGTCAGATTTTATTTTCATCAAATCCTTATCAATAACAATCTATAATAAGAAAATTGAATTATAGTGTGCACTTCAACTTGAATTTCCCAGTTAAATTCCATTTTGAGTAGCACAGAGCAGTGGGGTTGTTATTAGGTCACTAAACACTATGTGCTGCCAGCTAGTTATGAACACCAGGGTGTGGGAAGGCCTGCATAGATGGGGAAGTTCAGAAACACATTCATGGTTTATGAGAAGCAGGCATCGGAAGTACAAGTATGGCACTGGCATGTGATTACGTAGCTACATAAAGGTCAATACAATTTTGCACGTGTGTTTTGAAAGGTAAAGAGTACAATCTATTTAAGAAGGAAAACCTGAGGATGGAGATGTGCGTGCGTGTGTGTGTGTGTGTGTGTGTGTGTGTGTGTGTGTGTAAAGCCAAAACCAATATTGAGAACAGAAGATTAGATAACCACAATTTTGAGTTTAAAGAAAATAAATTATCATGGACATACTGTGAGCAGCAGATTGCCCTATGTACACTCTGAGCTTGGAATGGAGACATCTAACAATAATTTTTACCAGAACACATCTGATGAATTTGTTCCTCCCACTCATAATCTTGTCTACACCAAAGCTGACTCTCACACATTGGGGTTTACAGTGGAATGGGGCCTGTTTAATAAGCTAAGTTTATTTTTCTTATATTTTTATTGATAAAAATGAATTTTAGAATAAACACCACCAACAACAAAAACCCAAAACTGTGCGTTGGTATATTTCATCTTGTTTCATTAGACTTAGTTTGGCTTGCTGGATTGGGTTTCTTTTATTTTTCATTTATTATTTGTGTACACCATGGTGCACATGATGCACAGAGGACATTTTGGAGTCAGTTCTCCCCTCCACCTCTCTGTAGGCTCTGGAAACCACACGCACATTGGCAGGCTTAGAAGGCAGGAGTTTGTCCCTGGTGAGCCACCCCGCCAGCCTAGGTTGGACTTTCTGGCCTTCTGTCACTTGATGAAGCACCTGGATTATGTAACATTGTAAGTGCTGTTCCTACACCATCATTCAAGTGTAACAGTAGATATTTCAATGAGTTAAACAGCTAAACAAATGGTTTTATCGACTTTAAACCCATACAAAGCGAGGAAATTTTAAAGGCGCATCCTAAGTCACACTGATTGCACCTTGTGAAGTAGGTGCTGAGAGAGAACTGGTTTCACTAAATTCACCCCCAAAGTGTCATAAACTCTTTACTTCCTCCCCCGGACTGAGATCCTCCTGTCCTCACATTTAATCTGAACTGAGCAGTTGTCTTTGTCAAGAATTATGAACAACTTGAGGACCTATTTTACAAATGGGGCCACTCAATGGGAGGGTGTGGTTTAAACATAGAGATGAAGAAATAGAGATGGGTAGAGATAGGGAGGTGGGGGCTGGACAACGAGGAGGTTGGCGATAGATCTACGCTTGGTTTGCCTTTGTAAGGCAACTGAGATGAAAAGGCCATGTGACTGTCAATACTTCTACCTCACAGACTGGAATCAGAAAACTTTAAGGCACATATGTAACATAACATCTTTGTGGTTTGCCTCTTGTTTATTGCCAACAGGCAGTGCCCCATTCTTATGCTTCAATGGTAAGGCCTCAGATAAACCCTCATTGAAAATGACTGCCATTTGCAAACTTTGGAAATTTAAACAAGTTACTCAGCATCTCTAGGGCCAATGCTGGTTGGGGTGGGGCGTTGCAGGGTCATGTTTGATGATGAAAAGACAGCTGTCTAGGATTCAGGACAGAAGGGGCATGCATGAGACTTTAAGCTTTGTGCATACTCAATCCATTATCACAGCCTTTCCTCAGTCCCCGTCTTGTGGTTATAGCTCAACTTTCTTCAAAATACAGGCTTGTGAATGGTTTGAATTAATGCAAGATCTCACATTTATAACCCATTTTCGTCTCATTGGAGAAGAAATTGGAGGCTACCTCGATAAGCTGAAACTGCTTACGGTATAGAGTATCCCAGTGTAAAAACTGGCACATTCCTTTCATTAACCATCAGACCCATCTACAGTTCCAAACAAGTTTTTCTTTGCCTTTTATGTTTAAACAGTATATTACTGAATTTCACGCCTGGGTCCACTAGTTACCTAAGAAGTCTTTTTTTTCTTCTTCTTTGTTCTCTGGCGCCACCAAAGCCCATATTTCTGTTACCTAATATACGTCTTTTTACTTGTGTGGTCTCTAAGAATCCAAAACTTTCAAACTCGTGACAGTTTTCAAGAAAGCATCAAAAAATAATAAATTCACAGCTGTTGAGACTGCTATCATAATGTTTCAAGACATGAAACAGAAGCAGACTTCAAGCACTCAAGCCTCTCACCCACATCACAGGCCAAGCCCTGCACTCAGACATCTCTATGAGATCTGCTCTCTACAGGGACCAGCCCATACAATAATCTGCTCAGGTGGACATTTTAAAAACAGCATAGTGAAAAACAAAAAATTCTTAGTAAGTAGGCAGTTATGTTAAGTATCTCAGAACACTGCCAGTTGGAATATAAATTAAAATTCATTCACATTTTGGATAATATGTTAAACATATACATATTATAATAAAACCTAGGTAAATGTTCAGACAAATTTATATAGATATATATGTGCCAAAATGGTATCTATAAGAATGTTTACAGAATCCCGGTAAGCTAGAAACTGCTAGAGTCTCAGGAAAATGAACTAGTATAGTCACATAGCAAATTATGAATAGCACTAAAATGGAAACTACTGTCATAGGCAAAACATGGAACCTCAAAGACATAAATAGATCCACATAGTTGAAGCTATCTATATGAATTTCAGGCAGGACTAATCTATGAGCCCTAGACACTCATCTTTGTCGAAATATAGTAAACGAAAGAATGTGCTGCATTTCCACTGGATGCTAGCTACAAAAAAAAATAGTTTAGTTGGCAAAGCTTCAAGTCCAATACTATGCATATGCACATCCTACTATGTGTATAACAGCCAATAAATGTTCCAAATATGAAGATTAAAATGTATACTTGCCTCAAAAAAATCTTGCTACAAAACAAGGCAAAAATCCTCAAATTCTGGAGCGATCTATCAGGTTCATCATGTGGATGTGATCACAAATTCAAGCAACAATTCCAGGGACTAATTCTGACTTAAGGCCAGCTGGGTCAAAGTCTTTGCTGCCTGTGTCATTATTATTATTACATCTATTTTTGTTCGGTCACAGTATTAAGGTCCCTTTCATTGTCTCCTTCATCCTCACCCTAAGACCTCATTATTTCTATATTTTTAAATTCATAGCTATGGAAACTGATGCTCAAACATATTGAAATACTCAGACTGTTAGACTCCTCAATAAATGGATCATCACTTACACTGGTTACCTGTGTCCCCTTGATTATAAATTATGGGAGCAGTGACTATATACATCAACTATAGGAAATCCTTGTCCCTTGGTATTAGAGACATCAATGGTTTGTTCTTCTTCTAATCATTATTTCCTGATGGGTTCAGGTTTGTTCAGCCCTTTTTTCTTATTCAAATTAAAAAGACTCTGAGGGGAACCCACGGCAATATACAGGTTTCCTCTCTCCCTTCACGCGTGGTTAAAGTTCTATGAGCCCCACACCAAGGCTGCCAGTCTGGCTAGACTCTAGGGACTCACTGTAACTATGATTTGCTTTGGAACTGTCCATGTGATCACAGAGTTAACACAATCTCTTGCTTGCTTTTATAATTTTCAAGGGTTGAAATGAAGACAGGTGTCTTCAATATTCCAAAAAAGCCTTAGATGTTTTTTCTTTCTCCCTTTTTAAATGGTATTAAGGATCAATATCAGAGCCATATGCATACTGGACATACACCAAAGCATTAACCTATATGCCCAGATGCCAAGGTTTTTTCCTTATGGAAATATAAAATCATTTATAATCAACATTAGCAATTTGGTAGGGATTTATGGAATAACGAATAATAAGGTCATTTTATGTTTATATACATAGTCTTTAGAGATACAGACCTTCATTCAAATCACAACTAAACTCTTATTTGAACCTAATAAATATGAAAATGTAAAAAATTCATTCATTATGACAAATGAGTGATCCTTGGTTCTTTATTATCACGTATTGTACCTTTTCATCAATGACAAGTGTATATATATATATATACACACACACACACACACACATGATTTGGAACATTCATTAGTAATATCATGAATTCTTTACAGACAAGTATCCAAACACTCTCCTCTAGATGCAAAAGTCCATGATTTCTTAGCCTGCTAATAGCTATAGTACAAAGTCTTAGTTTTCGGAGTTCTTTTGGGGTGTGTGTGTGTGTGTGTGTGTGTGTGTGTGTGTGTGTGCGCGTGTGTGTGTGTGTTGGTAGTGGTAGGATACTTCATTTAGAGAAACTAAAGATTAAAGAAATGCAGAATGAAAGGTAGCATAACACACAGACAGAATGTCATTCTCCTATAATCTCACACGATGCTTGTTTGCAGAACACTAACACTTTAAGGATTATGAACTCTTAACGGTATACACTAGAAACGATACTAATCTTGCAATTCGCAGTCTTCTATTTCCCTTGAAGAACATCAGAGTTGTGCAAACTTCCTTTATGCTTTATGTGACCTCTCAAAGAATGAGGCTTTCAGAAAGGACCTAGCCACAAACACAGCTATATTGGGGAAACTAGCTCCTGGCTGAACTCAACAATACTCTGTTCCTGGCTCACTGGTGTCTAATGGGGTCTAATGTCTTACTTCCTCATTACATTCTTTTGCCCAAACACAGGGAAAGCAATTAGACCTTGAAAATGGTGATGGAAAAGCACATATCCTGAGATCTGCTACTGCTAGCAGACGATTAAGAAGTATCATTGCTCTGCTGGAAAATTTCTAAAAGGTTATTGAGCACCGTTGAGAAAAACTCATTTACAAGTAAGACCAGAGAGTGCAGTTATTCTGAGGAGAGGCTCCTGAAAAGTTAGCCTTGTTTTCTTAACTTTACACTAATCACTATTGCCAAGGTGTTTACAGGATATTCCTCCAGGATAGCATGAACTTATACTTTAACTATAGTATGGGGATACAGCACCAGCAATCAAATACATTCATGTTGTAAAGATACCACCTACAGCTTACTAAAATGCTCTCAAGAATTCTATGTGAAAAGGGAATTACATACAGTTCTTTTTGGGTGGTGGGTCTAATGGGTACTCGTAGGACATTAAGATGAGAGCCCTGGAGAAATGCTCAGTGGTTAAGAGTTGTGGCATCAGGCAATTCACAACCACCTGTGGCTCCAGTTCCAGGTTATCCCACATCTCCTGGTCTTCAACAGCACCAGCACACACTATGTCTGTACATTAACAAGCATACACACAAACTAAAAATAAACTTATAGAGAGATAGATAGTTCACTGGTTAAGAGAATTTGTTTCTCTTACAGTGAATCCAAGTTCAGTTCCCAGTAGTTTATAAACCATCTATAAATGTCCAGTTACAGGAAATCCATCTTCTGGAAACACACATGCACATAAAGTAAAATTAAAAAAATATTTCTTAAAGTAAATGTTATGATACCTTTCCAGAAGTATAGCTGTATCACCATAAGCATATGACAATCAGGTAACAAGTTGATATGGGTGAGACAGTAGCTTTCTATGTTTTAGCTACCTATTCTGCTCTGTGGTGCTTTATTAGTGGCAAATTAAATATACCATCATAATTAATTCCACACTTACCAGACAATGAGATCCATTATATAGTAGAGTTGTTCATATTTGAGACAATCACATTAGTGAAAAATCATATTAATTAGTCCCATATTGCAATTAAAAGTCCAGTTTTGCTTAACTAAAACTCTACTGGAGAGTACTCTCTTATCTACTGTTAGTGACTATGCACCCTAGGAGAACCTGGAAGACACTGAGGGTGTGGATCTCCCAATGTGTGGCACTCCTATCAGCATGACTAAACCTTATGAGAAGTTTGAGACAGAATCACCGAAACAGGCTGCTCTTATGTTTCTGAGAAACTATAGATAATGAAAATACACAGGAGGAAGTTAAACTGGACACTGTGGAGATGACTTCCTAGGTAAAATGCTTGCATGTAAGAATGCCACTCAGTTTAGATCACCAGCATCACCTAAAATCGGGCTCCGGCAGTGCACATACATACCTGCAGCACTGGAGGTGCACAGATGATAACTAGATCATCAGAGCTTGCTGATCAATCAGCCTAGCCAAATTAGTGAGTTCTAGGCTTAATGAGGGGTCCTATCTCAAAGAATCAGGTATAGCGCCATTAAAGAAGACACCAGATGTTAAGCTCGGAACTCTTCATGCATGTATGCATATACACATTTGTGTCTGCACAAGCATGAACACAATGCACACATGTATGAATTTATGCACACTTGCACACACATGCACATATATAGAGACACTCTCTGAAAAAGAATAAGGAGGTAACATGGTAAAAGTTGGTACACAGACAACCATAAGAGACTGGTGAAAGCAGTATAAGAAAACACAAGGGGGAAGGTGCCAGGTGTTCATGAATTGCAAGAATTCAAGGTTCTCTGCTCAAAGTAATCTATAGGGTCAATGGCAATTGTATCAAAATTCCAATGGCATTTTACAGAGGAACACAAAGCAGACTTAAGATTTGTATAGAACTGCAAAATACTTGATTATCCAAAGCAATTTTGAGAAATCAGAACAAAGCTGGAAACATCACATTCCTGATTTCAAACTATACTACTCATCAAGAGGAATAGCACATCCATAAAAAACAGCCAGCAGAATAGAACAACACCAAGAGCTCAGACACAAATCAACACATACCTCATGAGTGCTTTGACTGGAGTACAGAGAATACACAAAGAGGAAAGTCCCTTTAAAAGTATTCAAATTGGGTATCTGCCCACCTAAGAGTAAAATTGGATTCTTGTTTTATACGACAATTGAAAATTGAGTTTAAGTCTATTCAAGTCTTCAATAAACTATTTTTAAAAACTCCTGATTACAAAACTCAGGAATATCTTGATCATTGGTCTAGACAATAAATTTTGGGTATCCCACCAAAGGACAGGCATAAAAAGGTTTCTGTCCCACAAAGGGAGCTGACAACAAACTGGGAGGATGAAACTTATGTAAAGCATAACACGTAAAGAACTCAGAGAATTCCACATATAAAGCAAATGCCTGATTTAAAAAACAAAGGTATTGCACCAACATAAAGACATAAAAATGGCAAATAGAGACTCCTTAGTGCTGCTAATCAGAGAAACTGAGGTCAAAACAATAAAATGCTTCCACACTTCTGTTAGGATACATATAAGCAAAAGGGATGAAGGATGGAACTAGTGAAGTAACTCAGAAGGTAAAGATGCTTGCCAAGTCTGACGCCATGAGTTTAATCCCCAGGACACAGATGAGAGCAGAGAGATTCCCACAAGTTCTCCTCTTACCTCCATATGCAGACTATGGCATAGACATTAGCAAGCAAATAAATCAAGAAGTAAATGAATGTTTAAAATGATGGAATATGGAAAGTGTTGGCTAGAGTCCAGAGCAAAGGGTACCATGATGTTATTGGTAGGGGTGGAAGTTAAGGAGTGATTTCAGGGAAAACAGAACAAAGGATTGATCAAACAATCGCACTTAACATATTAATAGTCAGAGAAAACAAAAGCAGTATCTTAAGATGTTTGTAACCCACCAGACAGTGGTGGCACAAGCCTTTAATTGCCAGCACTTGGAAGACAGAGGCAGACAGATTTCTGTGAGTTCAAGGCCAGATTGCAAGTGCCATGACAGGCTCCAAAGCTACAGAGAAACATTGTCTTGGAAAAAAAAAAGATAACAGTAAACTATTTTTTAAATTGTCTAGACCTATGATCAAGATATTCCTGAGTTTTGTAATCAGGAATTTTTAAAAATAGTTTATTGAAGACTTGAATAGATTTAAATTCAATTTTCATATGTCGTATAAAACAAGAATCCAACTTTACTCTTAGGTGGGCAGATACCCATTTTGAATACTTTTAGAGGGACTTTACTTTCTATGTCTCTTGCAGCATTATTCATGAAACCATCAGACATGAAAGCAATCAGAGAATACCCTGGGGTATAAATGAGAAAAAATATAGAGAGAAAGGGGGATATAATGGATTATAATTTAGCAATAATAAAAAGATAAACATTCTCAATTATGATAACACCGATAAGAATCCATAGGATATGTTAAATGGATTCAACCAGACATAAAAGACAAATACATGGTCTCACTTCTATATGGAATCAAAACCTAAGCTCATGAAAAGAAAACATAAGATCAAATTAATATTAGTGGCTAGGAAGTCAGATAATAGGAAGATTTTGGTCAGCAAGTACAAAAGTGAAGTATGAAATGGTGTTTTTTGCTTCAAGACAGTACATTAAAGGAATAATTTAATATACAAACATACCTAATATATTTATTTATATATTGAATTCTATCTCTGCTAAGAAAGAAACCTATTTGGAAATACATATTTATAAACTAAAAATGTAATCTATTGAACAGCTAGAATTGGTCTTAAACAAATGGTTGTTGCAAAGGATGATAAAGAGAAATTTTCAGAAGTCTAATTTGATGTTCTGGTCAATATTCCTATATTTTCCCATATTGATGGTCTATTTAACACCTGTAAGTTACAATAATTTTCCTGTTAAGTGTGAAAAGCCAAAGCAATCTTTTTGATCTGGACCCTACTGTGGCCAATTTGCTGAAGTAATGTGAAAAACCCTGCCTTTGCACTTGCTGGACAACAAGAGCAAGTATTTACTCTAAACATAATTTTTGTCATTTTTCTGTTGCCTATAGAAACATGATAGTCACTAGAAAAGCTATATTCTATTTTGTATAATCTGGAAAGATCTGACATACCTCCTTTTGTTCTCCAAAAATTATTTCCACTGTCAGAATAGTCATAATTCATTATAAAGAAGATTTAGAATCAAACTTGATCTGTTTTATCTCCTGTTATGTTGTTGGTAAGGCTACAAAAGAACTGCTAGGATGACAAAATTAAAGCAGCCAAAGAAAATGCAAGCAATGGGGAGATTTTAAAAGGTAGAGACAGAAAGGAGACAATATGAAGGAACATAATGTAATACATTAATTGCACAGAATTGCACCCATCACCTCATATATTTGAATGCTTGGTTCTCAGTTGGTAGAACTAATTAGGAAGTATTTCAAGGTGTGGCCTTGTTGGAGGAAGTGTCCCTGGAGTGGGCTTTGAGGTTTAAAAATCACATACCAGGGCTAGTCTCATGCTCTCCCTCTTCCTCTTGCTTGTGGGACAGATGTAAGCTCTCTGCTGCTACTTCAGTGCTCTGTCTGTTGCTTGCCTTCTGACATGTTTCCCACCATGATGTTCATGAACTCACCCTCTGAAAGTGTAAGTAAGTCTCCAATTAAATGATTTCCTTTATAAACTGCCTTGTTCATGTGTCTCTTCTCAGCAATAGAACAATAACTAAGACAACCACTAAAAGAAGTGCATAGGGAGATGGTTAGGGTAAACTGAGCATTAAAGCATGAGGATATTTTCTGTCTCTCTAATGTGTCAGTGTCTTTTCAACTATTAAACGCAATGAGATCTCTGCTAGCATGACAGAAATTTGTCCTATTGTTAGTCCTACTGTTTGAACTTTATATTAAGTAGTAAAGGCCCAATCTTGATGCTTTGATCACTGCATTTTTTGAAATAAGATATGTGACAATGAATAGAACCTTAGAAAGCATAGTGAATTTGAAGGTTTGAGTAACGTATTATATACATTAAAGAAGTATTTATTATATACAGTGTTGTATATACGTATAGATGAGGTAGGGCATGGATATATTTGTATTGCAAAGAAAATAAATATTTAATAATTTATCAAATATTTCTGAGCTTAGAATATTGGGATAGTCTGTCAATCTTTGCTGGATAGTTTTATCCACAAGCTGAAGTCATTGGAGAGGAGGGAACCTCAGTTAGGAAAATGCTTCCATCAGATCTGGTTGTAGGTCATTTTCTTAATTGGTGATTGATGTGGCAGGATTCAGTCCATTGTGGATGGTACCATCATTGAGCTGGTGGTCCTGAGTCCTATAAGAAAGCAGGCCGAACAAGACCTGAGGAGCAAGCCAGTAAACTATACTCCTCCATTGGCTCTGCATGAGGTCCTGACTCTAGGTTCCTGCCCTGTTTGAGTTCCTGTCTTGACTTCTTTTACTGATTGTCTGTGATGGGGAAGTGTAAGCCAAGCAAACCCTTTCCTCCACAAGTTGCTTTGGTTATGGTTTTGTTACAGAAATAATAAACCTAACCAGGACACAGACATGCAGAATTTGTCATGTACTTAATAAGAGAAAGAGGAGAGACTACACATTGAAATTTCTAAAGTTCTTTATAAGACATCTGTAAAGAAATGACTTTTTTTATTAAATATATATTCATTTTTGTTTCACTAGAAAATCCTACAACCCTAAGCATGCATGGTCATTCCATTGCCCCATTCAGACTATTATATGCTATTGTGTGCACACTACATTGAAGAAAGAACTTAAAAATTGCAATTGGATATCCCACCATCCCCTCCTTGCAGCTAACCCATGACTCTCGACTACTATCCAAACAGAATGCTCATGGAAGAGTCTCAACACCAAATAAACCAGCCAGAAAATACTCTTATCTAAAGGAACCCTTTAGGATGGGGGCTGGAAACATTAACATCTCCCAAAAAGCTGACGTTTTAACATAAACTTCTATCACACTGCAGAGGATATGTGCATAAGGCAGACCCTGGGAGAGTTATGTCAGTCCATTTCAGAGCTACATGCAACCTGCTCACATCTCTACATTAAATAGGCCCCTTTCCAGGGCAAAGAATCTCCAAGCAGGCCCTTTCAATTGCACTAAGAGTTCTTAGGTAATGGACTGGCTGGCCATGTTGAGTGTGCCAATGTACGACTGGTGCCCTGAGGGAGATTTCATTGATAGCCTAGAAGGTGCTTGGGTGTGTGTATGTTTTGACTGGTTGAATCTAGTAGTCCAGGGCCTTCCAGGCAATAAACTCTTTCATATAAAAGCCTCCCAGTGACTCTATCAGTCTAACAAAGATGGATAGCAGGGTAAACATGCAACGTAGCAGAGAGAAATCCAACATATATTTTATGGCTAAAATGTCTACCACATTTACAGACTAGTAGCTGATGGGGAAAGGTTTTAGCCAATCAGGCTAATAGCCACGCCTTCCATTGCCATTAGCTAATTATTTGGGTTGGACCATCAGGTCCCCCTGATGTATAAAAGGGATGGGCCATATGTGCTCGCGCTTTCTCGTTCCCGGCCCGGCGCTCCCTAGGAAAGCATGGGATCCTGGATCTGGTATCATGAATTTGTTTACATTCTTTCACCTATTAAAATATATATATTCTAAAGATAGCTGGCTTGGGTGATTACATCTTTAATTACTGCATCACTTCGTGCCCAACGTGGGGACTTTTCAAATATCCCATCAGCCCTGCCTTTAACATGGTTGACTGAGAAGCCAATATGGGTCAAACAATGGCCTCTGGCTGAGGAAAAGTTACAGGCTTTAGAACAGCTGGTACAGGAACAATTAAATGCTTGTCACATAGAAGAATCTACCAGCCC
>JAQHUG010000009.1:8547353-8566529 GCA_028555095.1 Dicrostonyx torquatus | reverse complement strand
CCAGCAGAAATTATAGTGCCTTTCAATGCTGAGGAAATAAGAAAACTATGGGAAGATAATGAACCATGGCAAAGAGCTTGTGCTAATTTTTTGGGAGACATTAATAGCAATTATCCCAAAAGTGATAGGCTTAACTTTATAAAGAGAACTCCATGGATTCTTCCTCGGATTTTGTGTGATGCCCCAATAACTGGAGCTCGCACGTTCTATACTGATACCAATAAGTCAGGTAAGTCTGGTTACAAGTCAGATGAACTGAGTAAGGTGGAACAAAGTCCTTATAATTCTTTCCAGAAGGCAGAATTATATGCTATCCTAATGGTACTAAGAGATTTTACAGAACCTCTTAACATTGTTATTGACTCACAGTATGCGGAAAGAGTTATCTTGCATATTGAAACAGCTGAATTTATACCAGATGATACAGAATTGACTTCATTGTTTATCCAGGTCCAAGACATTATCAGAAATAGGCTTTGTCCTATGTACATAACATACATTCTTTCATCTATTAAAATATATATATTTTAAGATAGCTGGCTTGGATGATTACATCTTTAATTACTGCATCATAGTAGCGATGCTTCTGTTTCTCAAACCTCAAATTATTTTGTTTCTTCTATTTTAAAAATATCACCTGCTTAATATTTTTCAGAAAAAAATAATAGCTTGGTGTGGTGCTTGAATTTTTTTTCACTAGAAATGAAAATTTTCATTCATCAGATTTGTGTAAGATGGGATTCTCCAGAAGGAAAAATTGAGTAGTTGATCACATAATCAAGGAATTTTAAATTTCCTATCATGTGTGACTTATAAGTTGGAGACCCAGAGAAGCTGGCATGGTTCTTAGGAGTTGAAAGCTGAGCTCTGAGACAGGCAAAGCAAAGCAACTTCTCGCTTCCTCCACACCAGCTGGGGATAAATACTGTGTAGGAGTTATGTCCTTTTATACCATTTTCCTTGCATTTCAACTACTTATATAAATACTATACATTTGAATATTTAAACTTAATTATGTATTCATATTGCTTACAGCTGTTTTCTAATTAAGTAGTCTATGAAACGTTCATGCCAATAATTTATTGCACTAAGTTAAAGATGTGTATGGGTTATTTTCATTATATGTATGCACCAGGTGTATATCTAGTCCCCATGGTGGAAAGGAAAGGGCATAGGATCCCTTGGAACTGGAGTTACAGAAAGTTGTGAGCTACTATGTGGGGCGGAGAGTCAAACCTGGGTCCTCCAGAAGATCAGCAAATATTTTAAACACTGAGCCATCTCTCTAACCCCTGTAGCCCCATTATCAATTAAAATATCTCCTTCTTCAAAAGTTTTCTGAACTTCATCATGTAACCCTTGTTTAGGCCCTTAGGTTTCTTTGCTGCATATGATCCTGATTGTTTCTTGTAGCTCATATGTTGCTTAAGCTCAGCTGTTGGAAAGAAGTGATTCAGTTTGTAGGGTAAAGGCCCTTTTTGTAAAAGCCTGGTGATCTGCATTTCAGTACAGAACACACATAATGTAGGGGAAAATATGAACTTCTAGAAGTTGTCCTCTGAGCTCTACATTCCCATCATAGCAAGAATGTCCCTGTACTACACTTACCCACCCCCACATACATACATACATACACACCACAAAACCTATTTTAAAATATATTCTTTGCTTTTTGATACATAACACAGTTATACAGAAAGAAAGAAAGAAAGAAAGAAAGAAAGAAAGAAAGAAAGAAAGGAAGGAAGGAAGGAAGGAAGGAAGGAAGGAAGGAAGGAAGGGAGAGAAACAAAGGAAAGAAGGAAGAAAGGAAGAGAAACAAAAAAAGGAAGAAAAGAAAAATCACTGAACCTTGTCTTGATTCTTTGATGCTTCTCATGGTTCTGAAAGTAACTTCAAACCATATGTATGTGAAAGGTTATTCCATTATAGTGAGAATAAAATGATTTTAAAGTCATGGTGTCAAAGATAGCAGGATTAGTGGTGAGCATTTTGACAGATTCCAATTAGGTGAGTGACTGTACTGGACACAGCACAGAGGCGGGAGAGTTAAACCTGAAAGCTGACGAGTATTTAAAGAGTGATGCAACATTGCTCCAGTTTAAAGCAAGAAAATTATATGAATAATTCATCCCCCAACAACACAAAAATGTTTTTACACTTTCAAAGAGGTGTTAAGATGGGAATTGTTTTGTCAAAAGCAAATAAGTGGGGTGTAAATTTTTCTTCCTGCCAAGACTGAAGAGATTCCACATCATAGCTGAGAAAGGAAATAAGATGCTCTACCAGAAAATGGTCCCCAGGAGCCATCTCTATGCACTAAGGAACTCAGAGAAAACTCTGGCTCCTCGACCAACCAACTCCATATAACACTTATGCTACACGAAGGATGATGAGCCTAGGACCATATTTTCACCTTTCCAGGTGCATCAAGGGAGACATTTCCTGATGGAAGAAAGCAAGCCTTTTTGTAAGCTTAGCAGTTCTCTCAGAGGGGTAGGGTAGTCTCTGGGCCATGTTTGAGGGTTATTTTTCAAATGGCATCTAAGACCTCATTACTAACAATAAACAAACAATAAGGTCTTAAGATCTGTCTTCTCATTCCAGTCAAACAGAAATGACCCTTTATTTTACTCTTGAATTTTAAAATCTTAAACAGACTGGTTTACCTGATGCCATTTATTTAGTGAAGTCCTTGCACTCTTTTAGTTCAAGCTTATGAAGTTACAACAGCTAGACATCTTTGGTATTAGTGCTGTCCTTCTCCTAACATATGAAACACAGTATTATCTTTTTTTTCTGTTTCCTTGGTTTTTGTTTTGTTTTGTTTTTATAGACAGGATTTCTGTGTGGGTCCCAGAACTAGCTCCGTAGAGCAGGCTCACAAAGATTCACCTGCCTCTGCCTCTTAAGTGCTTGGATTAAGGACATGCACCATCACTGCCCAGTTCTAAAGTGTTCGTTCTCTTAAAGAAGAAAGGTTTACAAAGAATGGATAAGGAAAATGTGGTACATTTCCACAATGGAGTATTACACAGCAGAAAAAAATAACGACAGCCTAATTTTTGAGGAAAATGGATGGAGCTAGAAAACATCATTTTGACTGATGTAACCCATACCAAGAGAGACAGTTTTCACATGTACTCACTCATAAGTAGTTTTTAAGCATAAAGCCAAGAAAACCAGCCCACAAATCACAATCCCAGAGAACCTAGACAATAATAAGGACCATAAGAGAAACATACATAGATTTAATCTACATTGGGTAGTAGAAAAAGACAAGCTCTCCTGAGTAAAACGGGAGCATGGGGAGCTTGGGAGAGGGCTGAAGGGGAGGAGAAAGGCAGTGAGGGGAGCAGAAAACAATGTAGAGCTCGACAAAAATTAAAAAAGAAATTGTTAAGAAAAAAAAAGAAGAAAGGTGTACATCTTTCTAGGAACAAGGATTTCACATGGTCCCATCTGAGAAAAGGAAAATGAAGCTATTATCAATCGCCAACATAGAAAGGCAATGGTTATATGCACAACATCACTGGATTTTCAACATCCATAGGAGGTTAGTAAGGTAGGTGTACTTAGCTCATAATTAGTCAAAGAAGAAACTGAGGGTTTCTTACAATGAACAAGTTCTGAGGAGCAGAGCAATAAATAGTGAAGTCAGGAACACACACTCCTTACCATGTTTTCTTCAGACAAATTATGCTGGATCTCTCACATGCCAAGACTTAAAACTAAGGGTCTGCTGGGACATTGCTTCTTCCCTTGATTCTCAAGATCTCTAGTCCCTCATTGTTTTCCTCTTATCTAGAGTTGATTGTAACTAGCATTATTCCTTAAAATGGTAACAATATCATCAATCCTTGAGTCATATGTATTGACTGTCCAAGTAATTTTGTGGAAAACATTTGGTAATGCAGTTAATATGGTCAGAATTCTTTGTGTACACTCTTAACAAATCTCAACTTGTTTTGAGTATGACAAAAGCCAAAGAGAAAAGAAAAGGTCCTGTTCCCCTTCGCATGTCATTGTGACTCATTTTCCCCAGGTTGAGAACAAACATACACTTCAGCTTAAAGAATAAGTTCTGCATGATAGTGAAACTAATTTGATCTGAGTTACTTGGGGTCTTTGGAGTGCAGTCTTTTTGACTAATTCTCAATATCAAAACAAAAAATTACATTTTTCTTTTCATCATATCTACTTAACTTGAGGAATGCCTCAGCAAGAGTTATTTCCAGCTATTATTCTCAGAATTACTGGTTAACCTTATTACATTTTTGGAGACTTCCTATCCCTGATGGTGAAAGATCTCTACTGATTTCTAACTGATTTATGGATCTTATCCTCTTTTTCTTGCTGGATATACAGTCAAGTGAACACAGTCAAGTGTTAAAAGGAATGTTTGAGAGGACTAAAAAGTTTCCCATACCTGATGTTCCCCAAGACGTCTTTTTTCACTTGCTTTCCCTTTTTAGCCAATAAAATAACTGTACACTAGAGTAGAAACAATTATAGCCAGAGGGTCATGGCCGACTAGCTAAGTTACTTAGGAGAGCTCTTCTAAAGGAGCTAAGTGGATTGTCAGAAAAGGTCAGGTAGTCACTGGTGAAGAGGTTGCGTCAACACCCCATCAGTTAACTATTCAAGAGACACAAAACCACCATCATTCTCTTCAGCATAACACCTATAGCTGATACCCCTTCAAACATAAGAACATTTTCTGAGATAATCAAAAAACTCAGGGACAATACTGAAGAAGGTATGAAACACATGGTCTTGAATCTAACGTACATTTGAAGAGGCAGTGTTGGACTGAGAGAAAAATCTCCTAAATTCACACTCCAACAATCTAAGCAATTTAACTTCTGTGGTTCGACAGATTGGAAGTTTCCAAAGCAGACACTGAAGTACCTAGGGTCCTCAGGAGTGCACACAGTAATGACTTGGAAGAGTGATGAGTGTTCTTACATGGCCATTATCTTCCAACAAAATTCATCTGGAAAAAATATATTTACCTACATGCACTTGTTTTTAAGATTTTATTTGAAAATAGGTTTCTTAGGCTTATTAAGATTAAACAAGTTAATCACAGTCACCCCCAATATCTATTCCAACTCTTACTATTGTGTACCCCCGTTCTCTAGGAGAGTAACGACTTTCTGCTTTCACTATTATAAGTAATTCTCTTGCAGATTCTTATGAGATACTGCCTAGCATAACTTTAAGGCTAGCAAAACTTTGCCAATGCAGTCAAACATGGTCAATTCCTGATGGATATTTCATAATGCTTGCGGAGCGAATGTATCTGTAAGACAAAGCCTGTAAGGAATGTAACTGCCAAGAACACAGGGAAAGGGACTGTTAGCCATTTCTTTATATGAAGACTATTTCAGCCAGACAGACAGAAAAAAGACCTGAGAGTGTGAGGGGAACATAGAGGTAGAGAAGCATCAAAGAAACTGTTGATCTAGCTGGGTAGAATGTAAACTCCATTTTCTAATGTGCAAGTCACTGGTTCTAATGACATACAAAGTTGCATATGTACTTAATATCTGTAGTATCCTCCTTAATCTGTGAGCATTCTGTCTCAAGATACTCAGTAGATGCTTGAAATCATGTATAGTGCTGAGGTATGTGTGCATGTGTGTGTGTGACATGCATTTATATATGTACAACACACAGACTCAACATTCCTTATGAATAATGCTTGAGACCAGAAGTGTTTCAGACTTGGGAATCTTAGAGATTTGGGCATATTTGTAAATTTTTAGCAGTTGAATACTGCTAATCAAAAAGCTCCCAAATCTGACCTTTCTTGAGTATTACGCTGCAAATAAAGTTTAGAATTTCAAAGAATTCTTAGACATTAAATTTTCAGACTTGAGAATTTTCAGTTATTTTATATAGTTTTTCCAGGATAAAATTTAATCTATAAACTAGGCCAATAAAAGATTAACAGCAACAACTAACAAAACAGAGCAATGGTAACAGACATTATTAAAATCAGGACTGTGATCTTTTCTCTCTTCAGGTATGTCCTTGTACTATGCTCTCATCCTTCTCCCTATTGACCTCAGTGACTGAAGCCATGGAGAGTTGAGCTGTGGATAAGGACTACCTCTTCTCTCCAATTTAAACATAGGAGAAGTGCTGCCTAAGTCTTGATGCCATCTCTGAAAGTGCAGAAACTGGCTCAGCTTTGAGAGGAGCACTTTTCTATTTCACAAACCAGTTCACTGTCACTTTTATAGAGCCTGTTCCTGGGAGCTCTGCCAAGAAGTACAGTGTCTACCAGGCAAGGAAGAGTCAGCCCTAAACTGCTTGACTATGATATAATCTATTCTGATCACACACACACACACACACAGAGTGAGAGAGAGAGAGAGAGAGAGAGAGATAAGGAGGTCCCCATTCCACTGAAGTTCTCTGAACAATCAGTCTTCTACATTGAAAATCTGCAGATTTTGCACCTCTGTGTTTCTTCTCCAGTCAAAGTTCATCAATAAGAAAACCAGATCTAAAAACCTGGGTAAATAGCTGCAGTGTTCAATTTCACTTGGGGTGTGTGTGTGTGTGTGGGGTTACAATAAAATCTTTCTGTCTGTCACCAAGATTCTACCAATTGTTTTAGGGTAAATGAAACTAAGTACTGGTTCTTTTCAGGATAGTTCAAAAGACACACTGTAAAAAGGACCAAGTAATATCACACCACATGTATTAGAACACCAAAATATGCATGTGGAAAATGAATGGTCAAAAATACTATCATAAATCACCCACTTAAGAACACAGAGACTAAAACAGACTCCTTTGGATATACAGCTAAGTATTAGAGAACCAACAATAAATGTCAGGCACCAAGATTAATAAGGAGTTCCCAGGTGGGACTGTAGCCCAGGACAGAATGTCCTGAGGGTCTGTGGCTATGGGTTCTAGACAGGAGATTTAATCCTGTGAGAATATAGTCTCCATCAAAAGTGTAATCCAAAGCAGGATGTGTTATATGAGGTGCGCGGGCTGCATCCCGCAGCCCAGCTAGCTTAAACCCCGAAATAACCACACAGAAATTGTATTAATTAAATTATTGCCTGGCCCACTATATCTAGACTCTTCTTGGCCAACTCTCATATCCTGATTTAATCCATTTCTACCAATCTGTGTAACACCACGAGGTCGTGGCTTACCAGGAAAGATTCTAACCAGCATCAGTCTCAGGCAGGAGCTTCATGGCGTCTGCCACACTGCCTTCTTCCTCCCAGAATTCAGTTCTGTCCTCCTTACCTATCTAAGTTCTGCCCTATCAAAAGGTGAAGGCGGTTTCTTTTTTTAACCAACGAAAGAAACACAAATACAGAAGGACCTCCTACACCATGGATGGATAAAAGGGATAAATGACTGAACCATTTCCTCTTCCTTCCTTCTCATGAAGATGCCTTACCATAAGGCAAAAGTCAATAGAGTTGTGAGTGCAGTAAAAACATATTAACCTAAGTGGACCAACAACGGGCAGAGAATTGATAATGAGTGTGTACAGATGTGGTGTGGGAAATGTCCACCACAGACCCTTAACTAAGAAATGCATGTATGTACAGTAAGTTTCTGAGTCTCTGGAATGTGATTCTGAATATATTGGTGGCTTTCAAATACATAGCTTTAAGTTGTATTATAGTCTCTTCCCCAAAGCTAAGCCTTGTATATAGAACTATCTACCAGATGTATCCTCGCTAACATCAATATACATCTCTAAATCAAACTGCTAAAGACACTAGTCTCTGTCTTCCTTTTCACTTTAGATCTCTTCCTGCCTAGATCCCCTTTCTGTGAACTTGAGTCAACTTGACCAGATAAATGCCAATCCTTACTTTATTTTCCCTCAGTCTCCAATCCCATCAGAGACTCCATCCTGCTCATCCTTCCTTTTCAAAAGCTTACCCATTTACTCATTGCTATATTGCCAGCGACTTGACATTTTCTACACTTCTAACCTGGTCCTTCTTGTGCTTTCTCTACTTCTCATGTTTTTCCACAAAGCAAAAGAAAGCTGCTTTTGGTTTTAAGATTTAGTTTTTTGATGTGTGTGTGTGTGTGTGTGTGTGTGTGTGTGTGTGTGTGTGTGTTTTCAAGTACCCACCGAGGCCAGAAGAAACTGGAATAGAGCTCCAGGTGGTTCTGAGCAACCTGGCTGATTTGGGTGCTGGGAACCAGTCTCAGCTCATCTGCACGTGCAGTACACACCCTTAACCACTGACTCATCTCTCCATGCCCAGATTCTGCTTTTAAAGGAAATCCCATCACTCTACTTACTTAACTAAAATTCTTCTTTCCTTCCTGTTAGGAAGCTAAATCCCTCCAAGTTCACCTACTACAAAGCACTCCCATATTGGTTCCTGTGACCCTGAAGCTGTCAGTGCCAAACAATTAGCAAAGGTTTTTGTACATGTATCAAGAAACTTTCTTCCAGTTCCACTTCTATTGATCTGGTGAATTTTGTTAAGATTTTTGAAAAAAATATTTAAATAACATACAATATAATAAAATTTTCAAAAAAACTATTATATTGGAGTAGGACAAGACAAAAAGGCACCAGAATCAGAGACCTACAAAATTGCACACTCAGAATCCCATTAAAAAACACTAAACTGGAAGACATAATATATATGCAGAAAGCATGATCCAAACCCATGCAGGCCCTATTCATGCTGTCTCTGTCTCTGTAAGTTCACATAAGCTTCGATTATGATAATTTTGAAATTACTGATAAGGTACGTGAATAATGCAAGATCTCCTACACATCCTTTCATTGTGTTTTTATTCATTTCTTAATATAATTTTCCAGGACCACTCTTTCCTAAACAACTTCTAGAGTTCCTTTTCTTCACTCTCTGCATTCTGTTACTTTCTAGTGTTCTCCACTGTAACTGCATTTCTGACATTGTTCTGTGCTTTGTTTGCTTATCTGATTGTCACTTAATAGGCCATGTTACATATTGACATGGGCAAGGCATGTCTAGGGACTACTGTAAATTTTACCTTGAACAGACACCAAAGATACTAGTATTTAGTGAATGAGTAACAGCACAGTCTGTGATCCAGAGATCAAAACAGGCTACAAGTTGTCAGGTTTTGTGTTTGTTCTTTATTTAGTATATATTTTTAACAACTTCATAAATTCAATCAAGGCTACAGGCACTTATTGATGTTAAAGGAGTAAAGGAAAAGAAAGAACCTGTCACTCTGTGAGGAAACACTCTGACCCCTCCCCCAGGTGACTCTCTTGTAAGCTTTTACAGACACTTGAGATAAGTTCAAGAGGAAGGAATTTCTGACATGCTACATGACAGCCTAAGTGAGGGTTATACTCAAAGTGTAACACCGGCCCTGGGAGGAATGAAAGTGACTGTCAATCTCTCTTGGTGATAGAAGGAAACTTAACAGCCTCATCAGAGAGGCAGCAGGAATTAGCTTAGACTCTCCAAGGAGAAAGAACAGACCACAGACCTCACCTTACACTGAACAGTGAAAGGCACAAGGAGGGATGTCTCATAGATCTACTGGTTATGGGGGCAAACAAACGAACAGAAAAAAAAAATGTGTTAGCATAGTAGTGATCCAGGCAAAGCAATTTAGTGGTGAGAAAACACCTGAGTGTTTAAAGACTTACCTTCATTGTTGACAGAAATTCCTTCAATGCACAGTAGCTTGACTGCTTGCAAACAGCCATGGAAGGGGCTCTCAGTTCGAGCATGAGGATTACAAATGGGCACCTCAGATTCAAGCATGATTCACAGAATTTCAAAATAAGCCCATCTGCAACTCTATCTGATGGATTGCATTTTAGATTAGTGAACTAAAAAGCAGTCATGAAAAAGCATCCTAGGAGAAGAAAACAAGGAATAGAGGATGAGTGTCTCTTCAATGTGCTCTAGCACATGAGTGAGTGCAGATTCTGTTTCGTAATAAGGATCAAGGGGACAAAACCACAGTGAGTGCAGGAAAGAACCACACTTTGACAAGGGCAGTGAGTGAGCTGAACTAAATATGTACGGAAGTCTGAACTCTCCCCAGTTGCAGCACAGTCACTAGTATAAGATGCTGTCAAGGATGCATTTGCCAGCCTCTTTACCTTAGACACAGAAGTCACTGCACAAATGCTGACAGTATGCAGCATGGGGCTGTATCAACAAATGGCATCGAAGCCCCAAACCAGGCTTCAACAAGTACTTGTTGAGTATTTGCTCTCTGAAAGACTTTTGTAGATGCTAAGGATTTCCCATCCTCTATAATTACATTTGCAGCCTTCATAACAGTACCCAAACAATTATATATTAAAGAAAGCAAGCAGGCTTTCCACAAGAACTGAGAACAAAATGGTCTTTGGGGCAGCTGGGAAAAATCAGGAAGTGCCTACGAGAATAGATGTCTGGATGGAACTCTCATAGTGCAGGATTTCAGGGGATCAAGCTGGGAGTTGAGGAAGTGTAAGGAAAATGAGGAAGAAGAGGTCTGAGGAGAGTGGAGCGGCTAATAGCTTCTACACCGCAAAGGAATCCAATAGAGTAAGAAAAAAAGACTGAAATTCTAGATAGAGAGGAGCTCCCTCGCCACAACAGTACTTTGGGAGAATGGAAGAGAGAGAGCTAACTCTTCAACAGTGAAGATTGTAAAGTGTCTATTACTGGGAGGTAAACAGTAGAAGAAAAGTTCAGAACATTGAGAGGAGGTAGAAACAAATGAAGGGTGGATGTTCATTGTTCAGGAGAGGCAAAAGAATGCACAAGACAGGACACAGGGAGTAAGGAAGACAAGGACAAAAAGAACAATAGACATCAAAGGGGTGCCTATTGGAGAGTGCCCTCCAAAATGAACCTGAGACTGGGGAACCAGCAAACAGCACGCTGTATTTTTCTTTTCATTTAAAATCATGGTTTATTTGAATGTTTGAGGAAATGATAAAGAGTAAATATAAAAAATTTTCATGGACATATATATTAAGTGACAGAAAATAGAAAGAACTAGCAATTATTCTTAACTATGTCTGGAGTCAGGCTGATATCTCACATGCACACAATAAAGCCTTGCTTCCATCAGTGACTCTCAAACTGTGGGGGGTGACCCCTTTGGTAAATCTCTGTCCCCAAAAATATTTATATTACAGTTCAGAATAATAGCAAAAGTATAGTTATTGAGTAACATCAAAAATAATTTTATGGTTGGGGTCACCACATGAAGAATGTATTAAAAGGTCACAGTGTTAGCAGGATTGAGAACCACTGGATTACACTATCACATATTTCAAGAGTAAGTTAGTGTTAAAATTCCAAAAATATTGTCATATCCAGGTTATAAATACCCCATTTGCCAATGATTTGAAGTAAAGGAATTGTCATATTTTAGGATCCCATCCTACTCTACTTTATCCAATGATATGAGATTTCCCTCTGTATGTTGTGATTATCATTGATTGATTAATAAAAAACTTCATTGGGCCTATAGCAGAGCAGAACAGAGCTAAGCAGTAAAAACTAAACTGAATGCTGGGAGTAAGAAGGTGGAGTCAGTGAGGCATCATGGAGTAACCAGAGGTGAAAGACACGAGCTGCTTGCTAGAACCTTGCCAGTAGGCCATGAACCTCGTGGTAAAATATAAAATAAATGAGTTAACCAAAGATATAAGAAGTAGCTGGCAATATACTTAAGTAATTATCCAAACAGTGATTTAAATAAAATAGTTTCTGAGTGATTATTTCAGAAGTCTGAGAGGCTGGGAACGACCAAGCGGTCTCTTCCTACAATAACCTAATACAGTGAACTGTAAGATCCAGTAATCGTCATATCTGGTGTTCTTATCTCCCCATAGGAGGTTTGTGAACTACATGAACCCTACCCTATCCCTCATAATTTTAGTATTGTACAGTTCATTTACAGCCATCTTGTAAGAATGCTCTCACATCTACAGTCCATCCATTAATCAGACTGACTGATGCATCTTAGCTCTCATCTGCTTAGCCCAACAGTATCAATCTGCTTAGTCTAACATTTAATCTTCCCAATATTCATTCCATTTTATAACTGATAAGTATCTTGGTGCTCACTGATAAACAACAGTGCCTGCCATTACTGACATATTAATGAAAAGAATATGTAACAATGCAGCACAGACTGGACCTGCATAGTACATGCTATTCCCTTCCCTTGTACCGAGAGTTCTGTTTCAATTCCTCAGGAACTTGCATGACTACTTTCTGATCTCCTAATCAGATCATCTGTTTTGCTGTTAAAATTGAAATCAGGTAGCCTTTATTACTTAAAATTATTTTAATATATAGCACCCTATTTTCTGAAGTTTCTGATCATTAATTAGAATTATGGTATCTACACTAGTTTGCAAGCCAGACTGTATAGGCTAACATAAAGCCTAACCTCCATCTAGAAATTTGACTGTTCATGAAAATGGATTCAACATTTCTCTAATACAACCTTGTTATTGGCTGGAAACTGCTGGATATGACCATAAAGCATATCTAATGTTGTCATAAAAATAATGACATAAATATCTAACTCACCATTAAATGTGCCTTTTCCCAAAATTATTAAATTTTCTAGATTAGTTATGGTATTGAACACTCTTACCTCATCTTTAAAATCAGAAATTTCCTATGCTTCTGCAATTGTTTCTGAAAATTAACACAGTTATAAGATATGCAAACATATTAAGGGTCCAAGACCTTACCAAAGACTAGCTTTAATGAACCTAATAGTATATCAAAAATGCTTTCTAAACCCCCTGTTGTGCTGATGACTTGAAAATTGCAATGATCCAGACAAGCAATCTATTCAGTAATTAATGGATTAATAACCTGATGTACTTCACAGAAAGACTCAAACTCAGCTTGACAGAGAGCATGTAATTAAATGAGATATAGAGACTTAAGAAGGAAAGAGAAAGTAGGTCAATTCACACACAGACACATGACAGGAAGTGCTCATGCCCTAAATCTGATCCCTAGAATTAAAGGTTAGCACTCTGCACATAAATCTAAAGATGGATAAAACAATGACAAGATTTGTAGCTTTCAAAGGTGAAAAATACTAAAAGTGTGCTGCACTTGATTATATCACAGTTCCCAGTGTGGTCAGTAAGACTGGAAGTAAGCACCGCTTCCTTTCATAATCACTGAGGCTCCCGGAGGCATTCTGGGTAGGAAGTTACCACGGGAAGCTTGTGCACATTAGTTCTGCTTTCTACGGCAAGCGTTGAGTTTATGCTGAAGCATGTGAAGATTATGAAACCAAAGTAATAGGTCGTACTATATAAATCAAAAGAAACATATGACCAGCTGATAAAAAAAAAACCAAATGTATGGATGAATGAATGAATGAATGAGTGAAGCATACAAACAGATCATAGGGAATACCAAAATTAAAACTACCCCTTCTTATATTTTTTCCTTTAAAAAAGTATCTGAAAGCAGTGAAGTTTATAGTCATTCTTTTAAATCATATTCGGTTTTATTCTCTTTAAAAATAAGGGAGTAACATTGTTGTGAACTGCTGGAATTTAATGGAATGCACGCTTCTAAGACCTGTGCACATGTCCATGAGACAGCCTTCAACCTTGCATTACGGAACACTGCTTTTTTGGTTTGCTTTTCAAGTTGCTCTAGAGAAGCAGACTATACTAAATTAAGGTTTTAATGGACTGCCCCTGCAAGGTTTTCTTTTGAAATCCTTACTCATTTGCTAAACTTTGTATTAAACCCTTATTTTTAATTACAATAAGGACAATAAAGGGAACCAAACAACAAAGGAGACCTTTCTTTACTTTCATATAGTTACTGTTTTAAAATTCAAGAAATTCATATGTGGGTGATGTGTATTTGTGCGATTTCTACCCTATCTCTCCTGTCCTGTTTCCAACTCCCCCCATGTTTCTACTCCCCTTATTCTCAAATGCATTGCCTTTTTTTCTAAAATTATTCCTTTTCTCTCTCTCTCTCTCTCTGCTCTCACATACATTTATGCAATCTATTATATTTAATTATTGTTGTCCATATGTGCATTTGTTTCAGACTAATCAGTTAGGATTGAGGTCACATCCACAAGAACACAGCTTCTCTCCGGAACCACTGACTGCCCACAGCTCTTTATCTAGTATGCCTTATGAAATATCCCTGCATTCCTGCTATCGTATCAACTGGTGTGGTTTTTACAGGTCTTGTGCAAGCAACCATGTAGTTGAAAGTCACAGGTATCCTCCCTGTCCTGTTCAGCGACATTATCTCACAGCAACCATCCTGGTTTCTCAGGCTGATACAACGCAATCTTTTGAAATAAAATACAACTAGATTCAAAATTGAAACAAGATCTTTTGTTTTTATGCTTTTTTAAAAAAAATAAATAAATCTTGGAACATGGACTAAAATCTCACTGAATAAAGACTGGGAAAATAAGTCAGTCATTATCCATAAAAAGTCTTAATAAGATTTTAATTTGTAATGGAAATCCATTCATTATAATCAGGTAGCCTGCTATATATCAAACAATCATGAAATTGGGAATATGCTAAACCAGGATAGGCATGGGTCCTACTGTACTGAAACACATAAGCCATTGGGAGGCAGACACATTCTTAAGATACACTGATACTTAAATGCACAAAAGACACTAAGCAGCCCCTGGGAAGATGGAATATTGAATTCAGGTAAGTGGTCAGAGGTAAGGGCCACTCTGCTAAAAGAATAAACAATGCTCACACCAGAAAAAGGAGTCAGTATGCAAAACATGATTCAGGAAAAGGGAACAAAATGTAAAACCCAGAATATAACAATGTTTGATTCCTTCTAAATGGACTGATCCAGTGTGACTGAAGTTTGTGAACAGTAGAGGGAATTGTAGAAAGTCCTCAGCCACTGGGAAGGCCAATCCATGAGAGTTAGAAAAACCATGGTAAAATTTAAGATTTGATTCTAAGAAATCAAACTATTATGGAAATAAAAAATGTAGGAGATTCCTGGGGTTAATATCACTGAAAAAATAAACAGATTTTGGCATTCCTGTGTGACTGGTATGTTTTAGGATGTTGTTCATTGATAAAGGATCCTCAGTTTTACAAGAGCAGCCAAACTGGGCATAGCATCCATAGCATACCAGCAATACTGGGAGTTTTGAAGGTTTTCCTATTGATGGAACATTTCTCTTTTCTTAATTTTTATATGCTAATTCACAAGACTTTGCATTAGCATATAATTCATCCTTCCAAAAAATTAAACAGGTACGGAAAGAGAACAAAAAAAAAGCACTCTAATCACACCATGAACAGGTTTTAATTTTTGAGACCTACTCACTTCAGTAGTTTGTACAGCAGACTTTTGTCTGTCTCAAAAGAAATCTAAGAACCGTTTCCAATAGCTAAGTCATCTTTTCCTAGTAAGGAAAATTACCGGGCTTTATTAATCCAGTTTTTGTGCATAGCTGATGCCAAGGAAGATTGCAATTCTCTTACCAATCTTATCAATGAGTGAGGAACACATCATTGAGAAGCTGTTAGGTACCTGCATCTTACTTAAACTGCATCTTGCTTAAACATTCTTGAAATGTGCACAAAGTGGGTGAGCTCATCCAAAACACCCCAGAGATGGATGATTCTCACCCTCGTTGAGAATGTAGCTGAAGTGACTTTATCAGGGATGACTCAAAGCCAAAGCAGTAATGGCATGGCTAAAGTGATCTCACCTTAGATAACCCAAATGAGGAGTGGCAATGACATGGCTGAACTAACAATCTGAAATAGCCCAGGGCCCAAGTGGACAAGTCAGGAGAAGAAAGTACATTCTCCAAATCTGATGGAAATTTTGCCTCAAGAACACATCACTCTGGAGTCTCCATATGTCCTAATTTTGAAAGGATGGCCTCACAGAAAGATAGAAAGACAAATCCTGGAGCTGTCTCTTCCAACAGGGTAGCAAGTATGCTGTTTGCTGAGCGTATGTCAGCTGATCAGCTCTCAGCCAAAGTATTCCAAAAATGCTGCCACAAAATTTGCACATTATAAGCTTCTTTTAAATGGCATGGGACTCAGCTTAAAGCCTCTTCTGACAAAAGTTAAAATCCAGGAAATTTCAGTTTGAATATTCAGTTACATAAATGCTATGACCTAGAAACTCATGGCAGTCAACTATACACGGCGTTCCTTAAGAAAAAGCATTTAAGCAGAAAATGTCTCACATGCAAAACTTTGTAGGTGCTAGCACAATAAATAATCTGTAATTTTAACTATACAATAAGATGAAGATATTTTCCACAGTGTTTTCTTTTTGGGTCAGAGAGTTCTTAGGGAAATCATTTTAAAACCTGATGTTTATTGTATTGCATGACAATTTTAGTTTGCAACTCTGTGTACAACTATGAAATGAAAAGAAGCTCTGTATGCCTGCTGGACACTCACTGTGCTACACAGCACATTCCTGAAATGAGAACAACTTCATGCAAGTGGCTACTAATTGACAGCAATTATTAATTGTCACAGATACAAACTACCACATAAAACATTTATTAATACTTTTACCATAATTAATAATAGCTCAGAGGCTAAGATCCAAGAATAATTTAGGTGATTTTTTTCTGGGCTGTTCTAATAGTTTGACAAGAATTCAGACTATGATGGATCTATGTAGAGGTTATCAAGGAAATAATTACATTATTGTAATATAATGCAAAATAGCATAATAACTCATATCTGTAAGATAGTGAGCATCTCAACAATGTGTCCCCTGCTATTGGCATTAGAAGCACATGGTGTTATAGCCAATGACAACCAGAAAAAAGATTAAGTAGCACAGCCATTGGTCCATTAATTCACACACATAAAAGAACTAAGGATTTAACTTCCAAGATTGTTTGCATTTGAAGTTTTGTGATTATTATGCAACATTATCTGAACAATAGATAGGGACATGCTGACAAAAAATATTTCTGGTATATTAAGAACGTAGACACTTAACTGGTTTTGAGACAATGGATAGATTAGGTAAGTAGATAGATGATAGATAGAGAGACAAATCGATGATAGATAGATATGATAGATAAGGGATAAATAGATAAATAAAGATAGGTGAATAAAGGTAGGTAGATAGATAGATAGATAGATAGATAGATAGATAGATAGATAGATAGATAGATAGATAGATAGATAGATGATAGGAGGGATAGAGGGATAGATAGATAGATAGATAGATAGATAGATAGATAGATAGATAGATAGATAGATGGTTAATAGATTAGTAGATGAGGAAAATGGATGATGAGGGAGGGGAAGGCAGAGTATGAGGTAAATAACATGGATTTAAGTGAGCCAGCTGTAAAAGGGAGGAATTGAATATTCAAGATGAGAAAAAATGTGTAACAAATAACCCAGATATAAATAATGTGTTATGGACTTTCTATATGAATGATGACACAGGCTAGGGTGAGTTTAGAACCAAAAATAATATGTTAACTTATACACATATTAGAGAATGCTCAGGAAATATATCATTGAAATAGAAACATGGAAAAGCAGAGGTTATCAGACATCAAAAAATTCATTGGTTTGTACTTTGTTACATATTAACAATTTATAAAACACAACATTAAAAACTATTCCTTTAGGTTATGTGTTCATTGTGTTGATATGATTATTTCTATTGATTACATGATTATTGGTTAGAATAGCTCAACTTCTGGGGACACCAAATAAAATGTTCTGACCTATTTTTCCAGTAAATTATAAAAATTTAAGATTTTATTAAATGGGACTTAATATTTAGACAAACAACACCGTTTCAACTGACTTTCAAAGAGTCAATACACGTAGTCTCTGACTTAAGGCTCACTTATAAACCAATTGGCTCTTAGAGCTCAAATACGTTTCTCTAACAGAAGAAAACATGCACAAGAGCTTTTGTTCAAAGACTAGATCTGATCAGATGCATAACTAACAGGAAGAGTGACTTCCCAACCTAATGGAATGCTCAAATTCTTAGAAAGTTCCCATTTTTAAAAAATTATAATACCACAGACATAAAATTTGCCACCTTAGCCACTGAGGGCATAAAGTTGGGCATATTCACATTGCTGACCCATCTCCAGAACATTTTATTTTGTAAATTTGAAAGTTTCCCCTAAGCAACCCATCTTTAGCCCTTTCCACAGCCTGTGAAATTGCTACTCTACTTTATGTCTTCATGAACCCGACCACTCTAGTATTTCGAGTGTGATCATACACTATTTGTATATACTTGCTACTGACTTGTTTAATTTAGCACACTACCTCCAAGCATCATCCATATTGCAATATATTTTAGCACCTCCTCCCTCTTTAAATTTAAATAAGTCAATTGTATTTATGAATATAAATTTTCAATCAATTATTTTCTATCAGGAGACAGCAAAGTTGCGACCTCCATTGGCTATTGTGAATATGGTATGAACAAACCGGGGTTTTGGCTTAAAGCTTATTCACAAAAAAATTTCACTGCTATTTAAAAATAAAAATTTCCCCAATATGTCACTTTATTTTGGTAAATTAATATTTATGCTTGGAATATATTAGTGCATATTTAGATAAGATCAACAAAAGATTCTCACATTGCTATAATGAAATCATTATTTGATAAAGGATCAGATAATTCAGCATGCATGTTTTTATATAAATCCTCTAATTTATTTATTTCCCAATTATTGTAATTTTAAAAAATGTATAATAATACTCCTAATTTTTCATATATGTACAGAATATCTTTTCAAATTCAAAGAAGCAACATATGCTATATAAATCTTTGAGGTTTTCTACTACTAACATATTATAATCTTGCAACTCTAGAGCTGGCTTGGTGTTTAAGAACACATACTGCTCTTGCACAGGACCAGTAGTCAGTTCCCAGTATCCATGTTGGTGTCTCATAATTGCCAATTGCTAGCACCAGAGAGATCATCTGTGCATGCCAATACTCTCCCACACAGACATATACACACAACTAAAATAGTGAAAAGAAATATTTAACAATACCACTGTGGTGGCTTGAATAATAATGGCCCATAGATTTGAATGCTTGGTCACCAGAAAGTGCAACTGTTTGAAAGGATTAGCAGGATTAGAAGGTGTGGCCTTGTACAGGTAAGTGTGAATTTGTTGAAGAA
>JAQHUG010000009.1:8513495-8545310 GCA_028555095.1 Dicrostonyx torquatus | reverse complement strand
TCTTAACCAGAGTGGAGATGAGAACTGTGCTGACCAAGGCTGAAATCCTTTTGCATGTCAACCTCAGGACTGCTGTAGTACCCTGTCTTTTTCCACACTCTTACCTCACTTAGAGTCTCTTGCTGAGGGTGCTGGGGGGCAAAGAATGTCAGGAAAATTGAATTATTTCTGTTAAAGGTTTCCATGACTATAATACCAGCTCTCTGCTGGCAAAACTCCCCATGTTAACCTGTGATGTTCCGAAACTTCTGCAGGTGGAGTTTGAAGGTGGGCCTTGCAGAAGTTGTTAATCCCAATCTTGCTTCCACCCTTTACATTCTCACAGAGCTCCCAAGCCTTTCTCTATTCATCCTCTGATCTTGCCATAGTCTCCTGACTCGCAAGCATTTCAGTTCGGCATTCTTCCCAGTATCCACTTGATGCTTGAACCCGAGTATCCAACTTCCTTGTAACTGAGTATATCAGCCTTAGCCCTAATCCTTGCAGTGAGAGACATTACTGCTGGACGATGGCTAGACTATCCTTTCAATCCGCTTCCTTTTCTGTTGGAAGAATGATATAGCAGAGTTCTCATGCATGCCAACAGGCCCCTCCAGTTGGACCTTGCTACTCTCACTGTACTGCTGTTTATCCTGGAAACACCAGATTGCAGCATAGGCACTGGGCATCTGATGGGTTAAGTTGGCTTCTGCGGGCTATTCTGGGAACACACCCAAGATATGTAACTCTTATTTTTTCCATTGAAAAGTACCTTCTAAGTTCCAAATAACCAACTCACAAATGAGTTTTTGGAAGAAACATCATTTGTAAGATGAGGAGTTGACTGCAATTAGAATGAAACAATATAGACTGGATGAAAATTCAATTGAATTAACCATAACGCAGAAAGATGAAAGGCTGCTCCAGAAAGCCAAGTAATTCCTATGAAAAGATACCACTAGCCAGTACATTAGATTCCTTTTGAAACATGCATTAACTCTTTCAGGCCAAAGATGGAAATACGCTGCTGTCTCAGTGGTTTGAAAACTAGTCCCATGGACCTCAAGCTAGTTTCAACATGGGAGATTCTGATTCATTAGCTTGCATGAGACCATAAGGAATATAGTTATATGTCAAATCAAGTATGAATGCAGCAGAATAAAATACAGGAAGGCAATGTAAGTTTCTATTATATTATTATGTTTCAGACTGCATCTGCACACCTTACCCGACACAAATAATGGCTGGGAAATGGAAATGCTTCAACCTTCAATATTTGAAGATACATTTTTTTCCTTTTATTTCAAATTAGTAAAATGTAAAGCCTCTTAAAATGTGCTAGGATTTTAGTAACAAGTGTATTTAAATTCCATTTTCATTTTAAGCTCTCATTTGTCAGCCTCTGGGCATGAAAAGCTGTAATCCTACAAACATGAGTGGTCATAGCAGAAACAGCTGTAGGAGCCACTCTCTCCATATAGGAAGGCTGGCTCCTGGCAGAGGGACACTGAGGGCAGCTGGAAAGCTGAAGCAGTTATCTCAGTTGAATGAACTCATGGTGAAGTCAACCCATCATTGTTTCTATCCCCAAGGGAACCAGTTAACTTTGCTGAACTCCATGGACATAAAGATTGTCTTCCTAAATACAAAAGGGATAGCCATGCTTCTGTAACTTGAGAGTTAGGAGAGTCCTTGGCAGTCATCTGGTCAAGGAATCTCCAAGCTATGATCTTTTGCTGCCTTAGAAGTTTATACACAAATCTGAAAGGCAAGGAAGGAAAGCTTCTGCACTGCTTCATTTTTCAGGACGTGTTATGGAACTAAGTTTCACCAGGAGCAAATGGGTCCTCTTTTCCTCTTTGCCAATCTCTGATCTCAAAAACTTGATTCAGGAGTCCCAGTGAACTTACCTATCTTCAACAAAATTCAGCATAATTTCTACAGCAAGAAAGGCACAGGCCAGACACTGACTGAGCACTGACATCAGGCCATAACGTCTCCCAAATGTGGCACATGAGCTCACAAAACTTCTTTTAGCAATGCTCTGAATAGGTGGAATTGTTGTCCTCTGTTTTATAAACAAGGATACTTGAGCTATTTGGTAAAGGAAACCAGGGAGTAGAGTCAATTTTTGTGAGTAAATGTTACTATCTATAGCAAAGCTTTAGTCATCAGAATCCATGAGGCACCCCAACATCCCCTGCCCCCTGTATACAGTGAACCTAGAGAAATGCCCCTGGGCATGCTCTCAGTGCTGTACACCTGCCCTGAGCCACAAGACTCCATACAATTAGAACCTGTGGGTAGTTGCTTAGGTGACCCTACCTCTGCCATACTCACATAGGCTCCTAAAATACTGGTGTTATTATTTGGTAAGTACACACTCTCTTTTATTCAGAATAGAGGCAAATGATAAAAAGCTTTTGCAGAACTATTAACCTCATTATTTTCAGGTGGAAAAATTGGGGAGTAAGGCTGAAAAACCCAAGTCAACGCATTTCTCATTCAGTCCCCTCCTAATGCTCCCAGAGTCTCTACGCCAGTACCAGCACACTATTGTAAATGATTCAAAGGAAATTCATTGTAGGCTATCAACATGCTGCCTCCTCTGACTGCTGCAGGAAGAGTGACATCTGAAGTGGTCCCTACAGCCCCAGAAAGTATGTGCACTCTACTATGTATCTCCTGCAGAGAAACTAACTCAGTACACATTTTAGTGGTTTTAATGAAAAGTAGTTTATTACATTTTACAGTATAGTGGGTTGATTGATATGTTCTTCTAGCCTAGGCTAGCTTGGTGACCTAGGAAGGTATCAGCAAGCAGTGGCATTCTTTCCTGGGGCTTCTCTACATATCACCCCCTCCTCTAGAAAACTTATGAAAGGTTCTTTAAGTTACCAGGAACGCAAAAGGGCAATTCCAAGGCAAAAGGCATTTTTAAGCCTTTATTTGAGCCACCACTGATACTGTCTTAAAGTAGGTTACATGGCCAAATACAGAAACAGTTTAGGAGGGACCCATCAGTGTATGAAATCAGAAATGTGAACCATGGCATGTGTTGTACAATGATAAAAAACGCTCTGTCTTTACATAGGGCAATATTCAAAAGGTGCCAGGAATGGATACAAACTCTTCCCACCCACAGAAATGATGCATGTGTTAATCAATTATGTTTAGTTGTTTTCTAATATATGTATATTTCTAATATAATCTAATATATATGTTAAATAGCATTGCCATGGTAAATATATGCTATCTTATCTGCCAGGCTTTCACAAACAAAAATAAGTAAATGGATTTTATTGACAATAATATAGCTAATACAGTTCTTTGCTTTTGTCCAAAATTAATTATGATTAGTAGTTTTTTTTATATGCTTCACTTCAAGTCTTAAGTACGTCGAAATGCTTTCTTTTTTTTTTCTTTTTTTTTTTTTTTTTTTTTTCGAGAGAGAGTTTCTCTGTAGATTTGGAGCCTGTGTGGAACTAGCTCTTGTAGACCAGGCTGGTCTCGAACTTACAAAGATCCGCCTGTCTCTGCCTCCCGAGTGCTGGGATTAAAGGCGTGTGCCACCATCGCCCAGCCACATCGACTGCTTTCTATGGCAGGAAAACTTCACAAACTCTGTCACATAAATCTATATATATATTCAAGGCTTGAGATATGATTCAGCAATGTAGTACACTTGCTGCTTTTCCAGAAAAACTGGTTCCCAGCTCACACATTTGATGGTTCACAACTGCCTGTAACTCCAGTTCCAAGGCATTCAATGCACTCTTCATGCCTCTGCAAATCCAGTTTATCTCTCTCCACTGCCATTCCCCCAAACAAACAAATAAAAAATATTAATCTTTTGTTTACAAAAAAGTTAAGGTTTTGTTTTTGTTCATGATTTGAAAGTTCCCTTTATTCTAGCAGCAAAGGCATTGTGGCCAGGGTGTGAGGTCCAGTCCCACTACTCCTGCCATCAGGAAGCAGAGATGGTGAATTCTGATGCCCTGCTTGTTTTCTCTTCTTTATTCACTGTCATTCATGGTGAGTCCACCTCAACTCAACCTCTCTGGAGACACCATCACAGACATTCCTAGAGGTCGGTCTTCTTGTGATTCTAAATTCTATCGAGTGCACAACAAAGATTAACTGTCCTACACCTGAACTAGAAACCATTTTTGCTAAAACTTCTTGGGGCGCGGGGGCGGGGGTGTGGGGGGGGGAGGATGTTTTGGAGCAGGACCTGCCTGCGATATGCAAATCACAGCCCACACAATTGAAGCAAGGTTCCCTGAGAGACTGCCAGTGACTCCGCGCTGTTGCCCCGATTGTTTCTAAATACTTGTTATGCTCTGGGCTTTCATTTCTCTCTTTCCTATAAGAAAAACATTAGAACGCTGAGCTTCGGTGAAATTCCACGAAGAAATTTGTGAGGAATGATGATCAGGAACTCTGGGCAATACTTTGTGCGGTTTTGAGCCTGCCTGAAATGTTTCAACTGCTTTGATTGGAAAATTACACATTTCCAATGGGTCTACCTTGAAAAATGAGTTTAGGGGCCTTTTATACACATTTTGATGCACGAAGGGTGCTTTGCTGAAAAACTCTCTTGGAATTTTTAACCCCTTAGATCAATGGAGAGCAAAAAAGGGGCTCAACACATTTAATTTTTCAAAACTCATCATAGGTAATTTTTATAATTTCCCTATTTTCTTTTATTGAGAAATTTCTCTTTTTTCTTTTTATACTGTGGGATTATACATAGCATAAGGGAATCAACAAACAATTAAATTCATGATTTGTAAGACAACAGGAATTTAAAGGATTATGACATGTCATAACAACCCCAACATTATCTCCCATTAGTTTTTATAAAATTAAAAGAATGACATTGCCTTTGAAGAAAAGTAATTTTTAAAATATCTAGATATGTGACCAAGATATATGGGATAAAATAAAATGCTTAAATAAAACTGTACATTTGCTACAATAATTTTATGCCTACACGATAAATGTGAGTCTTGACACTAATAAATCAAATTCTGAACTTCTCATTTGAAAGTTAATAAAAACCAGATTTTACTTTGTTAATTACAGCAATATATACATGATCAGAAATGAACACCGTCCATTTTGTGAGGAAGCTTTGAAATGAGTAAGTCAGATTAATTACTTTTGAATGATTTGCTTTTATCTTGCCGAAATCCAATATATTATTAAGATGCCTAGACTCTGCAGATAATAGACCAAGGTGAGCCTTGTGTCAGCACACACAAAGGAGCTGAAGTGAGGCTCAGAATAGCACATACAGCCCAATATGCTAATCCACAACAAAGGAGCAAGGCCCACAAAGGGCCAAGATGGCAGAAAAATCTCAAAAGAGAGCCGCATTTCAGTAACAAGATTTTCTATGAGCTCATTAATATTTACCAAAGCCAAGAGAGCTAGGGATTTTTTTTCTTTCATTTAGCCACAAATGCCTTCTTAAAATTATTCCTATATTGAGGCAGCATTTCTGTGTATGTAAAAGGAACTTCAGATGAAAGACAATTGGCTTTTAAATAAGCCTGCTTTTAGTGTGAGCATCCGCACCCAGAAGAGCATTTACACAAATTAACATATTTTATCTACTGTAAAAAAAGAAATAATTCATATATGCAAGATAGTTTAATTTAAATTACTATCAGGGGATGCTTGAACGTTATTAGCACACCCATAAAAACATGAGTTCTGATAACCATAGCAAAGATTTCCAGTTGTTTAATTACTTAGTATGGCGATCCAGAAATGAATATTGGATACACAGAGTCTTGGACTGGACTTGTCTGTCTAACACTAGATGAGATGAGCAAGTGCATTGAGTAAATTTAGCTTTCTGAGACTCAGACTTTCATCAGTAAATGGGTTCGGGGGACCACTGAGAGTCTGCTGAAAATGTTTAAAGTGGAAAATGGCCCATTCAGTGCCTTCAACAAATGCTATAGAGTTCTGGTTCTTGTTTATATCCCTATCATTAAAGTATCCATGAGAAGAACTTACCTCCCACTCTTAACACCTTGGAGGAGTATTATTTCCAACTGGTGAGTTCCCTTCTACATTCTCCTCTTTGGGTTGGAAACTTGCATTCATGACTTGCAAAATCTTATTTTTTTGCAATATGGTATCCTAATTTATAGACTATTATATATTTTAGCCTTCTGCCCCACACTCTGTTAATATGTTATTTGCTTATTCTCAAATGCTTATAATTTTACAACGTTACATACACTGGTAGTATCATTGATGTGTGTAGCACAATATTGGAAATGCTTCAGAGAATTAGTAAGCAGCATTGCAGTGTGTCTGCCAAAAAATAGCCTGTATGTGTTATTGTTATTTTGTTTTGTTTTTTAAAATAGGGTTTCTCTGTGCAGCCCTGGAACTCACTTTGTAGACCAGAATGATCTCAAACTCAGAGATCTGCCTGCCTCTGCCTCCAGAGTGCTGAGAATAAAGGTGTGTGCCACCACCACTCACTGTATTATCTTTTAATCCAATATTAAAACATATCCCACAGAACATATACATATTTTAACAGTTTCACACCCTAAGCAAATGTCTCAGTATGTATCTCTTTCTTGAGGCTTTCCAACTTTAACTTAGGAGCATTAACTACATCTGTATTACAAATTACTTTATATAAATCAAGTTATTGTGGGCTCCTTGCTACCATCTATGTCTTCTTTACTTATTTCCCATCTAATCCACCCTACTGGTAGCACTGCTCCCAAAGCGTGCATACAGTCATCTGAGTTGAAACTATAAACTGGAAAGTAAATACAGTTGCATAATTACTTTTTACCATTTATTCCTTAAAAGATAGCACAGAATATACACATGGTGTATTTGACTTTTCCTATGTAATTATTTCTTTACTGGTGCTTTAAGTGATTTCTTATTCTTTCACAACATCCTGTTGGATCTTATGCAGCATAACTTCTCAAACCGGTAGTTATTCTAGTTGTCTTTATCAGGGTAAAGGTAAACAAATTTCTGAAGGTACTGGTTAATGTTTCTAAATTCTTTTCTGCAAATGGCATCACAATTGGTTGTATTCCTCGCTGGATGCACCTGTTTCCTCTCTTCACAGAACTGGATATGATTTTAATGTTTTACTAATAGAGGTGAGATGACATCTTCTATTCCCTATTTATAACTGTGGTTGTGTCTGTTAAAATACATATGAACTATTTCCATTTTGTAAAGTTTACCTACCTCTGCCATTGACTCACATTTCTTTTCAAGAATTATATTCTCTGTTTTTAATAGCATCCTCTACTTTAAAAATATTTTTGAAATTTTTTAATATTGTTTTCTTCTTATTTTTTAGAATTTAAAATTATTTGGAAATTGTGTAAGTAGGCATTTTACTTAAAGCTCTTTTGTAACTTGTGACATTATTAGACCCAAGAAGGTAAGCTTTATATTCACTCCTTCATGCACATGTGTATGCATTCATTCAAAACATGTCAAATATCTGTGTGTGCCAAGAATTGTTGGGCACTGATGGCACAGAGGAGATTACATTCCAGCCTTAGAGTTGTTAAGTTCAATGTAGAGAAGCTTAAAAAAGGGGTGGAGTTAAGGGCAAAAGTGGAAAAAGGAACATGTTTTCTTTTTCTTTGCTTGTGGATAGGGTAGGGGATTGAAGGTATCAATTTTTCAATTTATCAATCAACCCCTTGGAGGTTAAGGCAGTTAGCAAAAACAAACAGCTTTTTCTGCCACAAAACTATCTTTGTGAACAGCAAGGAGTATTTTAGGGCTTTTTAAATTTGGGCTGTAGAATACTGCAAGTCACAGATAATTTGGGGTTTTTGTAATGGTGTGTGTATGAGTGTAGGTGTGCATGCCCATGCAGAAGCCAGAGGACATAGGGTGTAGTAACTCCACTCCTTATTCCCTTAAGACAAAGTCTTTCATTATATTTGGAGCTAGGCTGGAAGCCAGTGATACCAAGTCATAATTCCTTCCCCTCTTTCTCTGCCTGAACACCACTACATACCCTTACACACACAGCACTGGGGCTACTTGTCACTCAGGAACAAGTCTGATTTTTTTTTTTTAATGTGGGGGCTTGAATTCAAACTCCAGTCCTTATTCTCCTGTATACTCTTACCCATGAAGACATCTCACTAACCCTAGATACATTTTTAACTCTGTTTTAATTTAATTAGCTTTTATAAATGTTTGATTAACAGCTACCAGAAAAATATTTAAATGTGTACCCAAAGTACCAAAAATGAATAACATTTTGCATAAAATTTAAACTTTGATTTAAAAATTGAAAAAAAACCTAACACATAAAATGGGATAAAACAGTTAAGACAATTAAAATCTTTTGCAAATAACTCCAGAAGATATGTTCCATGATTAGCAGAGGTCAACATAAACTAGACCATCCATGTCTAGAGGGTCAAAGTAATACTTACCTTTTACATGTGTCTCCCCAGTCATAGGCTCTGGTAGCATTACCATGAAGAATGAGAAAATTCATGTGAAATAGTTCACTGCTTTGGCCAGTTCATGGTTAACTGAAAGCCTTCAGTGAAACAAATGTAAACTAGAGAAGCAAACAGTGATCTGCTTTTCCAAGAGCTACTTATATGTACAGTTCATGACTTTAATTTGATTGTCTTTACATTCTATTCAATCTAGGCTATGGTTCCTCTCATTTATTTTGCATTATCAATTCCTCATTCTTCTTGTTGCCACAGTCTTTCATCTACAGTTCTTCCTTAATGATTTAAATTGTTAACATTAATAATAAATTATTTTCATTATATAGATAAGCAACACAGATTGTTTCTCCTAGCCAGTGGTGAAAACAAAATTCACACAAGGGAATTCTGAGGGAACTGACCTGAAATACCTCTTGTGTATTCAACTGCTACTCCTTCTACAGTAATCAGGAATATTATGTAATGCAAATGATTTGAGTCATAAATGTATTACAGTTATGTCTCCTTGTATGATTTAATGCCAAAAAGGTAAACAATGTATTTCACAGATAGGTTAGGTTCTCTCAAAGAACCATTCAACCAATGTTATTACAAAGTTATATGCTAAACTTTTATTATAAGTTCATAGTGAGGAAAAGATACAGTTCCCTTCATAAGAAAGTAATCAGAAAAATTTTCTCTGAAAGGTTGAGTCATTACAGTATAATGCAAACTGAAATTCGATTTCAATTATTATCAAGTGTGGCTATGCTGTCTTTTATTCTTTCCTTTGGTGAAATGACAGCCTTGGTAATTGAATATTAATTTCTTCCAGAAAAGCATTCCAAACTCTTCTTCAAAGAGGGAGTTAAGCTTATTAATTCACTCCTTAAGAGGACAAAGTGCATGACTTGCTGCATAAGGAGCAAGAACTCCTGGGGGCCAAGAAGATTTAATCTAGGATTGAAGGGGAAGAAAAAGCAAATAAGCCAGGAGGTAGAAGAATGTGAGGTCCTCACCCACCTTTTTGAGAGGTCAAAATAAAGCAAGTAAGCAAGGCAATCAGAAGTGCACATTTCTCCCGAGACACGGGTTGAGACATGGGCTTCCCTGTGTAATGCCACTTGAGTTTCTGGTACCATTCTTAATCACTGATTTCTATTTCACAATATCACCAACTCTGCCAAAGGTATCTGTGCTACTCCTGTCTTACGTGTCTTAAAGATCTTTGATTTCCTTTTCTCTTTTTATAAAACTAAAATGGTTCTATGCCTTCCAACAAAGCCCTTTATATTTACTGATTCCTATCCTAAAACAAGTTCAACCCCAGTTATAAAAACATTAGGCATGCTAATTTATGAGCAAATCCATTAACAATGACAGATCATGCACAATGGTCAAAATTTGCACAAGAAATGCTAGCTATACATCTATTTTTCAAACCACAAGCACACACACATATAACTTAACTTCACTAAAATATATAGCCACATACTATACTTACATAGAAATCCCTATGTCACAGCTCTCATTAGAACACATATAAACACACTACTTAGTCAAAATCTTGGACATAAATACTCCACTGTGTTACAACAGTAATTCTCACACTTACAGTTTTTAAATTCACTTCTATATAGTTAGACGTTATTAAAAGATTAGAAGTTTTGCTTCTGTCTGCTATATCTACCTTTTTCATATAGAAATAACTGCTAATTTGGGGCTTATTTACTCATTTTATAAACAATGAATTACGTGAATATATATAGCATGGGATATGGAAAATGAACATGTTTTAAAACCAAAATTGATTAAAAGAATGGTATTGTTTAAATTTCAACAAATACACTAACGTCTATGCAAATAGAAGACAACCAAACTCTCATAACTGCTTCTGCAATCTGTATTTTAAAATGTTATCTACTAAGCAATGTCTTGTTGTGTGTACCTAGATACCAGAAATGGAGGGGCTGGAGCATAAACTGCCATAAATTCAAGGCCAGTCTGAGTTTCATAGAGCGTTTCAGGTAGTTTGTGGATAAAAACAAGGAGTCTGGTAAATATATATATATTATATATATTATTTATCAACATATATATGTAATATAAGTAAATAAATTAATAATAGTTGTTTTGTTGACATGCTCATTTACCAGAATAATAGTAGTAGATTTTCCCCTATAGCCCATGATCTATCTGGTCTCAGGTTCTTTGCCTCATTTACATATTTATTAGGAATGAAACTTCTATTTGAGTACCAACCGGGTAGATTTCTCCATTTTCTATGCCACAAGCTTGTTTTAATTTTTATTATATATAATATCATTTTATGTATATTATATATAAAGAAAAGTAATAGATGATATAGAGATAGAAAGATTGATACATACATGCATACATACATACACAGCCAGACAGATAGCCAAATATAGATAGGTAGACATTTCATTATGGGGGTCTCTGGAATCATCTTATGCTTCTGACTAAATGCAAAATTTACAATTAAGTTCTTAGCATTTTTTTAAAAACAGTTGTTGATGTCATGGTGGGCCCATCAGAGTACCTGAGCACTGTTGAAATCCTGATATGAGAACAGGCCAGCTGTGTTTTCTCTTACATGAACCTGCAGAGGTTTCTCTCACAATGGTCCATGTGTAGTTTTAAACTCATGATTTCTTTAACCAGAGTTGCTCCAATTTCTTGGACTATTTGATTCTACAAGGGGCTGAATAGAGATTAGCACCTGAAAATATGGAAGACAATGTTTCTGAAGCACAGTTGATGACTGTGTCCATGCGGCTGACTCCTGTTCTTCGTAGAAAAATAACATGCATTCAATTTAGTACTAACTACATTTAATTCAAGAATGATCTCAGTTTAGATCGTTTTTAATGCATTTCACCATCTATGCAGTGTTTGTTCAAACTGTCTCATCTCCAATATAGGCTCATTTTGACTTGTGCAATCAGCCTCTTCATATCTACAGGTTGCCTATCCTTTTCCTAACTGGCTATTTTAGACTTCAATTTTTTTCTAAAATTGTTTTCCTTCTTCTTGTACACTACTGGGATACCCTTTCAGCAAGAAACTGCTGGAAGTAATTTCTTTCAAGCTTCCAGCTTCTGGAAAGACACCTATTTCTATTTCTGACGGTTACTCTTTTATTTACTTTTTGTCTTACAGGCAGAATTTTTTTTATTTTTTTGTTTATTGAGAATTTCATACAGAACATTTTTATCATGTTCCTTCCAGTCACCCAACTTCTCCTAGATCTTTCTCCATCCCTACCCATTCAACTTCTTCTTTCTCTCTTAAAAAAAAATCCCCTAAGAAAACATGGAATCCAATTTATGTTGGCCACTGCTTCTCAGTATGGGACCTGTCCTAGAATATGTTTGATGTAACCAGTCTCATGTTGTTAAGAAATCATATTTTTTTTCTCTTGGCCAGCTACTATTTGCAAATAGCTTATTGGCTAGGGGTGGACTTTGTGCCCACTTCCCCTCTGATGTGCTCAGGTTTTGCAGGCTTGAAACTGTGCAGATCTTGTGAAGGCTGCTAAGTTTCATTGAACTCATATCTACATCTGTCCTGTTGTGTCTGGAGAATCTTGTTTCCTCAAAATTATCCATTACTTCTGGATCTGACTATATTTCTCCTCACTTTTAGACATAGATCTTTGAGCCTACAGTGGAGGTTTGTGATAAAGACCTTCCATTCAGACTAAGTTACCTATTGTCTAGTTGTTACTGTGTTAATAGCCATCTACTGGGAAAACCAAAAAGCTTCTCTGATGAGGGTGGAGCAATGAACTGCAATAAATCAATGAGTTGTTTTGCTGTTATGTGCATTTGCTAGAACGATGTTAGTAGGTTTTTCCCTGCACTCCATGATCTGTGTAGTCTCACATTCTTGGACTGATTTACTGTATTATTAGGAGTGAAATTCCCATTTGCGTGTCAGCAAGATTTCTCCATGTTCTAGGCTATAAGTATTCTCTGTCTTCAGCAATATTTTCTTAATGTCAATTTGTAGAGGGTAACCAACAGCATTGGAAATACCCTTTTGAGTTTGGGGGTCTCTGGGAGCCCTTTGACCATATCTGTATTATTCTTAAAAAGAGAGTTGTATAATATTTACAAATTTAGTTGGAAGGTAATTGTTCATAGCATTCATTAATCTTATATCTTATGTACCCATCCCTTCTGGATTCTATGAGAAAGACCTGCTGGTCTAATGGTGGATGGCCATGTTACTAACTTGTCCTTTCCCCATGACACCATTAGAATTCAATTATTGTCTTTGATGTGGCTGGACTTTGGTATGTCTAGTTATATTTTTCTTTTTATATATCCTGATTGGGATTTATGAGTGTGCCCAAATCTAATGGTGCACACATTTCATCATTCTGGAACACTCTCACTCTTATTTTCAAATATCAATCTCTTTTGCTGTTCTCATAAATTCTAGACATGTATATGATAAACCTATTGTCTGTTCTTTCCACATCTCTTAACTGGTCATGCTGTCCTCATCTATTTGCCATCACATGCTGAAAAATCCTTAGATCTTCCAGTTTTCTGGATCTTAATTGTTCAAACCGTGGAGTACTTGGTATTTAACTGCTAATTTTAGTCCTATAAATAGACATTTTAACATTTTTGATATTTTCTGATCCCTTAATAACATATTGATTCACTTTTATTTCAATAAGTATAATATGAACACTCACCTTCTTACATTATTCCCCTAATTTTTATGCTGAATCTTTGTTGCTTTGTAGATCCTCCACCATAGTGTTTCCTTGTATGTATAGTTGTTCATGCTGGGTTTCAAACCACTAAACTTTATCCATAAAATTGTTTAGGATTTGCTTTGAAAGTATATACCTCTAATAAGGATTTTATTTGCTTCTGTGAATAATCTCAGAACATTTAAAGATTTGGTTCTGGTATTTCTGCTAGTAAATGTAGAATTGTATGGCCCCAGTGCATCTAATGATCAGATAGCTGGGAGAATGTGGTAGGAAATATTCCTTCCCTGCACGAATCCTGATCCTTATGCCTACACAGACATAAAGAATCATCCTGGTTACAAGTGACCTGTGTGCCCTTATTACATCCAGGTATCCTAGTTCTTTGACCTTAGGGCAATTCTCACATTCTAGGCAGCTCAGTCATATACTCTAAAAGGTTACATATGATGGTTACATATGATGGTAGAGTGTTAATAGTGCTTTCGTGAGTGGCAGAACTATTTAAGATATGTACTCAGTCATATCATCAGTCAAGAAAAACTTTTAACTACACATGTTAGCTTGCTTATATGAAAATTATACTATGAGGACATACATTCCCTTTAATTTATACTGATCTTCATAATTTGCTAAAGTTGGAATTGTTTCAGAACCTAAGATCATAATTATCAAATGTTTTGTGCCACTCATTTTAAACTATAGAAAGATTTTAACAATTATGTTTTGCTAAACTCAATTAAAATGTTGTTCACTTTTCATTAGAAAATTCTACGGGGACAAGTATCAGAAATTCATCTAAATAGCAGCTGTGAATATGACCAAATGACTACTTAATCTATAACTCGGGAATTTTTGCAGTCCTAATGAAGTTGCTTTAATGATTTACCTTGTTTTAAAATGTTTGTCTTAAATGAAAATATAATGATAGAGGTTAATTAGACATTTAACTTTGTATTCAGATATGTACAGGGTAATCTGAGAAAAGAAGAAACAATAGAGCAATCAATTCTTTCATCATATTTGCTCATGAATTCTTCTATCTTTCAATGTAGCATTCAAACATCATAAACACTTAACTGTGTTTTGAAAATAAATATAATTTTATGATCTGAAATAAGTATGATAGCCAAACTTAAATTTAAATTTTGCAAGAATTTAAAAGCAGCCGGGCGGTGTTGGCACACGCCTTTAATCCCAGCACTCGGGAGGCAGAGGCAGGAGGATCTTTGTGAGTTCGAGACCAGCCTGGTCTACAAGAGCTAGTTCCAGCGCAGGCTCCAAAGCCACAGAGAAACCCTGAAAAAAAAAAAAAAAAAAAAAAAAAAAAAAAAAAGAATTTAAAAGCTCTCTGGAGCTCACCCCAGGCTGTATCTGATCTTCACAAAAAGACTGAAACAGGGTCTTTTATTTAGCAAGTTTTTCTAATGTAACCCAGGCTTTAGAGTGATGTCTGTTATCTGATGTCCAAAGTTAGCTATTGTGTATTTTATATATATATATATATATATATATATATATATGCACCAACATCAGAAAAACAAATGATGTTTTCAACATGAGTCACTTAAATCAGCTTATTTTTTTATGTGTTTCCCTAAATGTTGAAATTATTAGGCATTCCTTTTCCCCTGGGAAGACGGTTCAGTGGGTAAAGCACTTGTACCACAAGTCAGGTTACAGACAGGAGAATCCAGGGAAGTTTATATGCCATCTACCCTGACATATACAGCTGTGAACATCAAGAAAGATCCTGTTTTAAGCAACATAGAAAGAGAAATGCAACCCTGATGTTGACCTCTGACATCTATATACATGCTATAGCTGGAATCAATACATTTAAACATATACATGAATGTATACCACATAACCCATACATACATTCACACATGCACAATAAATTATAAAGAATTCTTAAAAGCTGAATTGCTTATAGTTCATTTATTTGAAAGTTAAAACTCTAACAATAAATTTCTACATCTGTAGAGCATTAGAATTATGGTAATATACTATTAATTATTTTAAACTATTGGAATGCTTCATTTTCTTTGAAACTAAAACAAAACAACAAAGTCTAGATACAGAGATATATGAAGCATGTATCTGGTTTTTGATATATAGGGTCTGATAATTTAAATACTTAAAAGAAATAGTATGTCATAATTTCTTCTATAACTTTTTAATATAAAAATAGGTGGAAACAGTTAAGTACCTCCTACTTTTTATATTCATTGTTTCTTAATGGACTTCATAAAACCCTTTAAATTCCATCAAGAGGGATTCTCAACAGCTACCAGTACAAAGCAGTATGGGAGAATGATCATATCATTTCAGGGTTACACAGGATTGGGAGGCACTTTTCACTCAGGAAATAATGGAACTGGTGTAAACAGTCCTCCATGTTGTTAAATTTAATTATAAAGAGCAATAAATCACATGACAACAAAAACCATACTGCCAATGACATGTTTAAAGTTTCTGGGAAAATGAGGCTGGACAGATGACTCAAAGTTTAAGAGTCTTAGCTGGTCTTAAGAGGTGTGAAATGGTCCAGTTTAACTTCAGTAGGCAAAACACAGCCTCGGTATCCAAATGGAGTAGGTAATAGATTGCTGATGCATGAATGCTGAGGTCCCTTACAGAAAATGGTGTCATGTTTGCATAAATGCTATATGAATCTTTCTGTATATTTAAAATGATTTCCAGATTCCTCAGAGTGACTAATATAGATATATTTTTATCCACAAATGATTGACTTTTCAGTTAGGAATTCCACGATGCCAAGTGCTGCTTATAGAACCATGGTGTAATTTTCAGAATTAGCTAATTTTTGTAGAGTGTTTAGAACAATGACGGGTTTATACTAAATCCCATGTATGTGTTTTATCATCTGCATAAGGCAGAGATAGGGAGGCAAGGAATTGGATGTAATGAACCTAAGTCCTGGTCATATATGAACTGTCCTGCTCAGACAAGCATCTTAGAAGCAGTTCATTTCACCTGTGACACCCACCGCTTCATTAACTAGCCTCCTAGGAGTTAGGATCAAGTGACTGCTCAGCACTCTTTGTCTTTTGAAAAGCATCAAGTGCAGCTTACAATCTCTTGAAAAGAAAAGAACTGACTTTCAAGGAATTCTATCACGTGATAAGAATTCACATGATATTTTAATTTAATTTTAATTCCATAGTCATATGTATTTCCCTTAATATTTAATGGTTCAACAATTAATGGTGCCCTTGGCACTTGAAGAGTACTAGGTCTTTGAGGTGTTTTCAATACTGTTTCTGGCAGGACTGAATTTTAGTGTTCTGTAAGAGTAATCTACTTGATAACCTGCTGCTTCCTGGCTCCCTCTCCTTTAGTTGTCTCAATTCCTCTTCCATACCAACTCTTTGTAGGGTTGACTCACAATCATAAATGTTCTCAAGAAAGGCAAATAAGACACTACACCTACCAAGAAACCGGGTGCAAGCCCGCCAAGGGCTGCAGATCTTGGTCTTTCTTGTGCTCCAGTGACATGCCTTTTCTGACACCTTGCCTATCCTTTTTGACTTCTAAATGCTACTGAACTTGGAACTCATCCTGGGAAGTATTTTATTCCTAGATTCTTCCTAAGTAGAGTCACACATTTTCTGTGTGCAATCATGAAACTAAAATGTTTCACTTTAGTTTTCACTGATGTCCTAAATGCAGATACAAATTTTTAAGTACTGCTTAATATTAAATGGTAATAAGACCCCTTTCTCAAAAAGAAAGGCTCTTGATGTCCCTTTCAAACTCTGACTCTTCTCCACCTTCTCATCTTGAGAAATGTTGCCTCTATCCACAGTCATTCAGGCTCAAACCTAGAACTCTTTTGCTTCTGCCTAACATCTCAGCCACCATTCCAAACCCATTATCAAGTCTATAGATGTCACTTCCAAAACACACCTAAAACTACACACTTCTCTCTACTTCAAGAGCCAATGACCATATATGCAAACACAACCATTGAGTCTTAAAGCAGTTAGGGAATTGGCACATGCCAACAAATTAAAAAACTGACATATTGAATCATTCTGTCCCTAGAGGTCATAATTTCAATCAATGTACCACATTTCTTCTTTAACTAGTAGTATCTTTTTTGCCTTTACTACACAGTTGTCACATAAAAGTAATGAATGACAAATAATATATATTTTATGCTTGTAATTGATGGTCAGTAACAATAGAGTGTTATCAACTTTGATTTGAAGCTACTTCTAAAGTGATCAAATCTGAGAATTAAAAGGGAGATATTTAGGTTACAACTGTGAGCCATAATGTGGCCATATAAGACAGGATTCTCATAAGCTCTCTGGTGGCCACTGTCAAAGACAAATTGCTGTAGGCTGAGAGTCTTTCTTTCTGATATCAAGTTCTTATTCATGCAATTGTTCTTACATAAATTTACCTTTGCTCTATGAAAGCTCAAATCAGTTATTATCACATGAAATATGGTGAGGCAGAAATTACTAGTCAAAAAGCCAAGTAACTCAACTCAGATGTAGGAAGATAAAGAACTTGAGGATTTGACTGACAGGAAGACTAGGAATAATGACAAAGGTGAACAGGTGGAAAGTTTCTAGTGTGTAATATCTGCATGGTAGCTTCACAGCCCTCTTAAGAAATTACTCATCATTTATATACTGAAATGATTTCTATCACCTTTGTTCTAAGTAAATAGGAGACTCAAGTAAAAGATTATATAATTCATCTACTATGAGCTATTTCTAGTAAAATTTCAAGTTTTCTGTAGATTTGGTACTGAGTTTAGCCTATTAGTGGTGTTGTTAGCGTTGACTTAGAAACAACTGAAAGTCTACAAAAAGCTACTTGAACTTCAAAATTCTTGGAGTGATGGACCAATAAAAAGTTTAGATATAGGATGCTTTGTAGTGGCATTTCATTTATATTTTAATAAATAAAGCTTGCCTGAGAGTCAGAAAAGTAAAACAGTCACACTGGCCAGCCTTATAAACCAGGCAACAATAACACAGACCTTTAGTCTAAGTAGCCATACTAGTTTGCCATAGATACCAGGCGGTAGGGGTGCATGCCTTTAATCCCAGTACTAGAGAGGATTATAAAATGGCAGGAGACAGCGCTTAGGCTCAGTCTCATTCTGAGATTCTTGGAGGCATGATCGACATTTCAGACTGAGGTAGAGGTAAAAGCCAGTGCTGTTTTGCTATTCTGACCTTCAGATTGAACCCCAATTTCTCTCTGTTAGTTTCTATTAATCATGCATCAGTGTTCTATATGTATTTCAACAAAAGTTGAAAAGTGACTACAAATGCATGCCTACAAATTATTGGCTGCTCAATATTTGAGGAGCACTGGGAGTTATAGTGAAAAAGCCAGACATAATAATTATGAAACACATAGAGGAATGATGAAGACTTTAAGCCAATTAATAGAGACAGTCTAGTCACTGAGGAAGAGCAGTTAATTTCAACTGAAGACGGGGGACACTGGAAGGAGGAAATGACATCTATTTTGAGTTTCAAAGAATAGTGAGTTTGAACAGCAGGGAGAGGTGAGGAAAGGATAAAGAATATTACATGTATTTAGTGCCTTCAAGGCCATTTCTTTACTCTATCTTAATCTCCAGTGATGCTTTTCTTAGAACTCCACTCTCATTCTCAGATCGTCACCCCATCCCTCTGTTTATGCCCTCTGCTTTAGCATTACAATTCTTCCTCCAGGAGTGCACTCTATTTCTCTACCTTGATGTGACATTTTCATGGCAAAGTAAACATGGTACAATTAAAGGCTTTAACAGTACTTGTAAAGTTGGACTTCATGTCAATTCAAGGAAAAAAATCAATCTTCTTATCTGACCGAACCCCCAAAAGGATAAAACCACAGAGATGGCCTACGAGGAGTTCTGCATATAGAGCTAAGACAAGCCACCTATAGATGACAGATCAATGTGTGTTTTATGCAACTGAATTTTTGTGGCTAATTATTCCGAAATATTATGGCACGGGTAGCTGATTAGAACAATACAGACTTAGGAACTGAACTCAGAGGAGAGAAATGGTCTACCCAAAGATGCATAGCTAGTAAACTGGAGTCTAGTTTAGAATTCTGGTCTGTTGTGGACTTAAATCTATATTCTCTCTAGGTCACGGATGTTGAAGAGGTAAATTAGAAGCTCTTCAAAGATGGTGGTATCACAATAAAGGCAGGAAGGGAGATCAGAAAGAAAAGCCTGACTTGGTTGCAATTGTCATATGCTGCATAATGATTCATCAAGATGGTGTGATAACTTTGGTTTAAATTTAAGATAGTCTTGAGTATCAAGATTAGGAATTGCAGCTTCAATCCAAGGACATGAAAAGCCATCAAAATATTTTGAATACAGGAGAAACCTATTGAATAAAGACAGTTCAGAAAGCCCCATTTAGCACAAATATTAGAGAGATCACTCACAGGCTTTTGCAGTAATCTAGGCAGTTAAGTAAAAGATAATAGACAATTATTTCTCATCTTTAAGCCAGGATTAATTGTACTTGCCCCAATAGACACTCACTACAGCACTAAAAGGCTTACTTTTCAAAAAACACATCCAGATTGGTAAAATGTAAGTTAACTCCTTGTGTCTTAACATTGAATTTCCTTCAACACATTTTTCATCTACTATTTAGTCATTAATTATGTTTGTATATAGATACCTAGCAATTAATAAATGAGGTCAAATGAGTTGTATAGCAGCTGAGAGATGAATCAGTTTGAAAACATAAATTTACTGCCTTTAGGCTAAGATGTCAACAAAGGAGCCAGTTACTATGATATAATGATATGGCAGTGATATCAACCCAACATCAACTTACTCACAACAAAATTCTCACTGGCTTTTTCCAAGCCTTCTATCTTAAGAGCTATCAAAGAAAACAAAATGCATATATTTTAGCTTTTTTCTACTTACTTTAAATGAAAAGTACCCATTTTTCCATCCATCCATCCATCCATATATAGTAATCTATGAAACCCAAGATTTCAGATTTTAAATATTATTATTATTTCATATGGATAACTTTAGAAGAAAAGCACCAAGGAGGCTTTTTCTAACATAATATTCTTTTCATTACATTGTAGGCATCTGTCTTTCAATAAAGTTTTCTGCAAAGCCAACCATAAAAGAAATATTTCTGAGAAGCTGAGGCAGGTTCTCACATTTAAGGTCCCTTGTGCTACATACAGAAGACTTCACTTCAGGCCCATCAGGTACACACATTCCCTTCCTGTGTCAGAAAAATCTAAAAACTAGGCAAAATAATTTTGGCTAGGAAGATAAAAGATCAAATTACAGACACAAAAACATATAGCTTCCTATGTATCCTTCTAATATATCATCTCCCAGCCTCAGAATTTATGTTCACATCATCATGTGTTTCCTCACTAGAGGTCCAAGGCCAGGTGGAACTGGGTTACAGAATGTGTATCCGAAACAAAGAGTCTTTAGAATGACAGTCAATCGCTCAACAGACCCCTCAAAGTATAGGAATAAAACACAATTTCTAATATCCTCTGCAGTTCAGAGCTCATTTCCTCTCCTTAGGCATATTCAACTTCTAGGAATTTGGGAAGAGTTACAGGTAGTAATTTTCTTTCTCTCATTTAACTCAACCGGTTACTGACTGTCAATGTTCTTTAATGGATGGGGAGCAGACCCTCCTCAACAGTGGTAAGATGACAAGTCCCATCTTTTTTTTTTGCCTCATTCATAAGAAAAACACAGTTAGATGAGAGATTGTGGAGTAAATTTAATAAATTGGATCTCAGAAACTATTATGCTAATTCAAATTAGGAGGTGATAATGGAGGACTGTGGAATGAGACTCTTAAGTAGGACAGTTTACTTCTCTCTTGGAATATGTAATAAATATTTAGAAGCATGAAATGACTGCATGTGTTTTAAAAGTGTAAGTGACAAGGACAATAAAAAAAATCTTGGTAAAAGATAACATCCAGCTGGATGTTCGTTTCCTGTGGTTTGACCATATTCTCGCTAGAGTTAGTTTATCATTCTCAGGAAATCTCTTCAGATAATTAAAATTTATTTCTTGATGTTATATTTATTTATTTATGGTTACAAAATTGAGTATCAAGGCTGACTTTTAGGCGATTCTGTTCACTTCCATGCTTAAACAAGATTTCCCAGTTGGGAAGCTATGTTCTTTGTTAAAGAAGATCTTGGTCCTACAAATCACAGGACCAGAGGCTGCTTACAAGATTTCTTCTCTCAGCACAGAACAGACAGCCATGTTCTTCTAAGAAACAGAATGCATTTGAATGCTGTGGGTTCTGTACCACTGCCCAGTTTCTCTCCCACAGCTGCCTAGCCTTGCTGCTAACATTTGAATCCCTTATGGTATTTTGTTTTCTTCCATCATGTCTACACACCAATGTACATGTGAGCAGACAACAGTGTGCGGAGAGGATTCTCGAAAGGTGCCATGCTTAACTCTGTTTAGGGAGAGCAATTGCTCTGCAGTTCACCACTCTCCTGTGCTGCCAGCCATTCCCAGAAGTTCACAAACGTAGCTTCCTCCAAACCAAAGATTTTCCAGATTAGAGACAAGTAACTGAAAATCACCTTTAAACATCCTAAATCCTCAGGGATCAATGTGCTCTTTCCCCCTCCTCCCTTTTCCTCCTCTGCATCCCTCCTTCTAAGCCTCCATCCCTTCCTGAAAGGCCCCAAATCCCAGCTTCCTGTTGGTCATCTTAAGACTTAGGGGAAATGAAAAGTTAATCCTCTCATTGCAAAAGTTTGGGGTCCTCAGTTAATGAAAAACTATACCTTAAAACTTAGAAACGTTGACCAAAATTATCACATAAAATGTATTCAGTAACTAAAACAACCAAATGAAGGTTGTTCAATGCAGCTAAAAAGTTGGAATATAAATAAATATATATATAATATATATAAAGCATTCGATTATTATTTTACACAATGTTACTTTAAAATCTAACATTTCAGATTTTTGAAGGAAGGTTTGAAGTTTATCATTTTCTCCTATTACCCTACTTATACCCAATTTCATTCCTAATATACACCATACTCTCTCTCTCTCTTTCTCTCTCTCTCTCTCTCTCTTTCTCTCTCTCTCTCTCTCTCTCTTACACACACACACACACACACACACACACACACAGACCTACACATTCTAAATTGCTTGCTGATGATAGCACCAGAAAACAACCTATCAATTATGCCAACAACTCAAAATTTCCAAAGATAGAAAACAAATAGGGTTTATTTTCTATTGTTTGAATATTTTTAAGGGCTTATGGAAGCTTAACCATTCTGATTCAGTGTAACAAAAGCTAGATGCTTCACACAGACCTTGAATTTAGAATTAGCAGTCATTAGATTTCAGGTACCCACATTTTGTTTTAAAGTTTTTTTTTAATATGACACATTTTAATTTGTCAAATTTGTCAGGTGACACTCAGACCTAAACATATTTAAAGGACATACAGCAAATTTCTGTTCAGAAAGCTAATGAAAAGCTCCACCTGAATCCATAAAAGCAAAGCCAATTAACATGCCAAGCTCCTTTCCCTCTATCAAAAACAATGGTGCATTTGCATACAGCAGAAGTAGGAAGCTCATCTTGTTCATCAGCATATTAGGACGGCTCCTGACAGCCACACACAGCCTCATCAACATCATACTGTTTCAATTACGCATTTTTACCCACTTCACATGTTAAGCCATCTTCACGTCTATCTCACCTTAGACTGCAGTGTTCAATTTAACTACATTTTCCCGAGCGTAGATGGATTCTCTGCAAGTCAGAAATGACTTGGTAACACGGTATTGTTCCAGGCCACAAAAGGAAGAGGAAAAAGAACCTGGGTGGATTTTAAAGAAACAAATAATCCTGCCCCACAAAAGCCCGTCCCTCAGAACCAATGGCAGTAAGAATTAAGAATCAAGGGAGCACAGCACGGGGGCTCTCCTGCCTAGGAAATGGAAATAGTCTTTTTCAGAATTGCTGAAGCCTGCTTACTCCCCTGTGATCATCCTCCCAGTCTGCTCCTTGGTGCAAGGCTAAGGATGCAAGGTCTTTGATTTAGCAAACCATTGAGAAAAAAAAGAAAGACCAGGCTTGAAAAGATGAGCTTTTATTAGGCCAACACCATGGAGACACATCCCTACACAGCTGCCACCTCACATGAGAGAGAGACAGAGAGGAAAATAAACAAAACTAAAACCAGTCTCATCTAATAAAGGGACAGGTAGATAAGGCAAAATAATTCCCCCAAAGTATGAATTTTATTAGGTGGCTTTATTCCTTTGGAAAAGACTGTAGGTTGACAGAGAGAAAACATCTAGTATCAAGGGGTTCGGGGGTGGGGGTTCGACGCAATCGAACAGGATCCTTATGTGTCCTATTTGGAGAACTGAGTTACGAGAGCGAGTTTTCATAGCAACCACACAGGCTGTAAATCACCTTTAACAGATTTCTTGGTGTTTTGATGATTTAGAAAGTTACTGAAATTGACATTTCATCCTGATTGGTTAATTACCATTTGTGTTTCAGAGGGGGATACACCCATAATAATGTCCTGACATGGAGTGCCTTTTGCAAGTTCAGTCATGTTCTGTGTTTTCACCTCCTGTTTATGTTTAACAGGCAAACAACAAACTACAATGAAACACTTCATTTGAACTCAGGGACCCATTGTTTAATTTTTAAAATGTATGGGGAAACACATGGAGAGGAGAGAGAGAGAGAGAAGAGGTGGCAATGTCCTGGTCCTGTTTAGCTCTCTCGGGGCAGTTTGAAGAACAGCAACATAGATGGCCAAGACCCTCTGCAGTTCAGTCACAGCTAACATAGCCAGCTGCCTGCCTGCATGCGGGCTGGAAGAGTTTGAGTCTGTCACAGAAGATAACGGGACACTTCAGCCTGAGCACTAATAAGAATTGTCTATGATTTGGGGATGTAACCACTGGCAGAGTCACATTTTCTTTTCTTTACTTTTTCTGTCTTTTCTTTTAATTGAAAATAGTTTGGTGATGGTGTTGTTTTTTATTCAAAATATTCTGATTATGGCTTCGTCTCTCCTAGCCCTCTCAACCAACTCCTCAGAGATCCTCTCCCCACCTCCATTCAGTCAAATCTACATCCTGTCTTGAGTTCTCATTAGGGGAAAAACATGCATTTAAAACAAAAGAAAATAAAATAAAATGAGTTAAAACAAACCTGAACAACATACAACAAACAAGAGGGTGAAGTGGGGAAGGGCCTAAGGAAACATACAAAAAAAAATAGATATCACAATGCATAGCATCTCTCATCAGTGATACACTGGGCATACAAAGTACACTTAAGGGCAGGCCACATGCCTAGCAACAGATGGCCAATACAAAATAAACTCAAGGGTAATTTTGGAGGATACTTTGTCTCATAATGCTTTATCAAGGCTTTCCATTTTCCTACAGTTCTTTTGCTTATATATTGTGGTTCCTGACATTTCCTTTAAAAATTAGTGACAATTGTATTTAAAGATAAGTAAGTTTCCAATATCTAAGACCTTTAGGCATAGAGATTTTAATTTCCTTTAGATTTAAAAAGAGATTGCTTTATATTCATCTTATCATGTACTGGGCTGTCCTCTAGAGGCTGGGTATATGCTATTTTGGAACTAAATTGAGAGTAAAACAGCTTAGTATCATGTGGGGAAAAGAGATATTCATCAGTATAAATGTAGAAAGTGTCAGATAATAAAATCTGCAAAAGACACGGACAGTTATGGACATTCCTATGTCAAGAAGCCATAGATAGGAGTGAGTTGAACCAAAGATTATGTAAGAGTGGACAAGACCACAAAGGTGGAGAAGAACATTCCAGAAAGAAGGACCATCATATGCAAAGTACAGGCAGAGGCCCCTAATAGCAAGGAAGTTGGTGAGACAGAAATGATGGGTCCGAATATTTTGAAGAGCCAACATGGTTAGAGAAATGTCAACAAGATGGGAGATGAGATCAAATAGAAGAGTGGGAATCAGGTCTTGACGACCATATACAAAGGAGAGTAGGAGGTGGGAAGCAAGTGTAGGAAGAGCTTTTAGACCCTGTGAGATCTCTGTAGTGGTGACGGACTCTTTAACATGTATTCGGGCTCCATGGAAGATAACTGAGTAGATGGAGGTCTGAGTGGATGCAGGGTAGATGGGTTCCGGCACCCTGTTGTGGAGTTGAGCAGCAGCTAGTGGAGGGAAGTGAACAAGGCAGGCTTGGCCTCTCAGCATACCTGTAAATTACCACTGTCTGGCCTCAAAAACAAAACAAAACAAGTGTCATTTTCCTTTTGCTGCCTACCCTCAGCCCCACAGTCTAAGGCAACCTGCTTCCACTTCTCTGATTGTTACCTGTGTAAAGGCCTTCTTGGTATAAAGTAGTTTACTTACCTAGTTGAGATATTATTTTTCCTTCTACTGTTGTGATTTTTCTTTTGACCAGGCCTAGATCATCTTCCTATCCCTGTCTTCATTTTTTTTAAAATCCTGTCCATCCTTGCCATCTTGCTTAGATCCCTTCCTTGTCTTTTAAGAATTCCCAGAATGATGAAGGCCTGTATAGACTTGTCAACTCCATCCATATATAAGTCTGTGGTATAGTCATCCCTCTTTGTCCACAGAGTATATATTACAAGATTCATGGTTGATACCTCAAACTATAAATAGTAGGGCAATTTTATATGCCTTTCTACACATGTGAATAAATTTAATTTAAATTTTAGGAGATGCACAGCAGCTAACAATAAAACAGACTAATTTTAACAATGGGTTATAATATAAATCATTTAAAATTTATTGCTTAGTTCCATCAAGTCTCCTTTAAGATTTTGAGCCATGGTAGATGACTGCAGTGAATAAATGAGATCTAAGAAAACATAGCTGAGGCAGGATAGTTAGATCAGGAAGATTGGGAAACTGAAGAAATGTGGGAAGGGCCCGAAGAGGTCTATTTTGCCTTCGCTCCTGTCTGATAATCAAACACAAGTAATAGAAATAAAATCAACATTGTCTATAGAGAGAATGAATCCTTTTCCAAGAGACTTCTCAAACATAAATGTTAGTAAACCAAGGACCGGTTTGCTCAAGTTTGTGATCTTTGAGTTTGACTGTATCATCAACACTTCTCTCTCTTCCCTAAGCCCAAACAAGAACCCCATAGAACCTTCTTGCAATTTCAGTCACAAAAAGGAAGTTCTTGAAAAGGAATTAATAGTAACCCAGCTTACATTTTTCCCATTTGATTAGTCTTCAAATCTGTATCATTGTTCTTTTCTTGGGAATGTGTCTGTCTCTTACTACACACCAGTTGAACTCTAGAGCCTGTACTGTCTCTGACCTCGACTCCATAGGCTTATTTTCGTTTCCCTCCCTGAATTAAGCCTCTGAGTCCACATTTGCTAACTAGGGGTTCTTCCAGGGGAAAGGTCTCAGTCTTATGGCAGCAGTGATAGGCAGTTTCTCAGATGCCTCTGACAAAACCATTGATGTAAGGGCCAATGGATTTGACCATTAACCATCCTTGCTCTGTTGCACCTAACAGAGAACAGTACTTTTCCTGCTTTGCATGTGTTTTGTGCTTTCATTCGGTTCAGAGACACTGATGTCAGGGGCAGGCTATCTTTCCTCTGCTTTCTCTGCACCTGCACAGTGCATTGCTCATTGTAGGTCTCAAGTAAATAAGCGCAGTTTAACTTTCATTCTGAGAAATATTTTATCTTTAGACACCTTAGTAGGGAGAATTTTGGAAAACTCCATATGAGCTATTGAATCAGATCGATAAAAATTCACAGGGTAACAGAGATCAGATAACAAAATCCACTCAGCAATATCAATAACAAATCAGCAACTCCAAAGGTAAGTCTGATTTGCCAATGAGGGGAAAAGAACTGATTCAGATACTGGCTCAGTTATTTATAATTGAAGAGGTCTTCCTTACTTGTATAAGATCCCAGGACTTCATGTGGAAAGCAAAGCCTGTATGTAATGATGCCACACACAACTGAAAACCTTGTGAAAAAGTGGCCGACTTTCTAGGTATGCAGAAGCAAGTGGAACACTCTCTTTCCCTCCTGCCTCCACCCTCTGAATAGAAATGCCTGCCTTTTCCATGCTTTCTCAGATGCATGTACTACACACGCCTTTTATTCTCTCCTCTAGTGCTATGTGTTACAGAACTGACTTCAGAAATATATTACCTTTTCATTCTTTTCTTCTTTCTCCTACTTAATTTGATGAGCCTCTAACAATAAGAAACTGCACTTGGAAAAATCACCAGCATCTTTATCTGACGGCCTTTTTAATATCCTGGTTGCATAACTGAATGTAAATGGGAAGGATAAGCTCCTCTGCCCAGTTCCCTTCCCATTGTCCAGTAAGTAAACATTTCTCAACCGAGCCATTAATCCTGCTATTGTATTCTCTTACCAATGGTCATAGTTGAGAGATTAGGAGAAACTGGCAATTCAGACTCACAAAGAAAAGTCCCTGAAAGCCCAAGAAACAAGAAAGGTTGGCCTTTCTATCAAAATCTATCGAAATCAGTGCAAAGTCCGAAAGCATCCGTAAGGTTTATTGGCAGCCTCTGCATACTTGAGGTATGGTATGATAGCTAAAACAAGGGGCCCATCTCTTAGGAATCTAACAGTGACTATTCCCTTAAGAGCTGTAAGTGTGCAGGGCACTCACCATGCCAGGAGCTGTAAGAACTGAGGAGGAAATTGCCAGCCAACTCTAAATCTCAGTATCCATCACTTTTTATGGGTCTGTTTTGTGTCACCAGAAAACAAGCAAGCACTTCTGTGTGGCTCTTCTCCAAGACCCTAGCACAGAGTTGTATGGCTTTGCTATTTATTTCTCTTAATGCATACTAACTTTTATTTATGTGACTGGCACTCATCCCTAAGATTCTCTTGTTGAAAATAATTTCCTTATTTATTGAAGATACAGAGATGAAATAAATACCCATCTTCATGCCCTGACTCTCACCTAGAGAGGTTTTTTTTTAGAAATAAATTTTAGCAACATAGATCCTATCTTGAAAAGATGCAGATAAAATGAGCCTAAATGTGTTTGAGGATTTCTTCTTCACCATCATCGTCATTTTAAAGAGTTCTGATCTCCAGTCTGGTTAAGTTTTCTGCAGGAAACTGTGTCTATTTCATAAAGATGGAAGAGGCTTGAGGAGCACTTAGGAAGCCAATTCATGGAGGCTTAGATAGCTTCAAAGTAACTCCTATTAGAAGGAGAAATAAACAGACAAAGCACCAAACGCAACCTATTCTGTACCGAGATAAATCGTAAGTGCTCTGCAGAAAGCGAAAACAGCTCTCTGGGGAATGCTTGAGATTTGGGGAAAAGAACAATGCAACTGTTCTGTAAGCCAACTGGAAATACTCATGGGGAAAGTACTTCTAGGAGCTATGAGAAATGGAAGGGCTGCCAGAGATGGGAGATGATGGTACAGCCCCAGTTAGTTCACTGACCATACAGACAAACATCCAGGCGGCTCAGAACAGGAAACAGAAAACAGCAAGCTCATAGTGAATATGATCCCACTTCCAACAGGAGATTAATTATATTTTAATGTCACTGGCAGTTTATAAACTATCTTCTAGTCTTTGGAATTAATAATATTTCAAATCTTCAAAAATGGATGTCTTGAACATACCTAATGATTTACACATTGCTTTTGTAGAAGCTATATGATAAAAGATTAACTTGGGTGTTTCACTTCTCTAGCAACGTTGAAAATGGTTCCTGAAGAAATAGCGAACAAAGATGAAGACATGATTTATCCCCCTTTTCCTTCAGTATAAAAAGGCAGAAATTGACTTCAAAAGAATTCTCTGGGAGTTTTAATTATGCGTTAGCAAGAGACTCCAATAAATCAAAGATGGTTGTCTATTCTGAAAAAAAAATCTAGGGGAAAAAAATCTTACTCCAGAGAAATCCAAATAACTTTCTCAATCTAAGAGTACAAACAAGTCTCAGCTTGAATTTACAACTGAAGTGGTGCTAAGCTTGCATATAGTTTATAAAAAAAAAAAAGTAAAAGTGACTGCGTGTTTTCTATTCATCTTAACTCTAATATGCATAGTAGGAAATCTCTCTTTGTGAAAGATGGAGATGAAGAAACTCCTCAGAGGGCAGAGGCTCATCAGCTGAGAGAATGTGGACCCTTAGGTGGAGACTCCACAGTTACATGTGGTTGGGTGCCTCCATGTGAAGGCAAACAGTGAATTTCAATTAGGAAAAACATTTACACAGCTCAGTTGCTTTTGTTTGTTTGGAAAGATTTAAAAATATTGGTAGTGAGATTTAAGGAGTGGATAAAATGAAAAAGAATTTGATAGTAGGTTGCATCATGCAGGGAAAACAACACAAAATGACAAAGAGGGACGGTGGTAGACAGATGGAAAAATCAGCAGCAACACCCAGCATGCCAGGCAAACCGCACTCAGTGATGCTGAAAACCACCTTCACTTTTACCTTCTCTCTCCAAAGAGTGAAAGAACTTGAGCTACTTGCCCCTCCAAAAATACTGAAGCAGTAAAAGTGATAGGACTCTAAAGAGGTGGCAAGCCTCATGCTGGGCTTCTGTTGTGTAAGATGAAATTTAAGAAAAAAAAGTATTGCTGCATCTTTTCATTTAATTTAATTTTATTTTAATTTGATTTTTTAAAAATTCTGCTTAAAACATTATACTTCACTTTTTGAAATTCTATTAAAGGGATTTTTTTGAACATTTATTGTTTTTCACAAGAACAAAACTCAACAGACAAAACAGGAAAGGAGATGGGGAAGACAGCATCACCTTCCCTATGCAAAGCTGCGCTGTCCTACTGATTGTGGCATCAGTTCTTGTGAAGTACAGCTGACGTCATCGCTTCCATCCACCAGGGCCAGTGACTTCCTCACTTATTCCCAAGGTGTTCAGGGTAGTTTACCTTGTTGAATCGCAAATTTTCTTCTGATTGCTGCTGTCACAAGGCCCACTGTTTGCTAGGTTTCTTTTGTTTAATCAAATACCACTCAGATAACTAAAGACCTATTTGTGTTTTGTATGAGGAAAGATATAAATGAAAATAAGTTGATCAATTAGGAAATGTTTGAAACATTAAACTGATGCTCTTTTTTTAAAGCTGTAGCATATTGATGAACATGTAGAAATGCCACACTTCCCCATATCAGAAAAACGAGGTACCAGACTACAGTACATTTTCCAGAAATCTCAGTTTTACAGAGGGTCAAAAATTTTAATTGCTAAGGTGATTGTGAGGTTTTCATATCTATTTTTCATATTTAATTCTGTGTATGCAATCAGAATCCATGTGTGTGTGTGCACGTGTGTGTGTGTACACAAAGTTGTATAGACACACCAATTCATTTTACATTGCCTGCCTGTTGTCGCCACTGTAGAGACATGTAGTTGTCACAGAAACATGTGACCAACAAAGCTGAACATATTTACTGCCTTGACCTATTTGTAAAAGTTTGTCTACTCTGGCTTATTCTTGCTGTTATAAAGATAAAAGGTCAAAATAAATAGGAAAGAAATGGTGGTGCTACTGCTAGTTAATGCTAATTATGCCTGCCAAGTTCCAGGTATTACATTAAATCATGCAGATGCCATTTCCTTAACTCTAAAAACGATGGCATGAGTTAGTCACTGCTGTTGTGTATCTTCTACTATTGAGCTTGTAGCTTTTGACCACAGCAAGCTGGATGGATAAAGAGGCCACCTTTAAATCAATGTTTCTAGATCTAGAGAATTCTTAAGTATTAGGCCATAATATCTATATATGTACCTAAAATGACCCTACCTTCTCAACATTACTTTAATATGGAGTTTAATATAATACTTAACTGAGTATTTGATTTCATTATGAACTGCTGAGATAAAATCAAAGATGACTTTTCTTTTTGGCTCACAGCTGGATGCCCCTTATTCCCTGTCATAAAATTCTAGTTAACAAATAAGGTGATAATATTATTGAAGGTTCTTAATGTCATTGTTGGGCAACTTATCTCTTTGTGTGACACCTAGAATCCTCCGGAGAGATGCCATCTCAAACACATTCAGTCGCTATTCTGAGGAATGTTTCATTGTCCAGGTTTCAGAGTTCTAAAGAAGGCAAGCAGCTCAAGACAAGTGTCTCATATACTTGTAATTTTGTTGTTGTCGTTATGTCTCTTGTTGACAAACCTTTCCTAGTGCCTGAAATGCAGCCGTCGCTAATCCTATCTGCCATTTTACATCTGGAATAGTTCCCTCCTTTGAACTGAGGTTTCCTCCCAGATAGACAAAGTTGACTGTAGCTTGAGGTTTTGATTCTTTATTATTACAATGTTAAAATCCTCATGTGCCCTTCCCATGTGTTGTATCTCAGTCTTCTCAGTGTTTACTTTCATACCAAGGTTTTCACTTACTTCCTCCACTCTATCCATCTACAGAAGGAAGTAAACTACAGAATCCACCAGCGACACTTGAGATACTTTGGCCATGAACGACGGCAGATACCCGAAGATAGCACTGCTTTGAGGAGT
>JAQHUG010000009.1:8477372-8512435 GCA_028555095.1 Dicrostonyx torquatus | reverse complement strand
CCCCATTTTGTACGAGGGAAGGGAGGTCAAAGTATTTGGCACAAATACTATTACATTAATTTTCGAGTTGGTTAACTTCATGAAATCCTGACAATAACTTTAAAACAGAGCTAGGAATAACACAGAAATACTTGCACATCCACATTTATTGAAGCATGACTCACAATAGCCAAGATATAGAATTAGTCCTGGTGAGAGGATTTTAAAATGTGGTACATACATCTAAAATGAAAAAAGAAAATGTCTTAGTTACTCATCTATTCCTTGGAAGAGACGCCATGATCAGTACAACTTTATAGATAAAAAGGTTTATGGGAGATTACAGTTTCAGAGGGTAATTTCATGACCAGCATGGCAGGGAACATGACAGCAGGCAGAGAGGTCTAATACTGGAGCAGCAGCTGTGAGCTCATAACTCAATCCACAAAAGCAAGAGGCAGAGAGAGCTAACTGGGAATGCTGTGGGGTTTTAAACGTCAATGTCCACCTTCAGTGACAGACCTTCTCCAACAATGCCATATGTCCTAATCCTTCCCAAAAAGTTCTCCAATTGGGAACCAAACAATCAAATATAAGAGCTTGTGAAGGGTATTCTCATTCAAACCCCCACAGGAAATTACATAATTATCAGGAAACCAGACAGAATGGGAGATAATTCTGCTAAGTGAAATGAGCCAGACTCAGAAAGACAAGTGCCATATTTTCAATCATATGTAGAACCCAGAACATGTGTGTGTGGTGGGGTGGGAGAAAAAAGGGAGATTATTTGGTGGAGATTATAAGAATTAAAAGCAGGGAAGGGGACAAGAAATGGTAATGAGAAGGGGGAAAAGCCAAATGTATGTTTTCCTTTCATATTCAAAATCTGGATTAATATAGGCAGATGGTATACAGATTAATCACTTTATGTATCACTTGGCATTCTGAGAACAAGAGAAGGTAATAGTACATACGAGTAAAGTACAACATATTTGAAATAATAATGAAACCCACTATTTTGTATGTCAAAAATTGAAACAAAGGTATGAATACATTTAGAATTTAAAATAGTTAATAAAAACTAAATATCCCAATTCTTAGTTCCCAGTGCTTTATGTAGCCTAGCTTCACTGCTCTGACGGTCTAATGAGGCAGCACTTCTTTGTGACACTTCACAATAAGAAGGCCGCACTGTACAGCCTCCAGACTTTGGCTTCCAAACCATTAAATAATCAAAAAGCAAAGAATCCAAGTAAAAAAAGAGTGGTTGGCAACCACAGAAATTAGTCCTTGGGGTACAGGTTGATTTGAAGACTTTATTATTCATTCAGTTGGGACTTACTCCATGTGTGTACTGCTTGATCCATGCTAGGTTCTGAAGATGTTCAAATAGGCTGTGAGATAGTCTTCTAGATGTGATAGAGAAGCCATACTCGCACAGTCTCAACAAGAACTGCACAGTGACAACACTGGTTAACACACCAGTGTGGATGGGGAAGTTTCACGAGGTATCATCCCTGGATAAGAGCTACAGATAGTACGCAGTGGCTGCTTAGAAAGAATCAATCTGCTCCAGGGACAAACACCCTGATAGGTTATCCAATCCCAAGTGGTCAGCCCTAGACACATGTATACAAGAGAAACAATAAACGGACTCAGTAGATTGTGTGTGTGTGTTTGTGTGTATGTGTGCGTGTGTGTGTGTGTGTGCGCGTGTGTGAGTGTGAAGAATCACGAATTTGAGAGCAAGTGGGGGAATATAGGAGGAATTTAAAAAGGGAGAGTGAGGAGGAGGAAATGATGTACATAAAATATTTGTGTTTTAAATTTTTTAAACCTTAATATATAAATATCCTTTATATATATAAATATCCTTTTTATATATATATATATCCTTAACTATATGTATATATCAACCATTAATGGAAAAAAGACCACGAAAGAGCACAAGGAGATGTATATAGGACAATTTGGAAGGAAGGGAAGATGAAATCAGGCAATTATATCATAATCTCATAAAAACAAATTATTATGAAAAGACTTTTATGTCCTATTATCACAAATCTGAGGCAGAAGGATCAAGACTTTCAAGGCAGTCTAGGATACATAGACAGACTGTGTCTCAAAAAAACAAAAAATAAAACAAAACAATAATAGTTATGGTTTTTTTAAAACTAATACTCGTGGCAATGGGGAAAATGAAAGATAACATGAATACAAGAGGGAAATAAGGAGATGAGAGTCAAGGGAAACAGACACACAAATAAAGAGAGTCTAGTTTACTAGTGGAAAAAATGAGGATTACAGTAAAAGACACAGTTATATTCATGAGCTGTGCTAATGAAGTAGGTATTTTAACCATTCTTAACACAAAGGGACATACTACATACATTAATCTATTTACTATCTTACTATCTATATGTATCTTATAACAATGTTTTATATGCCTTAAATATGAAATAGATTTAAGAGAGATAGACAGAACCTGTGAGACTCCACCAAAAATGTAACCATCTAGGAGATAGGACAAAAAAATAAAATAATAATTTTGGTTGGCTTTTCCAGTTCAAAACTAAAATCAATGTGTAAACTCAAAGCTATAACCATAATACACAAAGGTAGTCAAACCTAGATTCAAAGACTTTGGTTGGAAAACAGATGTTATAAGAGCTTAGAGAACCCTGTGTATTAGAATAAGTGCAAAAGAATGTTCGAAGCCTGTAAAGTTTGGCCAGAGGTAGAAAAATGTTTGTGAATAGCATCATAAACTTACACACACACACATACACACACATACACACACATACACACACACACACACACAAATCCAAGTGAAGTAACACCAGTGGAATTGGCTCATATATTGCAGTCTTCATGCTCATGATCGTGGAGAAGATAATAACTTATTTATAAGAGCAGAGCTATGGAGAGTGACTACATCAGTTTGACTGGGCTTTCCCCTTGCTACATGTGGTATCTCTGCAAAGGGATGTTACGTAACTCCTTCATGTCTGGTTCTCCTTGTGCCTACCATAACTGTATCTACCACAAATGGTTGTCATAAGGTTGGAAATGAGGTGGTTTTGCATGGGACTCCAGAAGGGGCCCTGCAGCCCAGACTTCTGTGACTGAGTGATTGCCATACTTTTCCAGCTTGTCTTTAGAAGAGCATTTCTCTTTGTAGTGAAACAACCCTGGGTACAACGACCTAGTGACTACAAGAGGTGAAGATGACAACAGCTCATTCCTGCAGCAGCAATGCTTGCTCTATGGCATTACATACTAATTAATTGCAGCATCTGAGTTCCTATTCATTCATTTAACTGATAAGATTAAAGCTCATTATAATGCCATTTACTGAGCAGTATAATTCAGCACAACAGATCTCTCTTGGACCCTAGCTACGAGGAGTGAATGATTACGAAGAGAACTCTTCCATCCAGTTCCATCACCTATGTGGGGAACTCAAAGGACAGAAATAAGAGAGCCTGTAAGTTTTATAAATATAAATATTGAAGTCTTGTATAAAAAACATAGAGACTTCAAAAGCCTTCAGTTTAAAAAAATTGGAATTAAATAAAATAGAAAAGATATAAATAGTCATAGATTTGAATTACCAGAAGGATATAGGTACAAAGAATTTATAGAAAGTACATACAATATTAGTGATGCAACAATATAATATAATAGGAAAAAGGAAACCTGAGTTCTCTGTGGTTAAGAAGATTTTTTGTGAATTTTGTTTTTTGTGTTTTTGTTAAGAATAAAGACATTGAGTTCTACTTTCATTTTGAACATTTTAATTTTAAAATAGCCATGGTCCAACATATTTTTGCTCATCTCTAAAGCTGCAGGCTTTGTATCCACAGACGTTCCCATTTAGATGGGAATGCATGTCAACTATTTCAAAATTTGCTATAACATAGAATCTAGTTGTATTCATTGGAAAGCCTACCCCAAGATTTGAAGAAGACTGTACATCTTTATAGTCAGTCCATTCTCTATGAAGAAGGAAAGTTTGAATTGTGAGCTCGTTTGATTTTGTAACTCCAGCAGTGCCAACTTCTGTTTTGAAAGTTAAATGTGCATGTTTGCTACGTAGATTATGACTATGTCAGAACCCAGATAGCATGCATCAAAACACCAGCATTGCTAGAGGAAAATGTATTTTACTACTGTAAGCAATTTAGTTCAACCAGTGAAATAGGTTTTGTACAACAAAGAGACAGATTGACATTAAATAAATATACATATCAAGACTCGCTCTTTTTCCCCAAGTAGGCAGCAAAGACTTTTGCTATCTCTCCTGCCTTCATTCTGTTGTGATAAAGCACTCTGACCACAAGCAGAAGAAAGGGTTATTTGGCTTAAACAGGTGACTGTTTATAATTGAGGGAAGTCAGAGCAGAAATCATGTATGAACACACCATGTATGAATACTGCTTACTGGCTTTCTCTCTGGCTTGCCCAAATGCTAATGCTCAGTTTGCTTTTTATATAGCCCAGGTGTGCCTGGTTAAGGATGTTGGCACTCATAGCGTGCTGTGCCCTCCCATATACATCATCATTCAAGACACTCACTCACAGACTGGAGCACAGACCAATCTGATTTAGGCAATTCTTTAATTAAGGTTCCCTCACCCCAGCTAACTCTGGATTGTGTCAAGTTGACAATAACAACTAACCAATACACCATCTGAACACTGTATACACACCTATATGTAATCGTATGGATTAAGAGTAATACAAGATTAATTATCTATGAGCAAATACATGTATTGTGCTATGTTCAAAGCTTCACTCTCAAGAAATGTTAACCCCAATTTACAAATTTCAAGTGCTGTGATAAAAATGGGTATTTTTGAAAATGAAATATGTGCTCATGTATGTATAGTTATGTATATTACTTGTATATTACTGCTTAAGGATATTTCTAGACAAGTACAATTTAAGTTGACTGCCTTCCTTGAAATAAAATAAAATTCTTTTTATTTTCAAATAATAATTACCAAACCACTGACTATTAAGGTGCCTTCTTTTCTGCCTCAAATTACAATTAACTTCAGGGGACTATAAAACTGAAGACAGCCTGGCTTGCTCTGACACAAAACAATAAATAGATTTTTTTCATGCTGCTATAAGGTCTCTAGTATCCTATTTGTAAAGAACATGTTGTAAAGCTTTATTATTTCCAATAAAGTCTCAACAGTTTGAATACAGAGGAAACACACATCAATATTTCCCCCTCTTAACACATTTACAACACATGCAACAAGCACTTGGGCTAGCAGTCTCAATCAAAAAGGATGGTCATAAAACTTTCCAAACACATAAAATTATCACTTCATTTCAATGAGATTTAAAAATAACTCAAGCTTGGAAATCATGTTGGAACACACACTTTATAGAATTTGGAAACTACCTCACTGTCCATCTATTGGCTTAATTAAAGAGGCCCAGGCTTTCTCCCCCAAGATACTGGAGTTCTGCAAACACCTTTCCTCCTGCTTTACTTGTGTATGACACTATTTCTTAAGCTTCAAAAAAAAAAAAAATAGGTGCAAAGTCTTGCAGCACACCTGCAACATTTTTGGTGGGTGAAGCAAACATCTAAGTAGCTTGACCAGACATGTGTCGATGCTGTTTTCCTGGCTGACCTGGATTATTAATCCGGTCAGTAGAAGGACAAAGTGAGCAAATGAGGGCATTCAGTGCAGACTAGTTAGGTCTTTCACACATGAGAGTTAGCTTTCTTCACACACATACAGAGGCTCATTACAATTTGGAGGAGTTTCCTGCCATATGGTGCTGTAACCATTGAGAAAGTCTTTGCATTAATGAAGATTGTGCCATGGTGAAAGAAGCAAACATTCAATCCTGACACACAACAAATCTATAAAACAACTTTGGGTGTTGATAAGGGATAGGATGTCAACTAAAGCAGGGAAGGCGGGCACAAGGTGATGGGAGATGATTTAGACAACAATGTCAAGGTCACCTGACTGTAAAACAGCTAACCTTGTTGAATTCAGCTAATCTTGAAGAATTCAGTAGTGTGTTGACTGTTTCAAAATACTAACACATTTAGTCCCAAACACCCATATGAAGGCAGAGTGATTTCATCTCCTTCTCCACCTGGAAAATGTAAACACAGAGAAGTTAAATACCTGCCCAAACTTGGGCTTGAATTTGAGTCTAATTTGAGTGGTGGGTTTCCAAATCCATGTTCATAACTATTTTGTACAGTCTGAATGTCAATGGGAAAGACATTCCAAAGAGGAAACTCACCCATTCAAGGTGAATACCATAAGATATTTTATCTCTTGTAACCTCTACAAAACCAATCTCCACTGGAAAGAAGAATGAACTGCAGGCCAATAACCTGACAATGTCATTTCCTAGAACAGTCACATGGCTTACATACCCATTTTCTTGAGAAGCCACTTTGCTCATTTTTGATAGACTCAACTCAATTCTATGAATATGAGGTTCTGCCTATCCTACATCCCACTTTCTTTCAAAGGTACACAAAACATAAGCTTCACACTAGAGATCCACACTGGTTTACTTACCTTCTATTTATCAAACAGATGGTTCATGCAAGGTATAAAAATGGAACTGGGTAACTCTTTGTCTAGCTCTTCAAGAGAGAAATTAGCTTTGGTTGCCCTAAGAATGATTCCTGGAATTCTTTCTAGCATGAAGTTATTTTGAAATTCCTACCCCAAGCTCCAGTGTTCCTAAATATATAACCTAATTGTGATGGGGAAAGTGTGCTACTATAGACGAAGGGGAACTTAAGGGAAGGTTAGGCATCAATTCGTACTCATTGTATTATTTTTGGCTTCTTCTGCAGCTATAGAGATAATAAAAGGATTGTTCTAACTAAGCATTGTTCTGTGCACAAAGTCCTGATCATTCTAAGGAATATATTTCAACACTGCATTTCACAGGCAGTGAATATTAACAAGAAGATAAGCAGGATAATTTGAAAACAACAGGCAGGAAGTACCCTGGGTATATGAAGGGGGAAGGCCTGTCAAGCTGAGTTAGCTTTTCTCTGTCTGCTCTTTAAGGATACCTACCAAGATTGCATGAGGAAATCTAGAACCCTTCTTTGCATCAAGTTACTTCCAACCTCAAACTCACCATCTCTCAGTGAACTTTTCCAAAGTGCCACACAAACTGCACAAAATTCCTGACCTGCACATCCACAGAGAACATTACAGAACGGGTACTCAGAGTCAGCAGAGTGCTAACAGAGTACATGAAAGATGGCATGCATATGCACATGACATACTATGCCACAGGTAAGACAACTATCACAAGAGAAAGTCAATCAGTCAGGCAAAGAAAAACAATAGTTTGGCTTCATGTGCCAATATGCAAGAAAGCAAGCCTGAGGAGCTAGACCTACCAGAGTTTGGAGAAAAACAGCATGGGTTTCCTCATTAGGTCCGCGGAAGATACACCCATGTTTTTCAACCTCTGATCTCCAGGACAGAGAGTCTGTGCTGTTTAGACACGGAACGCTTTAATTGTCATGGCAGCCCTAGGTGACCAGCAGGCCCAGGAGACACAGGAGACACATGGAAGCCACCGTCACTGTAAACTTAAGCTTGGCAGTTCTCACTACTGTAGCATAGTCTGTTCATTTGAAGGAAGTCCTGGCTGCTCTCAGGGTGGAGTAGGAGATTACATAAAACCCCTCTAGAGAAAAAATGTCAGTGGGTTTGCAGGCACGTCCGAAGTCTGACAAATGACTTCTGAAGTTAAGCTACTGCAAATGCTGTTTTAAGGATAACGAAGAATTCTCGTTATCCCATACTGGTGACTTCCAGGTTTCCTCAGATACCAGATACTGCTATAAGATTCTGAGCAACCATTGTCAAAAACCCCTCCAGGCAAGCTCGTGCTCTTATCCATGATGTGGGACTCATCAAGATTACTACGAATGAAGTAACAGGTATACTGTGTGAAATGAGAATCTTTTTCTTCAAATATTTGTTTGCTCTATCTTATTGACTAGATGGCTATACTCTCATTATGTTCTTATAGCGATGTTAGCAAAAACAAGAGAGCACATTCTAGCAAAAAGAGGTCACTATATTGTAATGTGAGGAACTCAGGCTGGGTGCTTATGTTTGTCACTTATTATAAAACCTTGAAAGAGATTAAGCCATTATTCTGGGCTTCAGTTTTCCTATCTGTAAAATTATGCAGTGATCAGTAAGTGATCATTAAATTTCCTGTCTGATCCATTAGTCACAGCAATACTTTCATTACAAGTAAAAAAAAAAACTTAGGCTAAAATGATTATTTGTACCTATCAACACTGATACATGACTGTACATCAGAACAAAGAAGACAAACCAAGTGCAAGGATAAAGGACACAAAGAAAATCCCCTGACTACCCTCATTTTAAAGTTGAGCAAGCTGACTTTCGCTCAGTGGTAAAGTGTTTTCTTTTGTCTGCAATGGTTTTCTCATTGAGCAAGCAGCACATCTCTCAGCTCAAATATCACATCCACAGGGAGGCCTTCCCTGACCACATAGAAAAGCTCCCTCTTCACCTTTCCAACGTCAGCTTAGCTTGCACTGTTCTTCTCATAGGCTTTGCTGCCCTCTAAAAGTTCTGAGTTTTGTGAAAATGTGTTCATTGTCGGCCTCTCTTGGCTTGATCATGAGGTCTGATGGGCCAGAGTTTCTTCACTACAGTTCTCTATTTTCTAGAAGAGCCCACAAGGTCAGAGCAAACACCCAATAAAAATAAGCTGAGCAAGCCAATGAGGTATGCCAGTTCTTTTACAACTACCCATAGAGTCACATATCTCTCTGATGTCTTACATAATTAAGACATAGTTCTATGTCTATTCCTAACAGACTCTGGTAAGATAGATACCATGACCCAAAGACAATCACGAACAAGGGAAACTCACGATCAGAGGTTAAAGGACTTCACAATGTAATTAGAATATCAAGTTCAGGACTTTTCAGGTTGACCTTGAAGTTCATGGTTACAGACACCATGGAATCAGCCCTTTGTTCTACAGTGTTTGTTTGGCTCTGTCAGTGGTTCTAAACCAAATCATAAAGCAGACCAACATTTAGCTTTTGAAATAAGAAATTAATTACTAAGATAACTAATGCCTGTACAAATTAAATTCTTCCATTTTGCTCACTCTATAGTCAAATCATGTATGTTAACAACAGCTCAAGGAATATTTTAATGTATGGGGAAAATCACTTAACTCAGTGTTTGCTCCATATTTTCATAAGCATATTCAGCTGTCTCTGCACATTAATGACCATGGCTCTGAGATTAACCTCTCCTGTTTGCTTGTTCCTGACCTCAGAGCATCCTAAATTACTCAAAGCCATTCTGATGCCTTTAATTTATGAGAACACCTTCACATATTCATCTTTTATACCTTGAAAATGATTATCCGTGCACAACTGTGACTCTCTCTTTAATCTTAGCTGATAACTCTGATTAAACACATCCACAGGCTGATTACCCCCACTGTGGTTAATGCCAGTGTCGCTGCTAACTACTTATTTCACAGTGGGAACTGCCTTCAAGAGCCCATTTACATTATCACTTGGAATTGATTTACATTGTTATTTCCTATTGATTATAAGGAAAAAAAAAAGAGGGCATAGGCAGTGTCCTCTGAAGGCCAGCTAAGGAAGCATATGATGAAAGCAAAGTGAAGGCTTTATTCTACACCTATCTGATATCACAGTAATAAAAGTACTGGTGGCTTTCGTAAGTAGATGTTTTTAAAAGGTACTAGAACTAGAATCGATTGGTCACAAAATCACCTGATAACAGAATCTGCATTATTCTAGTGGGTCTACAAAGAGGGACTGTAAGGTGGAAGACACATGTGTGGCAGAGGAATAAATTAAACTTACCCTTTTGTGCTTTCTTTTGCTGCTAGAACCTTTTAATCAAGAGGCATGCTTGAGGCACACAAAATACTTTAGCAGGTAAGAGGTTTTGCTGCTCAGCCAGATGACCTGAGTGCAGTCCCTGGTTACTCCATGGTGGAAGGAGAGAAATGACAGTCAAAAACTGTTCTTGGACTTCTACATCTACATGCAAGCCACGGCAATAGGAAATAACAATGTAAATCAATTCCAAGCCACATTCATGTTCTCATGTTCTCTCTCCCTCTCCCATAATAGGAAAATAAAAATTTGAAAGTTTTGTAAAAGGAAGCCTGCTGGGTGATGTGATATGCTGAGGACAGCCACGGATGCAGGTCTGTAGATGTCTGGATCTGTGGAATTCTATCTTGAGTGTGGGTCACGTTGATTTCCTACAGTGAGCCTAGTGACAAGGAGAGGAAGAGCACAAGCTATTGCTGATTATCCCAGCGAAAATGCATGAAGATCTACTCTTTTGTCAGATGCTATGCCTCCCAGGGATCAATGAGGCTGATACAACTTGGACATCCTTAAACTGGTACTGTTTTAGAGGGTAAACAATGAATAGTTAAACAAATATAGGCATTGTCACTAACTATGAAAATACTACAAAGGAGAGAGGGAGATTGCCAGAATTCTTTGAAGAAAGCCCTAGTTTAATAACCACGAGGCTGTGTTAGACAGCCAAGTGGGTTACAGCAAGATTGCTACTTGGTGTTCAACTCCTGGTAGGGTGATGGCTTTTGTACTTGAGTATTCATTAGAGTTACATAGAGAGTTTGGTGAGCCAAGGAGCTTCTCACTGCGTTCTTCTGAGTTGTTCTTCTAACAATTTGCTTTGAAACTGCATTTCAAGACCTTCTAATCTGAGCTTTTTTTTTACTTCTACATCCATTGTGAGACTCACTAAGAGGATAAAGTACAGTTGCTTAATATACAAGGAAAGAACAGTAGATATGGAAAAACAGACTCAAGCGAAAGTTGAGCTCCTAAGGAAATCAACCAATAATGGTGGATTTTTATAAAGAACCATCACATCTTCCTCTTCTGGAAAGAAGATGATGATTTTGTTCTTCAAAAGCTATTTTTTTCCTTTAAGTAACTTGCCATTTAATTATGGAATTGACTCATGAGAGCCCTCAGGTCCCCATCAAAGGCTGCAGTCACATTATTCCCAGCATGCCCACTTCACTGCACACAATCAGACACCTGCTGGGAGAGTCCAGCAAGGCCGAAATCAGGTCACCTTCCACAGAGGACTAACTCAGAAACACCTTTTGAGTTACTTCCTCCTAATTATGAATTTCCTTGGTCCTAAAGCCCCCCTTTCAGCACATTATCTAACCCCAATGGATGAAGCAAGGAATAAAGACCTGCGGCTCAGTACTCTGGCATTTTAAACTAATTCTCACTACAGACAATTGCCTTACACACTTCTCAGCCCCGTCTCAATACAGAAATTATTTTCTTCCTCATCAGGACTTTTTTTCCTCAAGATGGTCTAGTGAGGTGAAAGAATCAAAGAGGTTCAAATCAGCCTCCCAAGACATATTTACTTGAGGCACAGTAAGCAAGGGCAGTCCCAAGAAATGCCAGATGCCAGGCAGGTATTCTTCTGCTTTTATCAACTTTGGTCTATTACATACACTTAATACAATTTAATAAATATTTAACTTTTATGAATCATGCTGATGTGGGAGTGTTCTCCTGTATTTTGTATTACTCTTATTGGTTGAATAAAGAGCTGCCCTGGCTTATAGTTAGGTCAGCCCTTAGGTGGGCGGAGTAGACAGAATGGAAGTTCTGGGAGGAGAAGAAAGGAAGTGAGCCAGACGCCATGAGGCTCCCGTCGGAGATGGAGGTACCTTAGTTCCATCCGGTAAGTCACCCACCTCGTGGTGACATACAGACTTTTATAATGGGTTAGTTTATGAGGTGAGGGCTAGCCTGGAAAAGGCTAGTGATAATAAGCCAGGCAGAGTTTAAATGAATACCGTCCTCACATGGTTATTTCGGGTGCAAGCAACCAATAGCTGAACGGGCCAGCAGCTGGGGGCTTGGGAGCCAGGCAGCTGGGGAACATAACCCACACCTCTCCACCTAATTACAACATCATGCCTTCCTCTTTATAACACATGCAGACTAATCCAGACTAGGCCTTAAGAAACCACAAAGGACCAGATATCACCTGGTTAAAATATTCCAATCATACAATTCCTACAGGAATTATTCAACTCACTCATACCAAAGGAGCCATAAATAATAGGAGAAAAAATGGGCATAGCTGGGTTCTAATAAAACTTTATTTACAAAAGCAGGTAGCAGGACTGGGTAACACTGCTAGTGATACTCCACTTACTTCATAACTCCAGGCCACAATCAAGTCTCTATGATTTAATTTGTTCCTGGGAGCTGCAGATTTGATTTCACTGTACGTGAATTTCTCCTTATGTTGGACATATATTATCCTTACTTGACATGTCACTTCCTTAGGGCAATTTCAAAGTACTGATAAGCCCAGGTTTCAAAGTACTATGATTTCTTGATTAAGGGCACCAGAGAAATTCTAATTACTATCAACAGGACCTTTTAAGCGACTATCCTCTGATTATTTTGTCACCTGGGAATAGAATAAGGAGACTAATTCATACCACTAATTCAAAAAAATTATGTTATTGTTTGTTGCCCTGGACAGTCACTGAAATCAATAATGCAACACTAGAAGTTGGATGTCAACATTGCCCTTTGATGCCTCTGGGTGAGTCTGAATGATAAGTAGAAAAGATGAAAGAGCAGGCTTTCTAGACTATCACAAGCACACAGAGATACAAGGAAACACGCTGAAAGTTATACCATTCAAAACATTTTAAGTGGTTCAAGATATGGTGGCCTTACAGAAAGCTGAAGAAAATTAGGTTAACAAATGTTTAACTTAAAAAAAGATATGTCAGAATATTAGTGTTTACTTCCACTCACCCTTTCAAGAAATACCTTTCAAGCCTCCCATGTTTTGGGCATTTTAAGAAATTTTATGGATAGTGCAAAATAAAGGAAATAGATCCCAACTCCAAAGTCTACATCCTTATTCTGGTAAAGGGAGGCATTACAAACAAAAAAAGTAATAAGAATATATTTGAAGTTAGCATGCTACAATACAACAACTACAGATGAAGCAGAAGAGCCAGGATAACTATGTCAGCTAAGGTGACACCTGAGGTTACAGTTAACAAGAGTGTGAGGAACATGAAGGAAGTAGTAATGAAGAAGTCTAGAATAGAACTCCAGACAAGGAGACAATAATAGCCAAGACTGAGGATCAGCAAGGGAGCCTATGAGAGAATACAGAAGGAGGCCACAGTGGGAAAGGAAAATCTCCACCACGCATACCCTTGTTGACAACTGAGAACAAAGACACCCCCCCTCCACAAGCACTGAGCAAAGTGGATTGCAAAATGGAAGGCTTGAGAAGCAGGAGTCAGTTAACAACCTATTTTTCAAATGAAAGGGTACTGATCAAAATCATTCATTTGGTATCTCATTCTTTCACAATAGTTAATCACAAAATTAGGACACTTTAATGATGACAGTGTTGTATGGACTTTCTTGGGCAGACCGGAACAAAACTTTACTCATGGCAGATGCGGCACCAAAACAGAGAAAGATGTTGTTTCTAGATGGTTAGGTAACCCAAAAATAGTGAAATCACCAGAAAGTCTCACCTTAACATGGTTAATGACTTGCCCATGGCACACAAATGTAGTCTACATGCCAGTTAACCCTTCTTCCCTCTATATATTCTCACGCATACCAAGATGCAGACTTGGTAATGTGCAACTAGGGAAGAACTATATACAGCTTGGGAGAAGATGTAGGAGGGAGTCGCTGGATCTCAGGTGAGCATCTAATGACTCTCCCTACCTCTCCTACTATGAAATACAGTCAACAGGAACAATCTTGAGAGCCTATTGTGGGTTTATCATGAGTTTTCTAAGCTGGCAATGGCTACTAAGCCTAGAGGACACAGTTCTACAACAGATAGGGAAATTTAAATAACTTTCATGTGCAAAGTTTCTATACAGGTATTCACATTTTATTACAAATTCAAAAAAATATATAATCTCACAGAAGGGACTATCTGTTCAAGATAGAAATTATATAAATAGCCCTTTGTATACTTCCTAAGGAATAGTTTTCAATGAAATTCTAGTCAATACACTTGCTACCATGATTTCTTTTGAGAGAAGTGATTGGTTCATTTTGTGTCAAAAGAAACCATTCAAACATACAGGCTGTGAAAGAAAGAGAGAACATCCAGGGGCTTTTCATTTGACCCATCATGATAAGTCACAGAACACAGACTACAAGTATAATTAATTCAAATACAACCATTCATGAATAAATTAATTTAGCAAGCATAGAAAAGCAGAGAACAGTCCAAAATGACCAATGCTGGCTGTATGTAACCCAGACAAAAGCATCCTCAAAACAAATTGCTGGTGCATGAAGATATCATCACTTGAGGCTGGTTGACTGGCTTTAGTGCCCCTATAATGATGAACCCTGTCTCAGAGGACAGATAGGAGCTAGTCTCTGCTGTCAAACTGTCACAGAATTATTAAATATGGAGGGGAAAATGACCCAAACAGTATGTAATGAGCTCCCTTTTCATTCTCTCACTACAAAAGCACATCTGTGGATTGTTAATGACTCTGAAATGGAGGCTCCAAATTGATGAAAAAGAAAACTATCTCTCAGGAATAGGGAAAAGGAAATGAACTCACACAATGTTTATAAAACATAATTTAAAATATAACGGCTTGTAAAAAAATCTATGAACCACTATAAGGTAGAATACAAGTATGAGCTATTATTATTCAATTTCACATTCCTTTTCTCTATGATTTTAATATCAATCATTAACCTTTTAAAATGCAGAGAAATCCTGAAATGTATAAAATATGTTTACTGACAGTGCATGTCTTTGATTTTTTTTTTTTTAATGAGGTGGCTGCCATGCTGGAGTGCTATTTTCTATTCCGTTGAATGATTCTTTATTGCACGGACATGCTGTCTTCATTAATGAAATACCATGACTGAAAGTAACTTGGGAAGGAAAAGGTTTATTTTGTGTACAGTTGCATATCACAGTTCATAATCGAAGAAAGTCAGGGTAGGAACCTGGAAGCAGGAGATGACATGGAGACCTGGAGGAGTGCTGTTTATTTACTTGCTCCCTGTAGTTTGCTCAGCCTGCTTTTTTTTTCTATTAAAATAACATTTCAGGATCACCAGGCCCCAAGTACAATGGCCTGAGATCAAGCATTAATTAAGAAAATGCACTATAGGCTTGACCATAGCCATATTTTATGGATACAGTTTCTCTCTTGAGGTTCCCTCCTCTTAGATGAGTCTAGGCTGTGTTAAGTTGACACAAAACTAGCTGGCACTCATGACACTGAGAAACATATCATGACTGGAGTAGGGATTCCATGCTGAGGCCTGGAGGCAAATTGGCCATGTCTAGAGTCTTGGGGGCCACGTGGCCCACTTCCTTTAAAATGTTTCTGAAAGTCACACACCACACTGATGCTCAAATACAGGTTTCAAACATGACAACTTCTAAAACATCCAGTCTTACAAATTCCCGTGCCTTGGTGCCCAACACTAGGTAAATTCTCAATGACTCTGAAATCAGAAGAACGCCATGTAAAGGAAATGGGATATCTAGTACACAGGCATGCCAAATAGTAGCAAGTCAATTTTAAAAAGCTTCCCACATTCTCAGATAGAACACATAAACAATCATTTTACTGACTGTGTATAGTGATTCCAAGTTTATCGCTGTTGGGAAAGCTCAGAGTTGAAGAATTTTCCTGTTTTCTTACAGAGAAAGTAGTGAATTCAATCAAAGACCTAGTTTATTACTTGGTTTAAGGACAAACACGAGCCTGAAAGGAACTGATCTGCTGAGGGTGGTACAGGTCAGCTGCATCTCACAGGTAGCAGTCATGTTAGACAGATTCAAGAGCTGTGTTCATCAACATGAGCTATAGAATCCCCGAAGGAAAATCACCATTAATCCTCAGATCATGAGTTCCATGAGCCAAAGTGCAAACTCCCAATGCCATTGTGCACATGGGGGTTACACAAACAGACAGACAGACACACAAACACAATTTTTAAAGTTACCTTTAAAAGAAAACCCACTATGTCGCCATTCACAGATAGTCTTGGGTAACATATTTTTACATACCCTGTCCATACAGTTCAACAGTATCACACAAATTATGCTGTCCCTTTCTAGTCTGTTTTCTTCACTACTAAAAGACAAACCAACCAAAGTAGCTTTGCCTTCGCATAAAATGTGTTCATAGATCAGGGCAGTTTCTTAAGAAGCAAGTACATAGATTAAATTGGCGTCTCAATTTCCAGGTCAGTGCACACCTTAATGGTGTAGCACAAACCCTCCCTCATCCCAAGGCCCTGAAAATTATATAATTCTCAAAGGTGCTCTTTTAATCACTTCTCTCTCTTTTTATTCTCTACCACCTTACTGCAGTCAGCTAAAGACTGAAGCAACGTCAGTCAATTGCAATGCATTTTTCTATTCAAATATAATAGAAAATTTGACCATTCCACATTCAAAGAGCAAATATATTCTCGGACTGACAACCACATTCCATTGGCTTCTCCTGAGAACCTAGTGTGACAGATGCCTGGGCTGTAATTGCCAATCAGCCTTTACATGGCAGCTGAAAACACAATACATCACTTTGATCTCCTTTGCTCTAAACACATCCACAATCAAGAAACCCGAACGAGGAGTGAGAAATTGGCATCATTTCCAGAAACTGTCACCGGTGGTGCCTAAATACTGGAACGTATATTCTGCTCCTGCTTTTATCCTCTGTTTCAGAGACACTGTTAAAGAACTGAACAACTGAAAATTTCTCTAGTTAATTGTATAAATAAACATGCACCTACACACTAAATCGGAATACGAGCATATTTAATTAAATCCCACCTCAACTGTCTCCTTCTCTAGACAGTCTTTCAAGGGAAAAGGCAAGGCTGGCAGTCTCAGCTGATTCTGAACTGAAGTCAAGCATGCCATACTCACACTTTGCAGGGAGATCATAGCCGCACGTGATTTTGGCGTGTCCAGTCTCGCAGCCATTCAGAGTCCGACACTCAGCTAACAAACAGGGACCAGCCGCTCTATGAATGCAGCCATCCACTAGGGGAGAGAGAGAACAAAGTTAGTCTATGTTTGGCATTCAGAAAATAAAAGTTTAAATGGACAAGAGAAAAGAAACTCTGTTTTTTCCTACCCTAACCATAGCTCTGTGGAGGGAAAACTAGTGATGGATACAAGGATACATTTCTCTCTCTCATTCTCTCTCTCTCTCCTCCGCACCCCATGGTCAAAGATGTAGAAGAGCAAGGAAGGTGGTGTGTGGCTGGTTAAGGCTCTCTTGGGGTGGAGGAGCCCCTGAGAGATCAAATAATTTCAGTGGTGTAGGCACTTTCTGCCAACGTCCGATTTCAATGAGAACATGTTGGGAAGTAGCTGTCTCTTCGGAGCTGTTAAGTATGATTTTCAGCACACTACCGGTATTAAACGAGGTTATGTGTACTCATCTCAAAAGTGAGATAGTAAAAGCAAGGCTTTTACCTTACCAAATAAGAACCAAACCTCTAGACAACTCATTGTTTCTCACAGACACAAGGCGTGCATGATCAGGTTCCAGCCAGGTGGGAGCTAGACAACACAAGGGTAGATGGGACTTTATATGCACCTGGAAGACCTTGCACCTGACTTGCTGGCCACAAAGTAAAGCCAGACAGTGGCAGCTGTTCTTACTCTGTTACAGAGCCAGCTTGCTGCCCTCAGGCAGCCTCAGCTGTAGCTCCTCTGGGCCCTTTGCATACAGCTACCCTAGCAAGAAGCACTGTGCTGATTTCATTAGAAATCAACACCTTTGGTGCCTGGATCTGAAGCTGGAGCTGAGGTAGAGGGCTAAAGGCTCATGGATACATACATAAATTAGGAACTTAAACATGTAGCTGTCTAGTCATTTTTGAACATATACTGCTCTGTGGGTAGAAAGAAAAATCAAGTTTGCAAACCAAGACAAGGTAGAAGTCAGGGTAATCTAGAACGGGAAAGAAAACACAGTATCTTTGAGAGATTTGAACACCCTCTCCCAACCCCACATCATGCAATTGAGGAGGACTCTTCTTATTTTTGTTTTATTTCAAGACAAAGCTAGATACTGGTCAGACTTTAGTGCTGAGGGGACAGCCTGTCTAATAGCCAAGGTGACTTCTGTTGCCACTGACTGTTATTAAAACAGCAGCAGCAGCTGATCAAGTGTCCAAAGGAAGAAGCTTACTCGAGCTTGCCTGCCTTGTCACTTACATACCTATGGCGTTTGGTAACAAGCCTAGCCCTTAAAGACCCTCCTATCAAAATGAATGTATTCCAGACTACTCTTAACTATCACACTTCACAGGCCCGGGGTGAAATCCCCACTGTGCTCCTTACCAGCCACATGCTGTACTAAGCTCCATTTTATAATGAATTGGTGTTAGAGGTACAACCTCACATACCTGTGCAAGGATTTAAGGACCTGGGTGCACAGGAGGCATCCAGCAGGTTGCTTAATACAATGGCATGCGCTAGACCGATGGTGTTTACCTTTGATAGCTTAACATGGAGTTGGGTAAATTTAAAAGCAGCTCTTTACCGGCAAATGAGAAACAAAAAGAAGACTATGAAAACCACCAATCACTCCACTCCAGACAGAATGCCAACGCCCTACCCACTGTTCGTGCACACACAAATTCTGTCACTCAGAAGGAAAGACTGAAAATGTTTGCTCAAAGATCTTCAAATATCAATTTCGCTTTGTAAAATTTATCACATAAAGTTATCAGCTCCAGTGCAGATGATGTTTGCATTAATTTGAAGCTTTCTGCAAGAATAATAGCCTGAAATTATGCTGTGTTCATAAGCAGACAACTTGTTGGGTAAATAAAGTTCCAACCTGCCATAGTCTGCTCTGCAGCTATTAAAAAGAGTAGATGGAGTGTTAGGTTAACAGTCTTTATCATGACAAGATTGTTTCACGTGAAAATGCCTGCTTTAGAAAACAGTTGTAGACACAAACTGTCTTAGTCTGGTTTCTAATTCTGTAATAAATACCATGACCAAAAGCATTTTGGAAAGGAAAGGATTGGTTTCATCTTACACTTCCAGGTACAACACTGAGGAGAAGCAGAAGCCAGTGGAGGAATGTTGTTTCCTGGCTTGCTCAATTTGATTTCTTGTGCAAACCAGGATGACCTGCTTAGAGATGGCTTCACCCATAGTGGACTGGGTGCTTTCATACTTATCAAGAAAATGCCCAACAGGCTTGCCTATAGGCCAATCTTCTGGAGACATTTTCTCAATTGAGGTTCCCTCCTCTCAGATGGCTCTAACTTGTGTCATGTTGCCCAAACCCAGCTAGTTCATAGTGTAGTCACAATTATACATATAGTTACATCTACACCCTTGTACATGTGTATATATACATATGTATGTACTAGAAAGATGCACACCTCTAATGACAAGAATAAGGGACAAGGACAAGAGAAAGAAGACAATTAAGAAAAAATTATGTCCTAAATATTTGTGCTTTTTTTTTTTTATAAGCTCTTCAAAGAACAGCTTTGGATTCTTTTTTTTTCTTGACAAAGGGATAGTTGCTTGGTTTTAAATGGAAAACTAAAATAGGCTTTGTGAGTATACTAAATCATATGTTATCAAATGTCTGCATTATTCAGATTGCAGCCTAATGTAGTTTGCAGATATCTAATTCTTAAAATACTCATGGTTATACACGCATTCCTGACTGAGTTAGGGCAATGCCAGTGCAGTCAAAGAGCTATTTAATAATAACAACTATGGTTTAAATGCACTGGTCGCATCTGTGTCCCAGACATTACACCAAGGACAACCTTCTAAGGCAGATACTAATTGGATCATCTCCATTTCATGAGTGTCTAGCCTAGGTTAGCATCTTTCTTACATCCACAAAGAACTTGCAACATGTCTCAGAGGCCCAGATTTTTCTGATGTGGTGATTATACTCTGAACTATCTATAATCTGAATTATAGATCTAGAAATAACTCTGAATTATAGGTAGTTCAGAGTATATCAAAACCTGGCAATCTAACCTGCATGTGAATATAATACTATGTTATTACATTATTATATTTTTAGTTCCATTAATTCTATTTATGATTTCTTATGTGCATACATTCAAGTATACCAATATAAATGTGCCACTTTGGTGTATTTTAACGAATGTTTATGGACATTACTGTGACACCAATAAAGATGAAACATTTCCATCACCCCCATGTTTTCTTGTGTCCTTTCCAACTGAATTCTTCTCTTATCATTGTTAGCAGTGGGAGTATTTGTTAGTACTTCAGTGATTATGGCTAAATTTTAGCTGTTATATATTTCAAACTTCAGGTAGAGGATCTTGTATCAACAGAATTTTAAATCACATGTATTATGGTTTTATTCCATTTTATTCTTGATAAAAAGTCTGCTTTTAAAGAGCCCATAATTTCTTTATTCATATCTGAGTGGACAGGAGCTATTCACAGCTTTCTCGTGAGTGTAGATAAATATACATTGTATACATATTTTTTAGCTGCTGTTATATTTTCATTTCCTCGGGAAAACATCCTATGAATAAACTTTCTGGGTCAGTTCTGCATACTTTATAAAGAACACAGGCTTTCCCCAATCAATGAAGTCATTTTCTGCCCCCAGCAGTGTATGAGAACTGCAGTTAGGCATACTTTTGCCTATTTTTTTGGTCCATCTTCTTGATTTTAACATTCAAATAGCTACAAAGAATACTCAATTTATACATTACTGATGGCTGGTAAGGTTAAGTATCTTGCCAAGAGCTAAGAGATGGAGTGCCTGCTCATGTCCTTTATTGATTTTAACTCTTTTTTTTTATTATCGAGATGTTTTAAATCTGTCAAATTCCACCAAACCACTTTCTTCACTCTAGTGAAGTTTGTGAGTTTGTCTTTTTTCTTACTATTTTATATCACTTTTGAAATAGTAAAATCTATTACTCCTTATATCTAAATATTTTATGTCTATAATATCTTGAATCTGAATTCCTTAACAGATTTTACACAGAGATTTTGTAGTACATTTCTGTCAATTCCAATATCCGTTGACCAATGGGTCTGCTGCCATTGACTGAGTTTTCAATTGACTCTGCACCACATTTTTTACAAGTCTACTAATTGTTGATAGCATATTGAAAACCAAATATTAAGTGAAAGAAACTTTAGATTGTTGTAATGGTTAAATGAAATTGCCAACCTGATGAGAATGACATGGTCCTCTAGACATGGATATAATTGGTTATCTTTATTAGGTTACAGGTGTAAAGAGCTGCCCACTATGGGTAGGACCACGCCATGGGATAGTAACCTGAGCTAAACAGACAAAGAAAAAAATAGAAAGCAAAGTGACTTTGTGATGTGGGATTCCCCGCTTTCATGCTGTGAATATATTGTATTACCAATGGGTAATAAAGAAGTTGCTTTGGCCTATGGCAACGCTATAAAACAGAGTTAGGCAGGAAAACTAAACTGAATGCAGGGAGAAAGAAGGTGGAGTCAGGCAGATGCCATGTAGCTGCTGAAGGAGAAAACTGCTCAGGATCTTTCCAGTAAGCCACAGCCTCATGGAGACACACAGATTAATAGAAATGGGTTAATTTAAGATATAAGAGCTAGCTAGAATATGTGCAGTGATGTAATTATTATAGTTTGCTGTATTTAAAAGAGTTTCTGTGTGATTGTTTGGGTCTGGGTGGCTGGGAATTGAACGAGTAGTCTCCATTTACAGTCATGGGCCCTGCTTTCTGGATGTCATGTAATCAGCTGTTCAAGCTCCTATTGTCTTGACTCCCCATAATTAAGGACTCTACCCTTGAACTATTATCCAAAATAAGCTCTTTTTTCTTAAGTTTCTTTTATTGTAGTAATTTTACCTTAGCAACAAGGAAATAAACTAAGAATACAGTTCTGATGGTTGTGCTAGCAAGCAGGTAAATGACAATCAAGGTGTAGGTGGCTTTATTAAGGTAGTCTAGCTCCATTTTTCCATTTCTGAAGGCAGGCCATTAGTGCTGGGGTGTATTCTTTGTCCTTCTAGCATGGGTCTTCTGGAGTTTCAGTGCTTACAGTGTTAAGAATGCTCCTCTAACTTGAGGCAGGTGGGGGTTGGGATACAATGCCAAACTATCTACCTGCTGAAGCTGCTCAATTCCCCGCTCAGTTCTTTCAGGTTTATAGCTTTTATTTTTATCCAGGGCTTATTGAAGAGTCTCCCCAAACATGCATAATTCAATACTCAGCTAAGGATTTAAAAGGTACTTATTTTTATTTTGGAAGGGGAATTCCCCTCTGTTATTCTGTTCTTCCTGGGGACCCCTCTTCAAAACCTAGTCAGTTTGAACTCAGCTCTATAATTTCTCATGTCAACAAAACTAATATATTTAGCCTTTCCAAATAGAATAGGGAGGGGGCCTCAACATCTAAGCTATGTGGTCTCTTGGTTGTATCTTACCCAGTGGAGTTTCTTTTAAATGACTGAACCCACTTTGGTTTCATTCTGCTTTTAGCTGAATGAATTCGTATAAATATTTCTGCTATTTTGTATCTCTTCAAGCATTTATCATTGTTACTGGATCAAAGTTCATTCTGATACTCTGTCATTGACAGAAGTTGAAACTATGTGCCCCCTCTTTTACAGGTTAAAGTATGATCTCATGTTGTTTCAGTTATATTTGTCTTCTTGGGACCAGTTAGTGTGGGGCATAAAGTCAATGGCAGTGTCAATTGCCTCAGCACTTGTTCTTAAAACTGATATTTCAAAAGACAAAAGGAGAATAGACAGATATGTAAATACTCACCATGAGATTTTAAAATTCATGAATATTGTCAATTCTGATACTAGACTTATTTTTCTAAAATGCATAAAAAATCACATTAACATCTTATTAAAATGGCATTTGCTTTTACCATTACCTTACAATACAGAAGTCCCAGTTCTAAAATGTGCTATTTCTAAACTCTTCACCAGTGTGGTGGGCCTTATATCCCTAACTAGACATCGTCACACGCTGCTTCCTTCTCCAGAGGCCTCACCATTCCCTTCCACACCAGCATGCTCACAGCTAAGTCCTCTCCTCCCAGGATACCTAGCATGAGCTCCTTTCCTCTTTTCTCTTTCACGAAGCCTTTTTCAGTTTCCAAGGTCTAGTGCAATTGTGTTCTGCTTTACAAAAGAATTGACAACCTCAAGAATTTGTTTGGAGGTTCTAGGAGAGCACTGAAGCTACCTGTATAACCTGGACAGAAGACCAGTCCTCTTTTATGGACTTTGCCTCTAACCAACCAAGCCTACAACTCTGGCGGCTCTAATAATGCTCACAAGATCTATAGTGGTTTAAACCAGACAAAACTCCCAGAACAGAGAAGGGAGGATTGAAATACATTCCCACCATAACTAAGAAGCTGTTTGTAATTGATATTTGCTAGGGAGTGGGAAAACCAGCTTTCTCCAGTCAAGTGTCCCTAGGTATATCAATCACAGTCCAGAGTAAGCTCCATGCCAAGGAGTAGTTGACCAATACAAAATGGACCCCATGTTTTTTTTTGTGTGAATGTTTTGTTATTGTTGTTTATTATTTTTGTCTTATTATTGTTGTTTTTAAGTTAGTTTGATATTATTTTCATTGTTTTTTGGTTCTTTTTTTGAGAGAAAAAGGTAAAAGGAGGGAGAAAACATGAAGCTGTATAGGTAACGGTGTGAGAAGGATTTGGGGAGGGGAAAACATGATCCAAATATAATATATAAAAATGTTTAAGTAAAATACATTTATTTTAAAAATATATACAACAGTTACAAGACGTGAGATTTTGCTCTGTAGGCTGTGGATATGTTTTATTACCATTGTTTAATAAAAAAGCTGTTTTGGCCTATGGCATGGAAGATAGAGCTAGGCAGAAAAACTAATCTGAATGGTGGGAGAAAGAAGATGGAGTCAGAAGACACCATGTAGCTGCCGAAGGAGAAAGACGTCAGAACCTAAAGTCTCCATAAATCCTAAAAATAGAGCAGGAAACAGTTTGAAGAAAATTACATCCAAATTCTCAAAATGAATTTTTATAAATGTTAGTTTTCATATAAAAGGGATTGGATTTAAATGCTTAAATGGTCTCAGTCAATTTCTTTAAAAAATAAAGGGGGGGAGAGGGATATGATGTACATGACGTAGAGTTGAATATTTTACATTGGTATGGATCTTGGTCTATTGATATAAATTTAAGGTCAACGTTTGTTACATTGTATATGTATATTTCTACTCTTGTTTAAGGTATTGTGTTTGTGCAGTTCATTTAAAAATGTAATGTATAATTAAGAAATACAGGTTAACAGACTGTCCTCTATAATAGTCAAACTGTAGTCACATTAGTTAGGTTATCTAGATGTATAGAGATATATTTCAGATGGATAGGTATTCTTCAAGCCTTTCAAAGACTAACAGAATATGGCATTTAAAATGTTTTAAGAACTTAAACTTTTCTCAACAGGGAGACATGTCTGCTTCTGGCAGCACCAATTACTTCAGAGAGGGTGATGTGCACTGAAGAGGCTCGTTATGGAATCTGCCTTCAATGTAACAAGGCTAGCCATTTTGGCAAGAAACTGCTACTGCCTGGACTGCTTGATGATATGCAGTATAAACTAGATATGCAGGGTCCAGAGAAAAGTGACTGCTGAACTTTTCAAAAAAACAAATAGAATGCTCCTTCAAGGTTCCTGCTTACTGCCAGGCATTCTGCAGGACACAGAAGAAAGTGACCAACTTCAGTATAGGCAATACAGTCTTTCAAATCTATTGCTTCATGAAAAAGTATGCCAGATACTATGGGCCTGTAGGCTGAAGATGGATGCCCCAATGTTACAGAAGAACTTAGGGTGACTGTCCAGGAAGCAAGATGTCTCTGTCAATTCTAGAGTTTTAGAAGTTGCTTATAATATACCTCCTGTTTATTTACATAATATAAATCCTTTTGGGGTATTTGATGAAGTTAAAGACAGATAGTTATAGTCTTCCTTAGTTATTATAAAAGATAAAATATATATGAAGCTTTCCAGATACAAATAGAATACATATTATAACTGTGATTGCTGCTTGATAACTGTTTTTTATATGTAATTTTACTATGATAAAGTTAAAACCTTCTGACCTTTATTTTCTCCCTAGGGACCCTGATTTTCTGATCACACCTCATGTCGAACCTCCAGTGCCTAGAAGGAATAATACTCTCCCTATTTATTGTAGCCACAATTACTCCCTTAAATACACACTCAATAATCATATTTCCAATTCCTATTGTAAAAGGGGAGATTATGTGGGATTCCCCTCTGTATGTTCTGAATATGTTTTATTACCATTGATTAATAAAGAAGTTGCTTTGGCATATGGCATGGCAGAATAGAGCTAAGCAGGAAAACTAAACTGAATACTGGGAGGAAGAAAGTGGAGCCAGGGATACACCATGTAGCTATCAAAAGAGAAAGGTGCCAGAACCTACTGGTAAACCACGGATTTGTGGCGATACGCAGATTGGTAGATGGGTTAATTTAAGATATAAGAACTAGCTAGGAATATGCCTAATCGATTGGACAAACAGTATTGTAATTAATATATTTTTATGTGATTATTCAGGTCTGGATAGCCAGGAATAAAAGAGCAGTCTCCACTTACAGACAAATCTATATTCTCATAAAAATATAGTCTCATATTCTTATAATATTCAGGTTAGCAAACTATAATCACCTTTCTAAGAGGCTCTGTTTCTCATTGCATAAACACTGTTGAACAAGGCACCAAGTTTCTTCCCTTAGTCTTTCAATCCACTGGGAGAATAAAAAACTTTATGCTCTTGTATGTCACTGACTATATTAATCACCAACTCTTTGTAGGTACCTATATGGTGGGATTGAATTAAATTCAAAATTAAAGACAAATATTATGACTTCTCAATATTATCATAATTTTAATGAGTCTGATGAAATAGTCCTGCTGCTCAAATGCAATCAGAAACTAAGAAGCATCATGTGATGTGCAGCCACAACCATGTGGTTCCCACCTAACACGTGCAGAATATGCAGCTACTTTCCTCTAGTTTGATGAAACCTGGCAGAAAACCTTTGGTTCAGGTTTCTCTATGCGTAGAGCTGAAAAGGCAGCAGGCTTTTTCTACCTGTCCTTGGGAAAGCACGGATGAGAAGCATTGAGACTGACAGTGTATCAAAGCCCAAATTACAGCTAAAAAGAAAAAAAAAGGAAAAGAAAAAAACAGCTGAAAAGAAAAAAAGGAAAAAAAAAAAGAATGGTTCACCAACATGGCTGCCTAAATATAAGCTGAACAAGGACAATAATAAACATCCTCTGGTGGAAGGGAAAAGCCCAGGAGGCCCCAACCTCACACGAAGAACTAGAGGCAGCAAAGGAATTCTGAGAGGAGGAGAAATAGTCTTCCTTGGGGATAAGCACACCAACTGGTTAAGTAATACAGAGTGTGTGTGGGGGATGGGGGGGTAATATGAGAGAATTTTGGAGGGATGAAAGAGGAGAAGGAAATGGTGTAATTTGATTATAATCTTAAAAAGATAAAAGAAATAACTCTTTTAAAGAATAAAAGAACAAAAAGGAAAAGCCTGAAAGCTATAGGAAAATAGAACAAGATTTCCAGACAGCAACAGGACTATCACTATATAAGAGGAATAGGGGAAGAAGCAGATATTTCTAAATGTAAATACAGTAACCATAGACTGAACGTCTCAGGACTGCTATTGGTCGACTGTGTCCTCTGAGGCACTCAGATGGACAACACTGCCCAAGCACCTGCTAGTTTTGGAGGCTCACGAGATGAGATCCTATTTAAAGGGTAAAAATGAAGTAAATACTTCAGTGACAAGGCCCTCATGTTGTGCACACGGTTCTATACAGACCTGCAGCTTCTGCAGAAGGGTCCCAAGGCTGCAGCAAAAGCTTCCAGTGCTACAGGACAGTGCGGTGCCTGCAGGGAAAGTACCCATGTCCCTAAGTGACTATGTAGAGCCAAACTGCACTCTCTTGAGCACCCCAAATGAACTGCAAAATAAATGATCAACAAATCTTTAGTATGTAAAGCAACTAGGACAATGGGATGTTTCCAAAGGCAGTGTGCCTAACATTTTGGTGGCAAAATTTAACTTTCATCCAATTTGATGATTTGTAGTTTATAAGCTTTCATAAAACAAATTCAGATTGTTTTTACTGAATAATTATATCATCTTCATTAATTAGTCAGCTTAGAATCTGAAACTCGGTGACCACCGGAAACCTACCTCTTCAAACCATTTGAACAGCTGCAATGAAGTTTGTTCACTCTCTGGAAACTACCTGTGCTTAGTCAGGATGGTTCTGAAGACAGTACTGAGATCTTGCCCAGGTCTGCTCTTCATCAGGGACATGGCAGGCCCAAACATTCCTAAAGCCCAGGCTTGCTGATAAACTGGTATACCTGTCATTCACCCCCCTCCTCCCGATGCTGCTGCCTAAATTCTTGAAGGTCTTGACTCTTAGATGTCATTCTCCCCATCATCTGACAAAGCTAAGTTCAGGTGACATCATCTTATTAAACATGATATTTTAATTTTCCTCAGACTGTAGTCTAAAGAATATCACTGTCTAAGAGTGGGGTAAAGAGGTGAGGTTTGACTGTGCTTAAGGGAACAGTTTTTCATTTTTTCCCTATTACATTGGGTATCCAGGATTTGAAAACAAATGAACAACTCAATTTTAAATGACAGCAAAAAAAAAAAAGTAAAAAAGAAAGCAATAAGCAAAAATATGGGAAACTGGTGCAGGATAATTGTCTGTATTCTATCAATTATGTTTTAAATAAATGCTGATTGGCCAGGCAGGAACTATAGGTGGGAAAACCAGACAGGAGGTAGAGGTGAGAGCAGGAGAATTCTGGGAAGCAGGAAGCTTCCCCGCATTCCTGCACAGACCACCAAAGAGGCAACATATAATGAGAAAGGTACCGAGCCATGTGGCTAACATAGATAAGAACAGTGGGTTAGTATAAGTTACAAGAGCTAGTAAGAAGCCTGAGCTAATGGGCCAATCAGTTTATAATCTTATGGGGACCTCTGTGTGATTTTCTTTGGGGCTTGCCAGCTGTGGGGTACCAGGCAGGACAGAAACCCCAACAAGCAGGCCCTCAAGTTACAAGAGACAATATGGACATTATGGACTATGGTCTAGTAAGTGTAGGTGCCAACCCCTTTTGTCCCCACCTTCGAGAAAAAAACAAAAAAACAAACAAACAAACAACAAAAAAAGCAGAACCAAGAGTTCTAATTTTTTCCTTAAACATTAAAAGTGCTATTTAATAAAAAAATAGTTATTCTTAAAATGGGTCCTGTGAGGTCCCTACCTTGGCCTACAAACACAATTTTCTAAATGGTTCTGGGGGAGGCGACTGATGAAGTTCGTTGGTTTGCATATACTCATTTAATCTTCTTTGGTAAAGAAAAGACAGTAACTTAATCTAAAAACAATCACACAAATCATATTATCCTGAAAACATAAGACGTCTTTCATAGAATATACTTCTTAGAAACCCAACAGGATACTACAGGGCTCTTCTGAAATCAAATCAATATGAATCTATTAAAAACCTACCATGCACAAAGCATTCTGTAAGAAACTATGAGGAAATAACATATTCTGTAACAGAGTAAACACATCTTTTGTGGACTTACTGTGTCTTTAATGGCGTGCTAGAGGATTCGCATGTGGCATTTATTTGTTATACCCTGGCCTTTGGTCTGTAAAGGAGGGGTACTCATGCACTATCACAGTCATTCTCTCTGTGATTAAACTGACAAGAACTTTGAATAGTGCTTAGCGTGTAGCAACTATGTACTAAGAGTTGTCTATACAGACTTACCATGTATGCATCTATTCATCATAAAATGTTTCTGAAGTAGAGTCCTGCACAGTAGGTTTGCTATTAGGACCTTCTGATCTCAATGAGATTTGAAGAGTTAACATTTGTACAGTATTTATCGTTTGTGATAGTCTGGTAAATATCCAACGAATCTTAAACTAATTTTATTTTTTTGGAAAATAACTAACTGTAGCAACTATCCCTTTCTTTGTATACATGTCTCTTTTATTGTAAGTTCCTCTTCAATTCTGTAGCTTAATTAATAAAAATGGAAGTTATGGAATTAATGTCAAGAAATGTATGAGTTGGAATCAGTGTGTTTTCTTGATAAATTTCCAGAGAGTGGTAAGATAATGGGATGGTGGTCAATGTTGTGAGCAGTCATTGGTCAATAAAACTATGAGCTCTGATACTTAAAAACCAGCACATTCTCTTTTGATTTAAGGAATCATCCTATCATAATCTTCCATGAGTTCTAATCAAGTATCTAGAATCTCTGTCCTTAATATCAGACATTATTAACTGGGATTAGAGATACATTCAACATCAAATAGAATTCAAGATTCACTTTATTCAAGATTATTGAAGAATCATGAAGTGCCTGGAGCAGTAAAAGGTTTTTGATCTTTTGTCTTTGAAGTCAAGATAAAGATATCCATATATATAAAGGAATGGTCAAGTATTTATTAATTTTTATCATTTCTATAGAACATAGTTACCATATTGATTATAGTGATATTTTCAAATAATCATGAGCATGTATGGATACTGAAAAAAATCATACTGAAATGTACAGTCAAGAAAGCTGGAGTTATTAGATGGTAAGAAAAAAGAAAAAGGGCTCTAGCATCAAACCATTAGCTCATGTTTCTTAAGAGTTTCTGCATGTATGTAGTAGGTCTACTATTGGGACCTATATGAATGCTCAAGGAAATGTAAAGATCTAGCATTTGTACAGTACAGCTTCTAGATACTTGGATAAGCATCCAAAGTATCTTAATTGGTAGATCTTACAAACAACAACAACAACAGCAAAAAAAAAACTGAAGCAACTATTTCCTTTGTGTGTACATGTTCTTTGCAATGTATGTTACTCTACAAATCCTCTCATTGAGAGGTGAAATCTCTTTCCCACCTTTGAATCTAGATTGACCTTGAAACTTTCTCTGGGCACTAAGAGAAGAAGGCAGAATTCCAGACCTAAGCCTCAAGAGACTTTTCATACCAGCTCAGCTCCCATGTGAGCAATCCCAGGCCAGTCTGCTGAAAGATAAGAGACCATGTGGAAGAGAGATAAGCTGTCCCATCTGGGGCCCTCCCAGTCAGTCAGCAGTCAGCTCTCTGGGCAATGTCCCAGACATATGAACCAGCCCAGTTAAGAGAAAAAGGACTATTTAACTCTGTTGAATTCCCAGAATTATGAGTTGAGTAAACAGTTGTGTTAAGCCATTAACTTTGAAAATACTTGCAATACATATATACTTTATTAATGTGCACCCCTCCCCAGCATCATCAAAATAAAGCAATACCTTCCAGTTAATAACTAAATGCAGAAGTTTAAATAGCTGCCCTGAAATATTGGGGGAGAAGGGGGCAGAAAAACAATACAGCTGAAGTAATCGGGTGAAAAGTTGATTCCCGGAGAGGTCACCCAGAGCCTGCATGAAAGATTTATGTGCTAGGCACCAAATAACATCAGTGTTCCCCTAAGGGAGGAGAAGAAATAGCTGTGAGAAAATACAATACAGTGACAAGGAGATCTACATCTTGAAGCTTCACAGATGTGAGGAATTTGGATTAGCTCTTTGAGACTGCTTTGGGCTGACTCAAAAATTAACTACTATGAATGTCCACAAACCTGCCAGTTAATCTGAAGATGAGAGTTGGGTCCAAGGGAAAGGATAAGTATAATGGAATAAACATTTACATGTTTCTTAGGAAGAGCTTTTAGTTATGGGTCACATATCTAACTCCTTCAGCGCTGATCCCATTACTCTGGGACTGACGTTTAAGAAACAAGGATTTGCTTCTTTTTCCTAGAATCTAAGACCCAATTAGTATGTAGATAACCAAAAAAAAAAAGGACTTTTGCTGTTTTTTATTGGACTAGCACTTTTAACTGAGGGGGAAATATTTCTGAAATATTTACAATATCCTAAAATTTCCTGGAAATATATAAAGCAATGAACAATCTAACAGTCTTCATTGCTGGATTTGAGGGTGAGACATCAAGCTAATTAAAATTCTGCATAGCCTGTGACCAAGTTATATTTAGCAGATGATAATTTCTTGGTAAAAATACTATTTTAAGGCCTAACTCATGCACCAACTTTTACATATCTATGCTCCCCTCCTAAAACATAACAAGCAAAAATCTCAAGTGAGAAAAACCTTATCATGACAAAAATAGCTAATTGTGAACTCAGTATCACTAATTCTCATTTTTTACTGACAAGGCCTACATGAACTGGAGTGGAAAGATGTATAATTTTAAAAGTCTGTATTTGCCAACATTACTTTTAAAGACAAAGAAAGACACATGGCTCCTGTAAGAGGAAATAGATAACTTTGGTTGGATTCCAAAGCATATATTTCTCTGTCACATATTCTCATCTATCTATATATCTATCTATAGATAGATGGATAGATATTATATAAATATGTGAAATATGTGTAATTATATGTGAATCTCTAATATATATATATATATGATCTATAATAGAGGGTTTTCTCAAGTTTACTTGTTTATTATATTATGATTTTGTTTGCTATTTTTATATCTCCCTGCAAAGATAAAAACATGTTGCTAATTCCGAGGCTACTACCCAGTGAACATAAGACTGAATCTTGTACTATAATGCTTGCTACAGGAGGAGCTCAGAATGCCTGGTCACTGATGCTGTCTGTAGAGAGGGCCACTAGCACTGAACTGCTTCTCATTGTTTGAGAGAATTTGTTTTCTCCAAAAGAGTTAAGTTAGGTCTTGTATAAATCACTGTCTTAACGTGAGGTGTCTGTATCTAAGAGCCTGATGCAATTTCCAATTTCTAAGCATACATTTTAATTAATTTGTGGTCCATCCTTTGAAGTCATGGATGAGAAGCTTCTCTGTGGTCGCTACAGAAATATCAAGTACTTGAAAATTAAGAAATGACAAAATATTGTGAGGTGAATACTAGAATAAGGAACCCCCAGCAGGTCACTGTGGGGGTTGTAGCGATGGGAGTAAGTACTAAGTACTGTAAGTACTCAGTACTGTTTGCAGTATTAAACAGAAAGAGAAGCTGGGGAAAAGAATCACAACTGTTCCAGTGTAATGGCCATGTGGCCTTATATTACTTAGATTTCACCAAATCTCACAAGGGAGGGATATTTCCATCAACAGTAAGGGTGGATTTACTGGAGTTAGATACTACTGGTCCCAGGGAAGTGAATGAGGATCATATTTCCCTGGAAGTGTGGAGACAGTTTGACTGAGGAGTAAATTTCCCATCAGAGATGATAGAGTGTTTAGGGGCTATATTAGCTGGTGCCAGGGGTGCTGTAAGATGCTAATAAACAGGAGACAATGTTTTGGAAAGGTCCCTTGCAAACTTGGTAACACATCTTTATTATGGTCTTTAATCCAGCAATTTACTTGAGAAGAAAACAGTCTCACAAATCATTTCTTATCCGAACGCATCTTGGGATTTCGATCCAAGAAGAGAATGTTCTTGGAGAATTATGGAAAGCCAAGTCCTAACACTACATTGCTTTTAAAGACAATTTCTCAACATAAACCACAGGTCTGGTGTTAATAGAGTCTAAACAGTAATGGCAATCTTGACCTCAAGCGAAGAAGAAATTCTAGCTGCCTTCTCAGAGCAGTCATTACAGACCTCCTTGGGTGTGTAGCTTCACCTGGGTTAACGACACAGCCTGCCCTCCTTGCAGTGGAAGTCTTCTTAAGAGAGATCAGGTCAAACTGAAAGCAGGAGGCAGACAGACCTTTCTCTTTCGGAGAAGAAAAAAAATGAGCCAACTTAATGAATCCTCTTGTACCAGAACCTTTCCAGTGTCTGGGGACGCAAGTTCAGCCTTGGATGATGTAGGGCAGAATTAACGGGTACCTCTAAGACAAACTCATTTGTTTTATCAGAGAATGAGATCTGTGGAGAAAGGTACTCTTTCCTGGAGGAGTTTGGCTTTTAAACTTCAATTGTGTTTTGGGCTCCCTCTCCTCCTTTTCTTCATACAAGGAAGCAACCATGTCATGTTATAGCTCATCCTCTTATAGGCTCTAGGAAATAGCAACTGGTTATAGGGCAGATGATGAAAGACAGAAATATCTTCAGGAGAGAAGTCTTTTTGCACTTTCTCCTGAATGCCTAAAAGAGAACAGTTAAGAACATTTCTGTGGATGTATGTTTGCATAAAAGGAGAAACTTGACACACACACAAGGGAAAGTCAAGTTTTTCAAACCTTTGGCCAGAGTCTGCTTTCCCCAGCCGAAGGGACTAATGACTGGTGGTGGCGTGGGGGGCAGAGCACGGATTCTAGAGAGAGATGTCAAGTGGCCTTCTCTGCAAAGCACACAAGCAAAGGTGTTGTTTACTGCCCAATCCTAATATTGGCTCTCTCTTTAACCATTATTTATTTTCAAGATGTACTCTGAGGGAATCATCTCATATGGAGAATAAGTTTAGGGGCAAGAAACACTTTGATCATCCTGCCAAGCATTACAATTATTCCTTCACTTTGACATTCTGTTCTGATTAAAAGAAAAGTTGGCCTTCGCTTATTAAAGACTAATTTGGAGCCAAAAGGCTACTTATTCTTTATACTTCATAACTTGATTTTGTTTTTATGGAAAAAATTGGAATGCAACTTAGATTATATACTTCTGATGACATTTTATCATTTCTTTTTTAGTAAAAGTTCTAGTGTCTTAGTTTCTCTCCCTATTGTTGTGATAAATACTCTGCCACAAACCTCATAAAAAAGGCTTGCCCTAGCTCACAAGTCAAGGGCAACTTGGTGGGTAGTCAAAGTGGAAGAGGCTTAAAGCAGCTGATGTCAGGGCACCCACAATCAGGAAACAGAATGGTGAAAGCATGCTATTTCCCAGTTCCCTTCATTAGTTACAGTCTAAGATCCCCTAACAAGGGAATGGTCCTGCCACAATTAACCAAAGCAAGATATCCCCCAAAGTATGCTCATGGGACTCGTCTCCCAGGAGTTCTATAGCATGCCAAGTTGACAATGCTTGGAGGCTTTTGCTTATAAGAACTGGGGTTTAAAATTCTAAATATTCAAGGAATTTGGGATGATTTGAAGGAAAATGGTCACCATAGGCCCATAGGGAGTGGCACTGTTAGTGGCACCTCGTTGAAGTAGGTGTGGCTTGTTGGAGGCGGTATCACTAGGAGGCAGGCTTTGATGGTTCTGAAGCTCCAATCTGTTCATCACCTGCTGCCTGACGATCCAGATGAAGAACTCTCGGATCATTCTCCAGCGCCATGTCTGCCTGCAGGCTGCTGCTTCCCACCATGATGATAATATACTAAACCTCTGACACTATAAGCCACCCCCAATGAAATGTTTTCCTTTATAAGAGTTGCCACATTCATGGTGTCTCTTTCCAGCATTAAAACTCTAAGACAGAATTGAATCAGAAAAAAAAAATGTCAAAGAAAAAGAAAGCACCATTTTTTTAAATTAAATTTTATCATTTAAAGAGCATAGACCTATGTAAACTGGTACGAGAGCACCAAATAGTGCTATGTGTAATTTCTGTGGCCATGTGTGCATGTGCTCTTGGATTCTCAAATGTTCTTTTAAAATATTTCTAAATTATTAGGCTCAAATGTTTTTCCTTAAGAAAAAAGGGGGGATTCAAGAATACGGAGAACTATTTGGAGGCTCTTGCACATAGGATGTAAGATGCCCAATCCCAAGGGATCAGTCCTAGACACATGTACATAATGCACAATATACACATGAATATATGCATATATATGTGGCGGTAGACACGTAAAAGCTGTCTTTAAAGCATT
>JAQHUG010000009.1:8431718-8472085 GCA_028555095.1 Dicrostonyx torquatus | reverse complement strand
ACATAGGAGGAAGTTGCGGTGAGGAATACAGTGTACAAAGTTCTCACAAACATTAAATTAAAAAAAGAGAAAGCAACAGTTTGCTGAGTGAAATCTATAGGAGAGGACTAATCCCCATCAACCATTCAGTGGAAATCTAGTCTCTAGGTCCCTAACCCAGTACGTGTACTGGTTCGATGTTTGAAGAGTCCCCCACCTTCAGAGAATATTGAAGTCACCCTTCTACAAAGCTGCCACCATAGGGAAACAAATTTCCAGAAATGGATGGAGCACAGCTTTCTCCTTCTCCTTAGTCACGCCCCAGTGGCCAGGTCCAAAGCACTTGATCTGAGGCAACTCCAAGGCCAACCTCTGTCTAGACTTCTTTGTTCCCTAGGTCTCCGACAAGACACTGGGATTCTGTCTCAGGCTGGTGACTACATGACCGCTACATAGTTCTCCACCAGAGTTTCCTACAGATCGGAAGCCTTTGATTCACATACTGACCCAGGAACAAAGAAACCAGAAAATAGAGGGCCAGAGGGAGCAGGACAGCCTTGGAGTGTGTCTTCTCTAGGTCAATTAAAAAAAAAAATCTGTTGATTCTTCACATTCTTGGAACAGATTCTGGAGAGGACAAAGCACTACGCTAGAGACATTTAACCCTCCTTTAAATCTCTACGTTTTCCCTTTCCAGAAGGACCATTTTGCCCCATCTTAAATGCATGTGGGAGAAATTAAAATGAGCCATGTGTGCTTTCCTTCACGAAGGAGCTCTATATTTAACACAGTGCACACACCCAACACCTCCGACGGCTTGGAGGAGAGCTGTATTTATCATGTGGGTTCATGAATTAAGAAAGTACAAACTTCCTCATCCTTGAAAACTGTGCAGTGTAATTTACGGCCCAAACGAGCAAGCCCTGCGTAATACAACACTTGGCAACAACTGCAATCAGCAGCCTCCCAAAGCTGGGTGCAGTTCTTCAGGTCATCTCCGGACACATCAGGGCTTCTTCAGTTTCAATTGCACACGCTATGCCTGGGGGATGGGTATTTAGGAGACCTTGGGCTTTTGGCAGAAGTGCTGACCAATGAGGTGAGCCAACTGAGAATGGAATGCTGCTGGTGTGACAACAGTTTTGACCGCAGGAATGAATGAGAGCAAGAGCTAAACACACTGCCACTGTGCAGCAAGGCAACACAGATTTACATGATGATAAGGCATTCATCGCGGTTCCAAGCATGTAACGATTCCTCCAGGTTCCGCTCTGACTCAGCTTTGTCATGAAGAGCTCAGTCATGGTCCCTGTAAAGAGCTTCCAGGCAGGACTGTTGCCGTTTTTCGTGGTTCTTAAACAACACGACAATCCGATAGCTCATAATTCCCGAGCAGTCTGAAAGCCACTCAAACAAGTTGAAAGTCTGGTCACATAAGCAGACCCCAAACTGACCATCACAGAAAGAGTTATAATGTGATGAGAAGCTCCGGGGAACATATTAAATCCACGGGCCCTGTCACTGTGAAACAGGCGCAGTCTTGCCTTCTCGTCTCCACTGTTTAGAGAGCCCACTAAGAAAATACTCCATCCTTCTTCATCTGCTCAGCACTGTAGTAATTAGTACCTTTCATGGCACAGGCCACCTCACCAAGTGAAATATTACAAGAAGACTCGACCAGTCATGACAGATCAATAATTCAGAATTAGCTCATTCCCATATACATTTTGGCCTTAAAAGAGGAAATCAACTTGAAAATGCTTCGATGCAGTTGAGTTTACAAGTGAGGCAAAGTTGAGAAATGCAGACATTGTTTAAAAATATTCTTCAGGGACTCAGAACTTCAGAAGGTAAAATAAGAGCAAAAAGACAATTTATACTAAGCTCTGCTATACAGACATCAAGTGGCAAGGGACAAAGAAAGCCCACAACTCTGCATGTTTCTACACTTAGAATGTTTTCAGGCATTAAGTCAGAAAATTGGATCTGTTTAGGCAAACTCTTGGTTATTTTTACACAATAATATGCCTCTGCTAATTAGTAGTGAAGAATTTCTATACATTACAAAGTGCCAGGGAGAATTATCCTTTTGAGGTTTAGCCTACTGTAAGTTCTGTGAAACCCCAACATAGTGTGAATGTCTTTTGGCAAGTCACGGAGTCAACAGGAGCAAGGCATATTAGGTTCCCAGGTCTTAAAGTCTGAAACAGAAAAGCTAAGGTGAATGGTGTTCCTAGTTTTCTTTAATTTGGAGAAAAGGACTCTGAGTTGATTTTTCTGTTTTTTTGTTTTTTATAAAGATTGTTTAGATGGGCATTAGAAGGAATCTGATGACTCCCTCTCAAAAGGCTGCATAAGAAAATAAAATTCAAAAGATGGATATATGTTAGATAACTAACTAGTTAGATAGCTAGGAAAGAGAGACAAATATTCAATTAAACCTATCTTAGAGGACAAAAATTCCAACATGGTTTCAAATCAGCAAAGGCAGCTTGACACAAAGGAAAAACTAGGAAACTTATATGACATAAGAACAACAGGACAATTAGAATGGCCTAGAAAGAGCAAATATAGAACCAGCAGGAACTAGGAAAGAATCGTCATGAATCTTCTTTATTCCTTTGATGCATACATTAAAATACAACATAGTGAGTCGAGGCACAAAATATGTCTTAAGGAAATGTTTCCAGAATCTTTGGAATCTTGTCTGTGTCACCTCTTCATCCACACTGCAGCTTAGCAAAGGAAACTGCTCTTGAAGCCTTCATACAGTCTGTTTCTCCCTCCAGACCGTTGATCTAGTCATGAACACAGGTAAGGCTCTATTCGACAAGTGGTGCTTCTATCGCCTCCTTTGCTTATTCTTTATTCAACTAAGAACTGAAGGCACATGTGCCAAGTACTCCTACAAACTCAAGATGGAGATGTAATGATCCCGCCTCCTACGAACTCAAGATGGAGATATAATGATCCCGCCTTTAACAAAACAGCCAGTCAGATGTGATAACTATGGCAGTTAACACATCCCTCCTCCGCTCTTAGATCTGACGTGTTGCTGTGTTTCTCCTTTCCACTGTGGTCAGCAGAACTTGTCAGCTGCTTAAAATCCTGATGCTGTCCACATGTGACTTCTCTTAGTGGTTTCAGGAGTCATTTTTCATTCAGATGACCTTGAGAAGGCTTTAAGCAAAAACTACAGGTTCTGGCATCAAATACAATGGGTAGATTTCTCTCCTTGTGCATCATTACTATTTGTAGTTCCGGGAAAACTGCTTAGAACTTTGCCTCTTGATTTCCTTATCTATAAAATGAAAACAATTCCTTGTTGTTGTTTTGAGACATGGTCTCACTGTATAGCCCAGATTCACCTTGCACTCACTGTGATCCCCCTGCCTCAGTCAAGTGCTCAGGCTGCAGGTGTGCCCGACCATTCTTGGTTCATTCTTATTAAATGTCCAAGTTGGCAAAATATACAAAATAGTGGGTTTCATTATGACGTTTTCATGCTCATGTGTCATGATGCTTTGTTCTAAGTCATACTCCTGCCCCCACGGAAAATACAATCTTTATCTTTAAAGGTGGTTTTGAAGATTAGTGTAGATCAAATGGGTAGGCATTTAGGACCTACTGAATGCTCATTAAATGGTGGGTGCTGTAATTACCATTAGCTTCATTATTTTAATCTACTATCACAGACACTTGCACAGAGGTATCGGTACAGAGAAGGATATATGGGCATGATAAGTGCACTGAGCCCGAAGTCAGGGTGAGGCATCCCTCAGGTACAAAGGGCACAAATCTTGTCCTTTGAACCAACGTGATGTGAATGATCTGGACCTCTTCCACAGCACATTTCCCAATGCTATTTCATGCGTAAGCCAAAGGAAAGGGAATAATTGCTCCTAATAAACAAAAGAATGATTTTCTCTTTCAAAGGATACCATGTTCTTCACCCAGCCTTCTGGAAAAGTTGCCATGTGAAATCACTTCACATTCTTTTCAGCCCCCACAAAGCACATGTGGGCTTACTGAAACATGGGTCTTGTAAATATGCCTGAATGTCAGGATTTTGGCTGTAACACAGGAACAAGGAAGGACTCCAGTTATATCTTCCTGTGTTCTTCCTGATTTATGAGCCAGATTTCTGGTATTTGATACATATGTGTGTGGGGAATCAATGCTTTCTCTTTTTTCCTTCCTTCTTTCTTCCTTCCTTTCTTTTTCTTTTCTTTTTTTCTTCCTCTCATATTGTGATTTTTATGAAACCATGATCTAGACCTTAGAAATAGATGTGAGAATGTTGAAATAAAAATCTATTGGCTGATAATAATTTAAGCAAACACCATTTAACAAACTATTTTCAATATAACTTGAAATTGTGGTAGGTATTCTAAAATTAGAAACCAGGAATATTTATAGCAAATTGAAAATTCAATATGTTAGTAGCAATAGACAGTTAATAGTATTGTCCTTAATTGACATAAAACACTGTGTTCTTCTAATATTTTCTTTCTTCAAAGACAAAAATAAATTATTTACTCAGAATATTAAATGACCAAGAATTTGCAAAAGTTGTTGATTATAAAACTAAATGACACACAAATTAAACTACCATAATGTAAACACTGTGAGAATATTACAGCAATTAATGCATATGTACATATTGTATATCTTCACATGTAATTTATTCTTGAAATGATTCCAAATCTACATAAATTTTTCAGCAAGAAGAACTCCCTTATTTCTCTATCAGATCTAACTAGGTTTTCTTTACTATACTTGTCCATCATAATACACAAATTATTACAAATATTTTCACATATATTATATTTCTTAATTTCTGTTATTATAGCCAGATAAACATAATGCAAATTTAAAATATTATATATGCATTCAGTGTATTAAATACCAAGTATCATGGAGTTACATAATTTATGGGAGAGAATTTCTTTTGAAATAACTGTTGTTCATTGCTGATTATTCTTTAAAATATGATTTTTAAACTAGTTACAAGATTTAGAATGTTACTTTTTGCTACACTGACCAGTGAGAATAGGCACTTCCATTTCATTAACAAGCATACTACTAAAACATACAATAAGGACAAAATGTCTTTGAAGGGATTAAGATACCACCTTTCTTGTATTTCTCAGATTTATAGATTTATTAATATAATGAGCATACATTTTGATAAATATTTGCTAAAAAATATCTACACAAATAATACTTGCTGAAACATTTTCAAAGATTTATGAAAATGTTTGTGAGAAGTGTGGATACACTGATTTTCTAAGCTGTGACTTGCAATTTAAATTTTAGCCAACATCCTGAAAACATTTTGGAAAAGTTATTTTTTTCATTATGTACTTTTCTCTAGAAGAAAAAGGTATATCTGTTATCTAGAAAGAAACTCAATATTTCTCACTACTGACAATGTCTGACATATAAACATGGCAATTCACTGAAGCCTGGTTGCAATTCCAGAAGGGCTGAAGGGCATGGGGTTAAGCCAGGGCTGTATTTATCAATATGCTTCTAAACAAATGAGTGGATCAAGTAACGTAAAAAAAAGGATGGGAATTAAATGTAATTAAAGTCACTGTCTCAGCAGACAGAACAGGATATAACCTTTATTCTCTAAGCAAACCTCTTCACCCCATCAGCTTATATGAATCATAAATAAAAGAACCCAAGGTTCTTTAAAGCTTTTTTCTAAAAATGTTATACTTAGCTTGTTTTTAAAGTCTGAGCTAAAATTACAAAGCAGAGGTGTCAGAAAAAAAGGATTTAAGAAAAAAACAGGGTAATTACTGAAAGTGCAGTGATGTCTTTTATGTTATTACATGTATGTTTTTGTTTTAGTTTAAAGGATGTTAGGTAGGACACACCTGAAAAGAATACAGGCCCAAGGGAAGAGAAACATATGTTAACGTCTGACCGTACATGTGGTCCAAAATGGTCTACACACAACCATTTGCAGTTGTGATCCGAGAGCAGTGGGAAAGGGGGAGAAATAGGGAGATTTTTTAAAAAGTGTAGTTAAGTGATTTGCTAATCCCTGGGAGGCAATTTTCTTCATATGATGTCCTGGTCCTGGTCCAGTGGGCTGACTGCTTTGAAATCTGAGCCGAGTCTGTCAGATGAAGATGGAGTGAAAATTACTCCTGAGTCCCAGAAAACAAAAGTGACCTGTTCCATGTTGTGAAGCTTTCATGGTTCTGTAAGGTGTGTACTTACAGGAGGGGAAGATCATGGGACTAGTGGTTCAGCAGGTAGGTGTCTGTCTGTAATGTTCATGGCTATTTTTTCTACTTAGATGTGATACGATTTGTAGGAATATGGAAAACAGAGAATAGAAAAAAGTATAAGTACACACTTGCCAATACTCCCATAACCTAACAGATAATTACTTAAAATGTGGTATATTTTTACATCATTCTTTCCCCAAAGGATTACTTGTGCTAAGAGATGGGTACCGAACTGGAAACTCTGCGAGCATGAGAAGCCCTTCATGTAGTTCTGATGGTGCTGAAACTCAAGAAGGTATTAGAGGTTTAACAAGATGACTCTATGTCTAATGGTGCTTGTCGCCAAGGCTGATCATCTGAGTACCAGAACCAATGAATGACAGGAGAGAACCCAATCCTAAAAGTTGTTCTCTGACCTCCAACATGTACGAGAGCACACACACACACACACACACAATCAATATAAAAATGTCTTCTAAACATAAATGTTATAAAAATAGGAGAAAGGGAGAAAACCAGTAATAGGTTTAGAATGTACCTAGTTCCTCAAACAGAGGAGAAAATTGTCAGCAGGACATGGCTCACAACTCCCTCGTAAAATCACCATTCCTTTGCTGAGTCAAGAAATAATATATGTATGTATATATCTCCTCTTCATCTTTCTCCAGAAAGTGTAAAAATAATTGACATTTGTAAGATGTCTATATAGAGACAAGTTTTAGAGACTCACAGGCTACATAGGGTTTCATTCAATTTTTCTCAAGTGAGTATATACTGGAAGAAAATAAAACTTCAGACCCTAAATATTGTCAGTTGAAAAGAACTATAATTCAAATAGACAATTACTCATAACTAATTTAAAAGGGCCTTGCAACAATATTCTGTACTTCAAGCACCTTTTTTTTAAATCATCAGAGACATGGAATTGTTCTTTAGAAAAAAACAGTATACAAATAGATTGGTCTTTGTGTGTGTACATGTGTGCATGTGTACATATACATATGGAGGCCATAGCAGATATCAATTGTTTTCCTGTGATTCTGGGGTGGAGATGTGTGCTACCATGCCTTACTTTTTACATGAGTACCAGAGATCCAAATTTAGGTTCTCAGGCTTTTTCAACAAGCACTGTAATGATTGAGTCATCTCCCTACCCCCAGATTGTTTGCTTTCAACTTGGAGCAAGAGTGGTGTGGTGGCTATACGTGTATCATCACACTTACCATTTATAGACTTCTGTCTTTTTAAAGCAGATGCCCATACTGTCTTGAAAAGGAAAAGAAATAAACCCAATCTGCTGAGGCAGAGTCGTACATCAGCTTCCAATGTGTCTTAGACATCAGAAGCACGTTGCTACAAGCCAATGGCTTTACTTTTGGCAGCGGGTCTTTTTTCCCTGGGTGGCTCATAATTCCCTAGAATTACCATGTACTTGAACTAAATATGAATGGGGGAAATTTTTAATAACAATAAGGAAAAGGCCTCTCAAAGAGCCCTTTCATGTTCTAAAGCATCTTATGTATTTCTGGTTTAAGGTATCCTTATCACAGCTAAGCCAAAGAGACATACTATTTACCCCTGTGATAAAGATTTAATTGTTTTATTTTACTCCCAACCACAGCCACACATGTGGCACCTTTCATGGACAAAGAAAACCCCTTGTAATTAGAAGGCCAAACTGCCAGAGATATGTAATCTTTTTCTCACAGTGTGTTACAGTCTGGCTGGTGTTTCTACATACATAACCCCACAGTGATTCCCTCTGCCAAACCCAAACTGAAAACCACTGCTTTCTTCCTGGCTGTGGCTGAGGTCCACTGTCTGATTTTTATTTACTTGTCTAAAGTGGCTCATACAAGTACCAAATAATTCACAGTTGCCAAGAGCAGAACACAAAATTCAAGGACTTCAATTGATGAATAAGTAATGACACACTTAGAAATGGATGCTAACTAACTTGCATCATTTTTGATGCATTGAGACTTATTAGACTATTTCTAAATGAGTTTGAAACAACATATTTTAAATTATATTCATATATTAAAGGACATTTGTATAAGAACACATAATGATCGTGTAGTGGAAAACAAAGTAGAAACATAAGACAGAAAAAGAACACTTTACTGCACATTCTTATTTTTCCTTGTGTTAATGCCCATGGCACATGCATGAACATGTGGCAGACTGTGAGGAATTACACAGAGGTTGAGATGAGTGTACATGGCGGATATGTGAGGGGAGGCTCATGGAGTGGGAAAGCCCTTTCATGCATCTCTAAATGCGTATCATGGCCCAGGAAACAAAGCATATATATATATGTGTGTGTGTGTGTGTGTGTGTGTGTGTGTGTGTGTGTGTGTGTGTGTATGTATGTATGTACATATGTCACTATATCCAAAATAAAGGACAAAAAGCAATCTTCAAGAATAAAACCCCAATATTCCCCACCAGGAGCACTGGAAAATAAACTGATGACAACAATATAATGCCATGGTAATGATACCTCTCATGTCAACTGGAACAATCACTGAGCAGCAGCCAAATTCACTGGCTGAGCATTTCCTCAGTAACAACCCCAAGACACACGTTTTAATCATAATGCCAGTAAAGGGCTGCTGAAGACATTAGAATAAAATATGGATGATTTTTTTTCATGAGCTATAGTTCAGCCAGCGCACATTGCCTATTTCAGCAGGGATATATAAATAAAGCAGCTAACCTATGTCACAGAGAAAAAGGCAGATGTAAATGAACTAAGACTCCTCTATCGGTGCCAAAGAGAAAAAAAAATAGCTAGTTGATGTGGTGTCAAGAGTTCTCTCTCAAGCTTTAAATTGCACTTTGAAAGCAGGTTCAGTCCCCAGCATTTTGAAGATTGGGTTGATATTAAAGCATGAGTTGTCCACGTGAATTCCTTTGCCAGCTCAACTCTCTAGACTCAGTTTCCTCCTGGCGAGGGAGAGGACAGACAGGTCTGAAATTCTGAGTAGGTCTAGAATTCCATGACTTGCCAGATTCTGCTGCATTGGACAAAGTGAGATCAGACTCTGAAGCTCTTATGGAGAGGCCATAAAGGTGCTTGGTCAAAAGGTGACCCAAAGAGAAAGAGATTTTTTCCTGGAGAAGGGAGCTACACTTCCAGTCTTGCCTCTTAGCTTTCCATACAACCTAGCTGTTCTGAACCTTGATTTTGTCATTTGTAGGAACCAGGAACTCTAATGATCACTCTTTAAACTTTATTTCCAAAGGGAGAGAATCAACTCAAGTGTAATAAACTAAAGTGACAAATGGCTTCTAAGAAAATGTAAAAAAAAAAAAAAAGAAAAAAGTCAGGCTTTGAGATTTAGGCCAGCTTTTATTGTTTCATAGAGCAAAAATTAGTCATAACTAGAAGATTCAATAATAGTTTTAAGTAAAAGGTCCATAGAGTTCTATTAATTAATCTGACAATTCAACTCTATCTTATCCATAAATATATATATTTTTGACAACATAGCTACTTTTTACGAATCTCTTAGTGTTTACACATATAAATGCTGTTTCACTGAAGAAGTAAGAACAAGCAAACACCAGAAAATAATATTAAAATATGTGAGGAAAGTTAGAAATGACTTTGAGACCTAACAATATGACTTAGTGGCAGAAAAAGAGTCTTGCATACCTTCATGATCCTGGGTTTGATTCCCAGAACCATAAAATAAAAGAGAAACTCACTAAAAATAAAAGCAAAAGAGTGCTTTGCCCTTATAACTTTGTAATATTAATGGAATTAATATATTTTAAATCACATGAGATAAATTTTAATATACATGAGTCAAACATAATTTGTCATCATTCAGTTATTCACTTAGACTGCTGTATAAACTTAGCAGAACAACTCTAGAAGAGCACAAATGTGAGCATGTATGAGCACACTCTCAAAACACACGCAGTATCCAGACTGGCTGTCACACAAGTTTTGTGTTACACAGGGAGCTTGGGCACTTCCCAAATGTCATCCCACTGAAAAGGTGCTACACTCCTGCATAACAGTAAGACAAAACACATGGAGACATCTTTCCTTCTAGTCCAAAGCTGAAGTATTATAGTAAATGGCTCCTCTTAGTTTCAAAAGAAAAGAGCAACACAGTTTCCCAGGGTCAACAGTTCTGAGGGCAACTGTGGTCAGAGAAAATATTCAACAGTTTTATAATTTAAAAAAAAAAAATCACTGTGTCTGAATGAACTCAATCCATCCTAGTAATTGCTTTCTGTGAAATCTAACCCTTGGTCTAAATAAATGAGCTCCAGGTGTGAATAGAATGCTTTCCATTTTTCCTAGGATGTTACTTTGCTTTGTTTCTGAGACACTTGGCCTCCAAAGGAGATGGGGGCAAAGGGGGGGAAGAGGGGAGCAGAAGAAGCCTACCCACTTCTTTCAAGAGAGGGGGAAAGAGAGAATGAATCTGCAAACTGCAGGCAGGCTTGGGGGGCAGACAAGGAGTGGGCGTGACTTGCCCTTAAAGGGACAGAATCTATTACAAAAGAGACTTTGTGAAAAAAACAGGCACTCTTGTTTTTCAGGGTACCACCAGGAACTAATCATTTCTTCTTACCTATACACATAAAATTCAATCTTTACTGCTTTTCAGATGAGTTGCCAACCCAATGTTTATAGATTTTTTTTATTCTAAAAGCTAGAAAACATAGCACAGGGCTAAATTCTTTCATTGAACATGTTCTTACCAGTCAAGTAGGAAACCAGAACACAAAGACTAATTATCTGAAAACACTACAGAAAGGGATGGAAAATAAAGGCCCAAAATGGAGGTGACTTTAAAATTATAGTCCATTGTAATGACACATGCTAAATATGTCCCTGGGATTAATAATCACCATCAATTATTTTCTTTGCTTTTGTAATTGAAATCTGAACTGTCCCCTACAAGCTCTTATGAGGACTTGTTTCCCAAATGCTGATATTTTTTTGTGAGGCTGTGCAGGAATCTTTGGAATCTAGAGCCTACCTTGTTGACATAGGCCACTTCAAGGTAGATCACAGGATAAGGCCACTGCCCAACTGTGATGGTTAATCCTGGTTAACAGCATGTGGAATCAACTGAAGTGCAAGCTGCTGAACACTTCTGGGAGGAATTTTCATAATCAAATTATTTAAATCATGAAGACCCACTCTAAATGTATGTGGGCAGCACTTTCTGCTGGTAGGCAGGTAAAAGGGCATAGAAGTAAGAAAGTTTGACTTTTGCCTGCCTACCCTCACTATTTTGGCAAGTTCATCTATCCCAAAGCTATAATATTTCTTTACCAACATTAGAACCAACTTCTTGGGACTCCAAGGTAGATTGAAGACCGGCAGCCCTCCAGGAATCCTCTAGGTCTTCAGCTCAAAATTGGACCTGCAGAGGCAATTAGTGTCACGGAGTGGCAACTACTGGATTCTTGGCCTTCCCATTGTAGGATGCTTGAATTGCATCCTGTAAATCAATCTAATAAATTCCTTTAAAATGCATATTCATTTTATCAGTTCTGTTCTTTAGAGACCCGTGGCTATTATACCAACATACTCCAGCCACCCTGCCTTCACACCATGACGGACTGTACACTCATAAACTGAGAGCCAAATCTAACATCTCCAATAGCAAGTTTCTCTGTCAAGTATCCTGTGACTATAACAACAAAAAACAAGTAACCTACAGGCTGCAAAATCTTTTCACAAAGAGACAGTAAGTTGAGGTCAAATATATTATCTGAAAGGAAACCAGTGAAAGAGAAATGAAATCTGGGGTGGAAAAGATAGAGAGTTTACCACCAAGTAAAGCAACTTCTTCAGGCAACTTGTGGACAATCCTGCTGGGGCAATCTGGCAAATATGAGCACCTCGAAGGAATGCCAATATGAGATTATTTTCAAGTCAACATGTGTTGCAAAGGAGGCTGCTAGTTAGTTCCTGGCCACTTAGCCCCAAAATAATCACATAGAAACCATATTATTTAAATCATTACTTGGCCCATTAGTTTTAGATTCTTATTAGCTAACTCTTACATCTTAATTTAACCCATTTCTATTAATTCTTATATTGCCATGAAGCTGTGGCTTACCTGGTAAAGTTCCAGCATCTGTCTCTGGCAGGGCTACATAGCTTCTCTCTCACTCTGCCTCCTTTCTCCTAGCATTTTATTTAGTTTTCCCTGCCTACTTTTGTTCTGCCTTGCTCTGCTATAGGCTCAAAGCAGTTCGTTATTAATCAGTGGTAATCACAGCATACAGAGGGGGGAATCACATATCAGTCATTTCCTTGAGACTTCCAGAGCCTTAGCATAAACTAACCATGTTAAAGAAGCCAACATAGTGGCATTGAGTAGGAAGTGTTCACAATAAGGTATGGCCATATAAGCAAGAGCAGAGTACACTACTCTATCATTTAAACCACATGGCAGTCTTATGAAGGAATCATCCCATTTCATGAGGTGAGACTCGAGGAGGTCACATAGCTCAACCAAGGACTAACACCTAACAGGATAAAATTGGAGATCCCAGGGGGTGGGGTCACAAATGTAGTCCTGATCACATGGACATAAACAAGAAATGAGCAAGTACATGATGACATGTAAGAAAGCCGAAGGATGGGGCATTATCATGGCTGAAGTCCCCATGTTTCCCAGTGGTCAAAGAAATCACTATAAAAACTGAGAAAAATTAATGTAAGTTTACAAGCTGCCATGTAGACCTTGCCATAGACAAACATGCAGGAAAAAAAGCATCACGCTGGGTCATACAATCTGATAATCCTATAGATATTTTGAGGGAGATCACCAGCTTTAGAAATCCTTTCAAGTGGAGTTCTGAATGGGCCACAGCCCTCCGGTGGCACATAAAACACATTTGTTTGCTAAAAAGTCAGCAGTTTGTATGTCATATATGGGAAAAAACATAGTTGATTTTTCTCATTTTCCAAATTCTTCAGTAATTATTGTAAATTGTGGTCTGATTTTTTTTAAGTCAAGGCTCTATAAAACTCATCCTGATTCCCCCAATTCAAAAAGGAGAAGTTAAATAAGAAAATGTACCAGTGTAGAGAAATAAGTGATATATTTGAAATGAAGAACAATGTATGTAGTATCTACAGGATCTTGAAGAAATGTCACATTGCTGTCATGTGAAATGAAATATTATGGCAAAATTGCTTTCCACTGCAATTTTGAGAGATGTAAAATTGTTATAACTAGAACATTGCAAGTCACTACAGGTTAATCATTTCAGGTGAGGAGAGAAATTTCCGATAGGGGGTCCACGACAATCATCTGAACTTTCACACAGAACTAAAGGAAAACATTAACAGGAATATGCAATGGCGACAACCTTCTTTTTCAGTAGCACTATGGGCTGACCTCCAGTTGGGTATCTGTATCCTTCCTTTACATCTGGGAAGTAACCAGACAGTTTCTGGGCTTTTACTCTTTTGTGATTGATCAAAATAGGAATGTGTTCATAAATTCACCATTATTTTGTGAATAAATAAGAGATAGAACCTGATAAAAAGCTGAGACACTGCCTCAGCTGGAGTTCAGAGGAAGCCTGAACATCAACACTGAAATTCAATGTGGGACATGCTTTGGTAAAGTGCTGGTAGACTGGATGTGCATGAGATCAGTTGGGACCCAAGCTGAAATGATTACAAGTATAGCAGCAATGGACCAGGTAAGGATGGAGGACCTGGATGAGCACACTTGAATACAGTGATAGGGATGGCTCATATACACTTCTTGGTATAGAATTGATTTGCCACACACAGTTGTTAGCATTATTCCAACACAGCCATACGGCTCAGGACTTAGTTTTGGAGTCAAATAATCCAAAATATCTGTTCTTTGTCCTACCATTCACCCCTTTCCTTCTCCTGCCACAAGTCCTGTAAGCCCTCTGTTGGTTTTATCTTTGATCACTAAAGATTTTGAAAACATGTTCTTGTCAAAGTGTAGCCCTGTCTTCTGGTACCTCCTGATTTCCTCTTGTCTAGTCTCTGATCATATAGTTAAGCCTAAGGTGCTTTATATATAGCTAGATGTTAGCTCCTAACACTTGACCAGCACTATGACCATGCCCCACCCCCATGCCTCATGCTCTTTGTTTAGTATTTTCTGTCCCTAAGAGAATTACAGTCCTGACCCAAACTTGGGGTTTGGTGATTTAAGAAATTAGATCTCCTTCAAAATGAAGCAAACTGCTCTTCCGGGGTTGGATCTTGCCTACTCTCTCCACCAGGGATATGGGCTATGGTTCAGTCACCATGAGTGTCTACTTGCCTAGTACAAATGAGACCCTATATTCAGTTCCCTCTAGTGATAGCCTCCTTCAAAAGCAGCAAAAATTAAATCTTTGGAGTTGACCATGAATATGCATAATATATTCAAGTAAATGAGACAAAGAGTAATATGCATGGGATTGCTTCATTGTTGCTAAAAACCCAACTGAAAAAAAAAAAGCAGTGCTCTGAATGTCAGAGACATTATGTTGAGATGAGTCAATACAGAAAAAGCAAAGTTATTTTTTTCTTCTACACATCCGGCAGCTTGCTTCTGCTGCTTAAACATTTTCATACCTCTTTGTTTAATTTCATTTCTTACATTGAAAGTGACTTATGGCATTTGTGTCAATTTAATAAGGAGATTTAGAATATATCCAACATAAGATAGATTTCCTACGGCACAGGAGCACTTCCCCATTATGCATTCTGTAATGTACTATTCTGTAACTTCTGTAACTGACCTGGTTTATCTGGTTTTTAGTACAAATATTGCTATATTACTGTGAGGAAGCAGTCATGCTACATAGAAAGAACACTGTGCTATCAATGTTTCCTTTTTACCAATGAATATCTCTGCCCCTCCCCCATGCTGTATCTACTGCAAGCGTCATACAAGAATTAGTAAACGTTTTTATCAACGTCACCCACCACCAATGTGTGTTTGCAGTACATCTGAGATCCTGCATCAGCATGTTTGTTCTTCCATATCTGGAGAGAAGCCATAGAAGTTTGTTGGATAAACATAGTCTTGGGTTTTCTGACTTAAAGAAGAAAAGGTGGTATTTCCCTTTGAGAGCAGAGCAACACCAGGGCATTTTATTCAAACAGGGATGGTAGTTGGGCAGGAGCATGTGTCCGTCCTATGAATGGAGATGTTTGCTACCATTTATGAAAGACATCTCATCCATTGAGTGTGTCAGGAAATGGGTGGTGAGGATCAAGGAATCCATTTGGAACTTAGTTGACCTTTTTTCTAAATTCTCAGAACTCAGGGACAAGACAAACACTAAGACTGAGATGGTGTTTTTTTTGACAGCTCCATTATATTCACAGTGCATTAAGACATTTTACATATTTTATATGAGCTCAGTTAGTGTTTTCTTAGGAAAAGTAAAACAGCCTATTTCTTCCTGCATCACTATGCAAAGTGAATGAAAAAATTTTCACACGTGTACCTGAAGATATTTCTAGGCAGAATTATGGGAAATTTCTTTGTACTCTGTTCTGTAGGAGAAAACCTCATCTGCTGTGACAGAAATCAAAATAATGAAACAAACTGGCTAACTGCATCTGAAAACCAAGTTCTGTACTCCAGGAACCCCAGCGACTGGGAACATGTTCTTCTCACACAAATAGGTCTTTTTCAAAGAACTCAGGGGAAGTCAGACAAAGCCTGCTAAATTATCAGCTGTTGGCAGGATAGCCAAATCCCTCTCTGGGAGGGAGCAGGTTAGCTCAGAGTTCCCTCAACTTGATTGAGAAAGGAAATGCTGATCACTGTATTAATATCACACACAAGGTATCTCGGCATGATAAAAATCATTAATGGATGGTCTAGCAAGAGGGTCGATAGCACATTCTCAAATGTGTAGAAGCACTCTTCATCTCCCACAGACACCTACATGTGTCTGTGTGCCAGAAGGTAGACGAAGACACACACACATATGCATGGAAGGGCTGCACCTTACAAATGAGGTGGAGGGATTGTGGGGCGGAAGGTGAACAATGCCTATGGATTGATTTCAAGGAAAGTAACTACATGCTAGTTCTCAAAGGACAAAGTAATAATTGACATAGAACTTTTCATGGGAAAGGTTTGAATTATAAACGGTGGAAGTGAAATAGGGAAATGTAGTACCTGTTTATTTTGTTTGTTTGTTTGTTTGAATTTTTTGAGATAGGGTTTCTTTGTCAGTTTTGGAGCCTGTCCTGGAACTAGCTCTTGTAGATCAGGCTAGCCTCAAACACACAGAGATCTGCCTTGCCTCTGCCTCCCAAGTGCTGGGATTAAAGGTGTGTGCCACCACTGCCTGGTAAGTACCCAGTTGTTTCTACAGCATAGAAACAAAATCCACTCTGACATTACCTGAGGAAAGACCAAAGTTGGCTTTCCTCTCTCTGTGGAAGACAAAACTTCCATCATTATAACTTTGATGAGTTCCATAACAGGCATTTATTTATAGCTAGTGATACCTTTATAGCCAGATAGTACAACAGTGCCATTGTCAGTAACATAGCCATCGAGTGGTGGCAGACTTGCATGCTAATGAAAGATTTGGGTAAACATGAAAGCCATTTGTTAGGAGTAAATACTTGAGAAATAAGGTAGTTTCATCAATGTTAGATTTCCATCACAGATTTTATGACATATCATGGAGCATAAGTGCTTTTATGAGTTTTAAAAATTGTTTCAATATTTGACATTCTGTGCTTCAAGGAATTCTGATTGGCAGTTGATTAGGCTTCGGCTCCACTCATTAGCTTCCTTAGTGAAATTAGTAGACTAGAAAATTGCATTGTAATTCATCAAGGGGAAACTAAACATTGCTAGAGATTTTAAGGCTATGATGGTATATTTACTTTGCATAAAATAGTTTTTCAAGAGACTTCTAACAGAAATGTGCTAGAGAATATGTATCATCAACTCATCTGGAATCACAATTCTCTTCTGCACATTTGGTTTCTGTAAATGGAGAAGTTTTATCTGCCTTGAATTCTCTGTGTTGTGGCATTCAAATGATCACAGAAAAGAGCTGTCTCTCCATTATTTCTGTCTCCTCCATGGACCATTTCAAAACATCCTGGATACCAAGTATGCTTGAAGTAATCTTTCAAATGCAACCAGTAGTAACGGGGTTTCCACTCTGATACAAGATACAAGCAAATAATTTACTGTCAAAGTTTCTCCTACAAACCAAAATGCTACATTATGGCAATGCTATAGAAATCATAAACACAGAACTACAGTGGTTAAGTGATGTCAGCTTGGGGGAGATGGGCCTCAAAGGTCCATAGAGAATCTTCATAAAAACAATTGGCATTTGAACACTTGTCAACCAAATTAATGCAGGAAAAAAGCAAGTCATCATTTTACATTAGTAATATGCTGACAATTATGTCCCTAATGTTTTATATTTATAAGCTAGATGTAGAAAATACTTTCATTATAATTTACAGAATACAAAAAATTTTGGATGGCAAAAGGAAGTTTCAGAAAGTGAAAAGAAGGATTGGAATACATTATTTCTTCATTTATCTACAATGACAAATTCAGCAGACTGGTATTCAATTCATATCTTATTTATACTTTGTAGGAATGGTAAATGCATTTAATGCTCACTAAATTAAATATGAAGCATATAGATAACGGGCTTTATTTTTTAAAGGGTTTTGCATTTGTATTTAATCTTAGAATGAAGGAACTTTAAAATGATTTTAAGACGTTGTATGTTGTTTTAAATGAAACAAGTTACCACTAAGACGTAACATAAAAATAAGCATTTGCTTCTATGAATGAGGCTCTCAGTTCAAATCCCATGCTATAATGATAAAAGTGAAACCATAACCATAAACCATAATCACCATATTGGCCATTTTTTCCTTTAAGAAAATCTTTCTATTACAGTAATTAATTTTTGGGGGGAGCACATGCATGCCATAGTACATGTATGTAGTGGGGGACAACTTGAGTGTATGTTCTCTCCATCCCATCGAGTGGACCCTAGAGATAAACTCAGATCATCAGGCTTGATGGCAAGTGCCTTTTCTGGCTTAATCATTTGCCTACTCTGTTACCTTCGTAATTTCTCCATCCTCGGTTTTGTTTCTATCTGTTCTCATCCTCCCCTCTTCCTCCCCTCTTAGGACTCTTTGTCCCTTCAACCTGAGGACAGATTTATCCCTCTCAGCAAACTCTAAGGTCCTCAAGGCCTGGAAAAAGAATCATATGTTTCTGAAATTCTTGAGAGTCACACATTTTTACAGGGAAAAGTCCTTATTTATACTACCTCCCAAATCTTTCCACTCCCTTCATTTGCGAATTTGGGGGAGAAATTGAAGTGGCCGCCAGAAAACCTGTAACTTCACCAATATGATCCTAAGTATAATGGAGATCTCTGAATATGAAATTACAGTAAGTTTTGGACCTGCTGTCAGATCAATTTAGTATGCTAATTGGAAAACATATTACTAATTCACAAATATATATTTCCTAAAATTAATTTTTAAGACATTTAGGAGCTTATGGGCAGCCATTAAGAAGCAAAGAGGTTAAGAACCAGCACACAAAATATTGAAAAATACATCCTGTCATCTGGAGGTGATGTGAAAGGAAAGGAAGGGAGAAGAACAGTGAGAGCAGTTTACAACCTCACTGATGTTTCCGTTGCTTAGCATCCTGACAAAAAGCATCACTTAACCTGAGACTATAGAACTAACATCCCCTATTTGACCGACTTGAGCTATCTTTGTGCAATATTCTGTGGTTCTGACTCATCATTCCTAATTCTTAAGTGACCCTGAAACTTTAGAGCCTAAATTAAGAAGGAAATTGAGAGATACCTCAGTAAATCCTACTTTTCATGGTATAGGGTTGCAGATGGCTAAATGACACTGTGAGAAAATTAGACAAGACTTCAGACTTTATTTTATTTATTTATTTTTTATTGAGACAGGTTTCTCTGTGTAACAGTCCGGGCTGTTCTGGAACTAGCTCTGTAGACCAGGTTGGCCTCTCACTCACAGGGATCCTCCTGTATCTGCATCCCGAGAGCAGGGTTGAAAGGAATTTTTTCATCACCGCCTGGCAAGACTTAAACTCTAACAAACGGTAGCTATTCTGTTGACAACTTCTGAGGGAAGAAAAATGGTATGATACCCTCGCTGAGGTGGTTATGTGTAATCTGCTTGCAAATGAACTGAAACACAGTTTTGTCTGGAAGTACGTCATAGAAGAGTATGGATTAGAGGAACTCTCCTAATCATAGGAATTTAGCCCTACCAAACCTTCCAGAATAACTGGAAAAATAACAAGAAACATTTCGGAACATATTCTGAGCAAAGAATGAATATGCAAGTCACGTCAACAATAAGATGCTGAGGTCTTACTGATATGATGTTTCCTTTAAGAGCTAAACTCTGTTAAAAAAACAATTTGAAACTTATTCATGAGAGGAAACAAAAAGGAAGGAGCCCTTTCAGACCCTGCTATGATACAAATGCTACACTTACTTATTCCTCTGCATCAGCTAAGTTATCATTAGTATAAAACTCTGAATGTCAAAAAAGATTAGATGCTCATGGGCCTTGTATCAAAATGTGAAGTTTGAAATAAGCGTGCCCACAAATAACATAATACCTCTTTAGTGTTGCTTACTGAAGAAATTGACAATTATTCACCTATTTAATTCTTACAAAAAACAAATAAGGAGAATGCAGTGGATTGTTTATCCCCATTTTGCTAATTAAGAGTCTAAATCAATGAGAAGGTAAAGTAAGAAACCCATTCAATAGCTACAGGGTCAGGGAGTCTTCCAAGTCCGTGTTCTCACTGTGGTGAGTTCTCTCTATAGAATGAATGTAAAACTCTAATTTGTCCTATCCTGGGATGCAGTTTAAGATTTAAACTGGAGTAGAATGCATTGTAATAATTTTTAAGGTATTTGTGTGCATGTGTGTGTGTTCCTCTGTTGTTCTCTGCCTTATTGCTTTGAGATAGGTTCTCTCACTAAAATAGGAAGACCTCATTACATGTTTCAGCAAGACTGAACAGCAATTTCTCTACATCTGCATGTTCTTTGCACTCTGCTGAAATTACAGGCACATGTAGCCATGGCTAACATCATCATGTGGGTGCTGGGAATTGAATCCTAGGCACTCAGGCTTGGAGAATAAGCACTACTACCCAGTAATCAATCTTCCCAAAGATAATACTGCTTTTTAAAATTTAATCTCATCCTCTTGATTTTGAGAAAATCAAAACTATCGAATTTATGGTCCAGGTTTTTTTCATTTGTGTGCTCCGATTTTTGTGAGTTTGCTTCCTAACAACTTTGGGTAAAGAAGTGGGGAGAGCAGTGCAGAGGTTTACAAGACAAAAGCAATGCTCCCTTTTCTACCTCTACAATAGGACTTTAACAATCCCACGGAACCCTGAAATGATGCATGAAAAGTTACTTAGACATTGATTTCTGGTAGATTGGATTTAAAATATAAAAGTAAACTACTAGCTATAAGAATCCCCATCAGATAATTCCACTGTAAGACACCTCCCATGCCACATCAACATTAGGGATTAAATTGCCTTTATTTCTCACTTTGGATTATAGATAGCACAACACAACTTCTAGAGAGCAAAAAAAAATTCATAATTCCGACTTCAAAAAATTAAATAACAGAAAATCACAACTGGAAAAAGTTGTTGCCCGATTTTCAGAATCCTGACAGGAGCTTGACAGGAAACATTCTTTGGAAGTCAGCCAGCTCAAATGTTGCTTATTCATGATTTTGTCAGAGAATACTGAGAAGGAAATGAGATTGCCATCTCTCCCTGTCCAGCTGTCAAAGAAGACAGCAAATTTCTCTTTCTCCAAAGAGACGAAAAAGAATTTTTCACACTGTTAGAAAACTATCCCTCAGTTCAGTGGATTTGAGGAACATCTAAAAATGGATGTAATGTGACAGCAACCATAGGGACATCAGAAATGACAAAGGTTATATTTGTAGTCTAATATGAGCAACAGAGAACTGGCCAATCAGGATGAAGGAGTCTGTAAGTGTAAAAGCACATGGAAGGCTAATTAGCCCGTAGGGACGGCGAGGGAACAGAGGTATGGAGCAAGGCGGGGGGGGGGGCTGCACACCTCATAGACACTGTTCCTGTAGCATCCCCTGTAATATTCCACCTAGCTACCTTTCATGTCCACGCAAATACAAGTCACCTTAATAACACTCAGTCGGTGATCCAGTTAGGAAAACCAGCTTTCACCAGAAACATACATTTTGATAATCAAACAAAATACTAACAAGCTTTGAAGAGCGCTTCAGGAAAGTGGCTAACCTTTATAATGTAGAGGCTGGGAAGTCTAAGTTCTCCAAGACAGTTAGCTTAGACACCTATGTCAAGATAAACTAATCCTTCAGATCATGAAAAGGCATGTGTAAGTACATTTAGTTCACACATCTCAGACCTTCCTTCTCCCACCCTGCTCCCATGTCACCCTTCCTTCTTCCGGGTCTCTCTTGCCTTTCCTTTGAACAATAGGTGCGTTTGGATGAAAATCCCACCTTGTTTGTAGACTACAGAGAGTCTCCTCAGCTTATTATCATGCATCTTAGCTTTACAAGGTTCTTGTAATAGCTTAATCTCTACTCTCATTTGTGTTTCATCCTACTGCTTTGAAGACACCATCCACATCAGTGTCTTCTTCCTCTGATGGGTTTCAACCACACATGCATTTTCCCCGCCTTTGAACATCATCCAAATAAAAAAGAAAATGCCTAATTTTTGTACTTCTGGGACAGGGCAGTTTCTTACACTTAATACACCTTAAAATATTATTTTAGATATAAAGTAAAACACATGTTTAAATGATGCTCAAGTGCTCTGTTACTGAATCTGGCCCTTCTTTTTTTTAGTTGTTTCTTTTATCTTTGAGATTATAATACAATTAGATAATTTCTACCTTCAGATACCTCCCTCCAAGTCTTCTTATATACCCCTGCTTGCTGCCTTCCTCTCTTTCAAATCCATGGTCTTTTTTCATTAGTTGCTGCTACAAGCAACTAATATATACCAGTCATAAACTACTGATTTTATAAAATGTTATTTTTACATGTGTCTTTAGGAATGACCATTTGGTATTGGATAATCAATTGGAGTGTGATATGGAATTCCCCTTTGTATGCTGTGAATACCATTGGTGAATAATGAAACTGCCTTGGCCTGTTGTTGATAAGGAAAAACTTAGGTAGGCAGGGAAAACAAAACTGAATGCTGGGAGAAAGGAGGCAGAATCAGAGAGAAGCCATGTAGCCCTGCCAGAGACAGATACTGGTAAACCACAGCCATAAGGTGACACACAGATTAATGGAGTTAAATTAATAATACACAGATAAATGGGGTTAAATTAAGATGTAAGAGTTAGCCAATAAGAAACTAAAGCTAATGGGGCAAGCAGTGATTTAATTAATACAGTTTCTGTCTGGTTATTTTGGGGCTGAGTAGCCAGGAACCAGCAGCAGCCTCCGTATAGCAGGAGTGCACTTGCCTGGACATTATTACTTCTCCCAACTCAGAATATTCCATAGTTTCCTGTAGTCCTCTGTAGGGTTGAAGCTTTAAGGGCTTGCTTCTGCCCACTTTGGCATATCTGCTGGTATAATCCTTGTTCAGATTATATTTAGGCAGTTATGTTGGTGAGACTTTATGGGTGTCGCTTCTGGCATTATTGGGTAGAGGCCATAGTCTCACTACAAAGTCTCTGAGCTTCTGGCTCTTATAGCCTTCCCATCCCCTCTTCCTTGATGATCCCTGAGCATTTAGGTATAGATGTATTCACTAGGAAGGGTTCCACAACTCTGCATTTTGATTGGTTTTCATTTTCTCTTATGGTCTTTGTCTGTTGCAAAGAGGTCTTTCCTTGATGAGGAGTAAGGATACACTGATCTATAAACAGAAGGACAAATATTTAGAATGTAGTTAGAAATTCTTATTCTGGCTTAATGAAGAGGTAGTTTAGTTTCTCCTCAAGGACCTATGATTTCAAAGCCCTAGCTTGTTAGCTAGGTTTATGGGACCAGGCATGAATTCCCTCTTGTCCAATGGGTCTTAATTCCAAATGGAGAGTTGGTGGTTACCACCAAGGTATGTGTGCCAATACTGTACCTTAAGAGTTATCATCCTGTTCTGTTTGTTATTGTGGTTCACAGGATTTATTTTTTTTTGTAGAACATTTTTGGAAAAGTACACATGACATGAAGAGTAAGACCTGGACATATAATCTATATATGGTTTCCCCTCTGCTACAGGGCCCTCCTTAGCTTTACATGATCCTATTAACATGCCTCAGCATTACGGATGCATCTCTTCCATCCTCTAAAAAATGACCCCCAACCCAGTGCTGTGAGTGTAAAGGCTACAGAACTCTTTAGTAATGAGGGAGGAAAAGGGAGGGGGAGGGGAGTAAAAGCAAATAATGGAAAAGGAGATGAAATGAGAGAGGAAAAACAGAAGGCATGAGGGTTGGAAGGAGAATAAGAGTCAGACTGAGGGAGGAATCACACAAATGACTCTTCTCTGTGAATTCTGATCAGCAGAATTCCAAAGGAACAGTCTTCCCTATCCTTTGCATCTTTACTGCATTCCCTCTCCCATCACTTTCCAAGCATCTACTAAAGACAATATGACCCCAAACACATTCTCACTTTATTTGGAGTTGTACTGTAGGGCATATAGTTGAGGATCATTAGGTTGCCCTTAGAGGGTAGGGTAAAGAAGGAAAGAGTGAAGTAGGGAACACCATGTGGAGCTTTAGGACACAGTAATTATCTACTCTCTGAAAATAGTAAAGAGGACAAACAGGTATTTAGAGATTCATTTCCAGATGAACTGAATAAAATTCAGTTTTACAGATGAGTTGACAGTGAAAAAAGAAATCCTACTCCCCACCACATCAGTCATTCCCGGTATTTCCTGATTAACAGGAAATTCTAACACATATTCTGCCATGAAAAATAAAATGAGTTTGAATGCTTGCTCACTAATTATCACATTGGAGCCATTCATTTCCATGGAGTTTTCACAGGTGACAGCCTCTATATGAGGTAAACAATAGCACTGCACTAAGTAAACATGAGAATAAATAAACCTTGAAAAAAAACTGAGCGTTATTTAAAAATTAATAAATTCAGTAAAGCACAACATAAATAAAGTTCATTTGCCATTGAACATTGGATTATTTTGTCTTAGAAACATACTCTTAAATCATTACATTCTATAAAAATCTTTTATTCAGTGGAAAACCCAACATTTATCAGCATTTATTTTTACATCCTTACAGTTTTTATTCAAGTACCAACTTTGTACTCTTGGCTCTTCTTACACCCAAAGTTTAACTTTCACCATTTATCTCATGACTGTTCTTCAAGAACATATTCTTCATCACAAATCAAGACTATAATATAAGAAGGAAGTTATATACATGAATAAGATACTGTTTAAAATAAAGAATTGATCCAAAGATTGATATGAAGTACTAGGTCTTTCTAAGTGATGAACCTGTCAAGTAGAAAGTAACTATTTGTAAATACACTCAGTTACTGGCACAACGTTCAATTTTATGTTAGCATTTTGCCCTTGGTTCCCATTGCAAAGGGAGACCTTGCATTTCTGGGTGTTACTCGGACAGGACAATCTTTCTTAGCATTGAGAATTTTATAATTGTGAAGTCTATCTTCCATGAACATGGTCAGATTGCTACTGACTTGGGAAAGTTAGAAAATGGAACATTTTGTTGTCGTGTATGTGTGTGTGTGTGTGTGTGTGTGTGTGTGAATGTGTGTGTAGGTGTGTGTGTAATGTATGGGTATAAGTTTGTTCATGGACATTTGTATCATGGTGCATGTATTAAAGTCAGTAGACAACTTTTGGTCTTTGGGCCTTACTTTTCCACTTTATTTTTGATAGGGCCTCATCACTGGCAAGGCAGCTTATGAGTTTCTAGAGACTCCTATCTCTACATTCCATTGCCCTACAAAGGCATGCTTGGATTACAGACTACTAGACCTACTACTGTGTCCAGATTTTACAATGGCCTGGGAATAAGAACTCAAGTCATTGAGCTTACATGCCAACAACTTTACATACTGAACCACCTCCCCAGCCCATCTTAGTGACTTTGCTAAGTATAAATCTAGTTCGATCAGCTCTAAACCTGTGAAACATCATGTTGCCTAAAGTGTGGTTAAGTGGGCGGCAACCATGGGGAGAAATCTGGCAGTATCCTGGAAAATTCAGAGCTACCGGAGTGCCCTTGTAGGTACCTCTGTTCATGAAGAAAACACAACTAATAAGACTCATGTTTAACTGTGATATATGCACTTTAAAATAGTCTAGGATTTTTTTTTTCCTGACAAGTATAGAGACGCATCTTCTGGAGGAAACAGGTCACATCATCTTCATGTCTACATCTTTGATGTAGTTTGCACTCGATACATGACAATTAGGTGGTTGTTAATTAAAATATCCATGCTAGAGTACTACTGGGGAAGAAACCTTAAGAAAAAAAATTCCCTTTGGATCATAAGACAGTACAGTAGATTGAACTTCGTGGTTGACAAAAATCTGATATTTTTTATTCTCTTCTTTGAAAGAACTAGGCCTCAAGGCCATGTTTTCCTGTCCATAGCTGTTAGTCTCAAGTGAACAAACCATTTCCAACTAAAGAGAGGGGAGACTTCATGTCTAATTCCTGATTATACTTGCTATGCCTAATATGGATATCTTCAAAGCAAAATACCTTCAAGGATGAAAACCAGAGCCCATGCTTTAATTATGCCAGTGCCTCATCTCTGAGGTCTTATTATCAGCAAGCTACATAAGACATGTTCATAAAGCCTTGGTTTGTCCAAATTCCCTGAATGATTCTGCATTAGGACTGTATAGGACTCTATTTGGAAGTGTTCAGTGCCAAAATTCTGGTCAAATATTAGGCAATAAAAGTAGCCACAATATTCCTGAACAATATGTGATACTAGTGAAACATGGAAAGAAGAAAATATCCATCAATGTGAAGAAGAAAAAGTATTTATTAAATGTCAACTCTGTGATAAACAAACAAAAAAACCAATATAAAGACAGGAAAGACATGATCCCTTTCTATAACAGCTCTGTCTTCCATAAAGATATCTTGTTCATTGATAAGATGTGGGAGAGAAGGAGGCAGGAGACACTTAAGCTAGCAATGTAACAGATGTTATTTAGGAGTGCATTAAAAAAACCTGCTTATTTCAGGCTATAGTTTAGATCAGTTCCTTAAAATATGAGTCAACTTTTGAAAAATAAGTTGGCCACAAACATATCAGAAGATAGGAAAGGAGGATAGAAATGGGGGAGAATGGCAATTCGGTAGAACTATGGAAAGAGCAATTCCCTGAAGACAAAAAGTTAGGTGAAGAAAGAATCACAAATGAAGCTTAAAAAATATATGATATATAAGTATGTGTGTGTTATATACATATACACACACACACACATATATATCTTCAGACTAAAGCAGGCTTAGAAATTCACATTTAAAGTCTTATGAAACAAGGAGCCAAACAATATTTCTTTGCTAGAAAATTCAATGCCCAAGTTAGTGTTTTAAAAATGATTACCTGCTAGGTTACTATAAGATGGAATAAGGAAAACTGGGCCTGGGGCAATCAATTAGGAAGATGTTATATAACGATAATTCAGCCTTTCAATTAAATAGGACTTTGAATGCACTGTGATTTGTGAAACACAATTAATAAAAGCTCAGCAACTGGAATTGGGGTTCAACCTGAAAGTCAAAAAAGCAAAACAGCCAGTCACTGGCTCATACTTTGACCTCAGTCCAGAAATGGCAATCCTGCCTCTAGGAATCTCAGAATGAGACTATTTCTGAGAACTGTCTCCTCCCGTCTTATAATTCTCTCTAGAGCTGGGACTAAAGGCATTTACCACTGGGATTAAAGGCATGCACTGCCCTTAATTAATAGTTCTATGGTAACTATTGTGGCTATTGGGATTAAAGATGCATGTCATTGTGGCTCCTGGGATTAAAGGTATATTTCATTGCTGACTGGTATATAAAGCTGTCCAGTGTGGCTGTTTTACTTTCCAGATACCCAGGCAAGTTCTATTTATTAAAATACGAGTGAAATGTCACTACAATTTGTATCTGAAATGTTCCCTCTCTTCTTCCCTGGATTTCTCCTTCTCTTTATTCTGCCTGGCAGTCCCACCTATCCCTCTCCTGCCTAGCTCTTAGCTGTTCAGCTCTTTTTCAGACCAATCAGGAGTTTTAGATAGGCAAAGTAACAGAGCTTCAAAGAGTTAAATAAATATGACAGAAAAGAGTATAACACACCTTTGCATCATAAACAAATATTCCCTGACATAAATTAATGCAACATATCTTAAACTAATACTCCAGAACAAAAGACATAGAAAGGAGAACTAGCATGGAGAAACCTAAGAAAATACAGCAGAATACTTTTTAGATGCCTCTTTTTTCTTAACATACAGTTGAGACTATCTTACAGACTGCTATATCTGTCATGTGTTATACATCTGCCTCTCTCCTATCTGACCCTGTAACCTGAATTCCATGAAGGAAGAATTTCACATTACACTTATAAGAAAACAGCTCACTGAGCTACGTTGCTTCCTCATTGAATCAGACCTAGAGCAGCATCCTTACAGACGAGAACTGGTTCAGTGTGGCCTGTGTACTGTCCCTTCTGAGCTTCAGTCTGTATAATGACCTCATCAGTATTCCTTGTGTCCATTCATCAAAACTGTCAGGAAGAGCAGTCATGAAGACCTTTAAATCTCGGGAGAAAGCTGGTTTGTAAATTACAAGGCTGTTCCAAAAAACAAGTACTACATTTAAGAGATTTCAAGACTTGAAACCGTTGTTTCTAAATATGGTTGCTATCTGAGCTCCTGTTTGCAGCTTCCTACAGTCACGTATGTGCTGAGGCTTGAACGTTACTAAGACCGTCCAGAGCAAGTCCATGAAGACTCCAAACAGAAGACCAAATTACAAAACATCAGAGACCAGTTTGGCAGTTAGCAGATTAAAAACTCTAACTGGGTTTCCCTAGATTGTAGACTAGAACAAAGCACAAACAGGAACAGGGATGAAGAAAACTGAAGGGCTTTGGGTGGTACTCAGTGCAACAACTCTAGCTTGGCATACAGGGGTTTGATCACCAGGGAAGGGAGCAGGAATCAAAGCGAAAGAGAAGTAGGGGGAAGAGAGGGAGGGATAGAAACAAGAAGGAAGAAAGTGAAGGAAGAGTAAAGAGAGAGAGAGGGAGAGGAGGCAGAGAAAAATTTGGTTATTTTCAAACTAATTTTCTTCATAGGTTTAAACAGATATCATCATCCTCATCACACCAATTGCAACAAACCGGTCATCTTCTGATTGGCTGCTCTTAATCTCCTGGAGTTGGATATATGTGCTTGTTTGTTTATTTGGTTGGTTGGTTGAATAATTGGTTGGCTGGCTGAATAATTGGTTGGTTGATTTGAAGTATCCCATTTCAGGCTGGAAAGATGACTCAGAGGCTAAGAGCACCAGCTGATCTTCCAGAAGACCCAAGTTTCATTCCTAGAATCTACACGACAGCTCACAGTTACCAACCATAACTACAGTCCCAGGGGATCTGACACTTTCTTCTGGCCTCCATGGGCAGAGAGATACATTCAGGGACCCACTCATACACATAAAATAAAAATAAATAAGATCTCAAAAGAATTAAAAATATAAAGTGTCTTATTTTAATGTTTAGTTTTCAAAGTATCTAAAAACAAATCAGTTCATTCTTGTTTAATCTGAATTGTTTGGGCCTTAAGCAGAATCTCAATGTAAAAGAGTGGCTGCTTAGAACTTTAATTTTTAAAAAACCCCAAATTATTTTGTAGTGCAATAAAAATATTAAAGAATATTGTCTTATTTTGTTTTCTGCTGCTGTAGTAGAATATAACTGACTGAGAAAACTATAAATAATTGAAATTCATTTGACTTCGAGATCTGGAGGCCAGAAACCCAAGATCATGATGCTGGCACCTAGCCTGCTATGGACCTTCATGCTCATCACAGCATCGCAGAGGATCTGGTACAGGGTAGGATATGCAAAGAAACAAGAAGGTCTTGATTTTTCTGTTGGAACCCACTGATTCTTTAAAAGCCTCATTCCAAGCTGGGTGGTGCTGGTGCATGCCTTTAATTTCAGCACTCGGGAGACAGAGGCAGGTGGATCTTTGAGTTCGAGGCCAGCCTGGTCTACAAGAGCTACTTTCAGGACAGGCACCAAAAGCTACAGAGAAACCCGATCTCAAAATACCAAAACACAAAACAAAACAAAAGCATCACTCCAGGTCTGATGGTGTTGTCCTCATAACCAAACTATCTCATAAAAATTCCAGCTATAAGTGCTGTAGCAGCTACAACTAAATTGCAGTGTGAGTTTTGGAGAGGACATTCCAAGTGCAGACATACAAGCAGAAATGACCGACAGCTCCAAATGGGGTAGAAACGGCAGACAAACTACAGCCATGAGGACACTAGAAAATCCAAATGCCCATGAATCTGATTCTCTTGATAAATTATTCTCTTAATGCGAAAAATTTTCAAAACTCTACACACAAAGGCAAAGTGTTTAAAACTGCTAGATTCAAATAAATCTGTCTCTAAGTCGTCTCCTTGAGAAGATGTTCCAAGTAGAGGCTTGAAGATATGCCCCCGGGTCCTCAGCACCCACACTACAACCATAATAGTAGCAAAATGACAGTTATGAAGTAGCAACGAAATGATTTTATGGTTGGAGGTCACTACAACATGAAGAACTCTATCAAAGTGTCGCAGCATTAGGAAAGTTGAGGACCACTGCTGTAACCCAAACAATAGGGAGAGAAAACAGACTCCCTAAGCTCACTGGCCAGCTGCTCTAGCTAAAACAAGAAGCTTGTAGGTCCTGAGTCAAGGCAGTAAAGCTGAGAATGACAGACAAATGAACTGTGCAGCCTCTTGGGCCTCTTCATGAGTGTATGTGAGTACACACATTGGCACACTTATGTGTATGTGGCAAAAATCTATATAACACACATACAAGATTAAACTGGAAAAAAATAATAGTAAAACGTTTATGTACTCACTCATTAGGAGACCCTAGCCATTAACAAAGGACATTAAGCTTATAGCTCACAAGCCTAGAGAACCCAAATAACATGGTGAACCCAAAGAAAAACATATATAGATCCTCCTGAAAGTTGGAAGCAAACAAATTCGCCAGACAAAAGTTGAAAGCATGGGTGTGGGGCTGGGGGTGAAGATAGGGATTGGGGGAGGGGGTAGGCGAAAGGGAGTGGGGTAGAAGGGAGAAGGAAGAACTGGGGAGAGCCTGGGGGTGGGGGAGGGTGGAAATGGAGGAAGGGTGGATATTGGAGAAGGGAATAAGATATCTACATTAACGGGAGCCATTTTAAGATTCGCAAGAGACTCTAGAGGGGATCCCAGGTATTCACAGGGATGCCCCAGCTAGGTACTTGGGCAGCAGAGGAGTGGGTGCCTGAACTGACCTTGTCCCATAGTTACTTTGTTGAATATCTTAATCGTCACCATAGAAATTTTGCATAATGGATGGAGATAGAGCCAGAGACCCACATTCACATCAGAGCAAGGGATTGAGCTACCAAGGTCCAGTGGAAGAGCAGAAGGAGGGAGAAGATGAGTAAAGAAGTCAGGACCGTGAGGGACTGACCCACCAACAGAGACAGTGTGCTTGATCTATTGGGAGCTCATCAAATCCAGCTGGACCAGGACTGAATGATCATATGACCTAACCGGACTCTCTGAATGTGGCTGCCAATGGGGACTGACTGAGAAACCAATGATAATGGCACTGGGACCTATCTCTTCTGCATGTATTGGCTTTTTGGGAACTTATTCTATATGGATGCACACCTTCTTAGACCGAGATGGAGGGGGGAGGGCCTTGGGCTTTCCATAGGGCAGGGTATCCTGCCCCATCTTAAGGAAGCAGGGGGAGGGCGGTGGGGTAGTCGGGGAGTGGGAGGGCCGGGAACAAGGGGAGTAAATGTAAATTTTTCTTTTAACAATAAAAAAAAAGTGAAAAAAAAAGACACCTTACAGCCCATGGTCTTGAAATGCTTATAAATGGCTAAATAAATGTATTTTCTCGACAATAAGCTTATTTCTACTCAAACACTCAGCGTGCAGGCTGATGTGAATCAATTAAACTCCTATTGTATAAGAGTTCAGTTATCTAGAGGGAGAGGCATTATAATTAGAAGTAATTTGCATATATAATTTATGTTATTTGGAAGGCTTAAATCATTGCTAAGAGTTACATAAATTTTCAGAAAACAATTCCTAATTTTAATTCGCTTTACTTGATTTTTTTCAAGTCTTCAGGGGCTACTTCTTGAAGTCTCAAACAAGTTTAGATAGTTAAATTTGTCCTCCTCTATTTCACAACAAGTTTAAGCTGAAGGAAATTCTCTCTTTCCCTGGTCTTCCAGTCTGAGTTACAGAAATCAATACAGATGCTCTTGGGCTCTTTTATCCTCGGCCACCTGTGAAGAATCTCTCTTTTGTACTTCTTTCATATTCTTGCCCAAATCCCCTTCTCGAATCCTGCAGCACACCAAAGCTCAAAGCCTCAAGAGCCAAACTGTAGAAACCCGGGCCCAGTCATAAGGTTCTACAGCCGTGAGACCTCAGGCACATCTTGCCACTCCCTTCTTACTGCCCTCTCACCACTCAAGGCACAGCCGTGCATCATAGAGCTGAGTGTCTACACGCAGACCTTCGCTTGAACAGAGGGAGCGAATGCTCTGGCTACTGAGCAGGTGTGTCTCTTTGAAAGCAGGGACAAATCTCATTGCTTTATAGCTGGCCAATTAAAACATTTAAATGACAACATGGATCGGGATTCTCTGAGGCTGAAAGGGAAAGGAAGGCTTTGACAGAAAGATGCAATCCTAAACTCTACAACTTCCCAGCAAAGCATGGTAATGTGCTGCATCTCCCATATCCACATGGAAACCTGGAGAAGGAGGCAGGGAGGAAGACGAAAACCACCTTTCCCACAGCTTCCCGGCCATCGCATGCCTCAGCTCCTTAGGATTTTCAGATTCTTTAATTTCCTAATAAGTAATTGAGATAGTAAAAAATTGCCTCGGGTTGTTCGTATGCTGATCTTCAACTTTCAAACTTTAAAGGAAGACTTGTGGTCCAGAAAAGAATTTATTAGACAATTAATCTATAAATTCTTCCTATAGAAGAAATAAGTTCTTCCTATAGAAGAATTCCCATAGATAAATACTCATATTTTGTCATAGATACATCAATAGTAATTTACTAATGAAAATAAACTAGTTAACTAATTTTTAAAATAAACCACAAATACTGTAATGGATCATACTTGATTAATTTAATGGGGCAGCACATTCTTCAAAAGGGTAAAAGGTAATTACATGTATCTCTTTCTTTCCTCGAGCTCCTGATTTTCGAGCTTCCACTACTCAAGTCCAAGGTGACAGGTATGAAGCAGCACATCCAGCTGCACTTCTTCAAACAGCCTGGCGTGCAGAAGAAACACATCTTGAATGGTCTAGCTATTGTGTTGTTGTGCTAGTAGACAGCACTGATTCCTGTGTTAGAGTGCTTCCGTGGCCTCTAGTTCCAGGGGCATGGCCTCTAGGATGCCTGAGTCAGATAAACTGCACATAGTCCTCCTGCTTTCCTGGATCAGTGATGCCTATATGATATGGAGAAGGCTCATCCTGTCAAGATGATATGAGAGCTGATGTGTGCAACTCTGCTGTGTACAGTTGCCTAGAAAAAGAGAGATTCAAAATTCCAAAGAAACTTCCAACTAGAACCATGGGTAAAGATTAAGGAATTTGTCTGATTTATCCCCAACAGACAACAATGTATACTATTCATAATTCCAGGTCCCAACAAGACAGGATACGAAACACAAATAGACAGCTCTTGTCACTGACTCTGCAGCTAGGATTGTCATTGCCTCTATTCTCTTCCCCTGTTCCCTCTTCTCCAGAAATAGGACCATCTCTAGCTTCTACCCCACATTAGATTGCCTTTGAGTGTCTCAAAAGTTTTCAGCAGACTCTCCTGTAAACATACAAACATAGTCTGGCCTGATCAGTGCTCTCCCTCCTCCACACACTCCAGTAAACAACACTTCTATTTTCAGCCCAGACAGATACAGATACCTAGGGGAACCTTTAACCTCTAAATTTCCACATCCAATTCAATAGCTTTCCAATCTCAAGAGGCCATTATTTTATTTTCTTCATGACTCCTGCCACTACATCAGTCAAGCCATCATTTCACAGCTAGACGGCTGCATGCCGCTCCTGCTGGTATTCACCTCAAATATAGTCTCTAGGCTCTGCTAGATGACAGCAATAATTCCAAAATGAAAATCTCACCATGCTGCTCCCATGCCCGAAGTTATTCAGTCGATGTCAACAGCTCAGTGTACCTCATTCTACTTCCCTACCATGCCCTTGGTCTGGGTCTAAAGAAACACTTTCAAAACTTGTTCCTTTTTCTCCCTCATGCTATTCCAACCCTCAGTAATTCTATTTTTTACATAAATAATTTTTGCTAAGCTCAAAGCTCAAAACCAACTTGCCATTAATAACAGCATACAGATTTCTTTGTGTTGATTTGCATAATGATCTCAATTCCTATATTGTGATCAATTAATTTTAATGTATTTTTTCTGTCAGTATATTTAACTGTCCCTCTTTCAATCAGGTCTTAAAGCCAGACATCTGGCATTATGTGTCACTGAATCCAGATGCCTGACATAGCAAGTACTCTACCTGGTCAAATTGAATATAAGACATATTATCTTTTCTCATTTTTACATGTATGTGTGTGTATACTGAATTGCAAACATTTGCATATATGTGTGCATATGTGTGTACATGTAAAACATACAGTTTAAATACCACAACATGTAAAGAGAAGGCTTGAGAATGTCTTGAAATGTGCTAATAATGAAAATTTAGTAACTTTTCAGGACTGTTTTTAATTAAATTGTATTTTAATGTTGACCATTAAGGCCTATCCTCCAAAACAGTCTCAGACAGGCTTATAAACAAATTTATTGAGGCACATTCTCAAGAATGATGCCTGTGAGGAAGTGAGAGAAGCCAATGATCAACAAAGAGCCTGTGCTACAATGCAATATCATTAGAGACCTTAGTTGCTCCGTTTGCAACCTCTGATCTCTAATGAACATTTAGAATTGGTCTCCATTAAAGCAATGGAGCTATATTGTTATACTCCTGCATACAGGCCATGATTTTAGTGAGATAATGTTGTGGTTTGGACGAGAAATATCCTGAAAGATCCTTGTAATAAAGGCTTAATCCCCAGGGTGTCCTATTAGGAAGTGTTGGCAACTTTGGGAGCTGGGGCCCATGCAAAATTCTTGTCATTGGATGTCTAGCTTGGAAGAGGACTGTGGGAACCTGGTCTCTTGCTCATTTCTCTTTTCATTTTGCTCTGGCCATGGAGTCAACAGTTTTCATTGTGATAAACTCTTCTCTATTGTCAGTTGACACCCCCACAGAGAGTTGCCAACAGGTTCACCCCATCATGGACTGGCAGCTAAAAAACTACCCGTCCAAATAAATCTTCCTTTTCAGAGCTTAATTAACAGGGGTATTTTATAACAGTGATGGAAAGTTAATACAGACAGCCACTTTCAGTAGAGGTAAATTCCCCTTGAGGGAATTAGTTTTGAGTCATCAGAAGCCAACACTCGTAACAGCTGAGGGGACAGATGTCTCATTCCTACAGGGAGTAGCTGAATGACACACACACAGCTTGCATTGCAGATCATCCCATTGACCGCTCAAATTCACTTACTTTAACAGTCAGTACTCAGTGCCTGGAAGCAGCTCGTCTAGAATTTCTGTATCATCTATTTTCCTGAATAAACTTCCAAGACTGATGTCTATGTAACAAGTAATGGTCCCTGAAGCAGGTAGTTGTGGTCCCTGTGATCTTAGTTGTTTTTAGCCCCAGATAAACCACTTTTGTTTATTGCTGTGGGAGACCCCAACTTTGCATGCACCGTCCGTGTGGCCAACACTGGCTACTTACTTGATATTTCATCGTTAGATATTCCATAATAACAGCCCTCAGCAGAACAAACCAGACTGATATTTCCAAAAGATGTGTAATCATTACCTTCTGACGCCATAGCTTTGCCTCCTTCATCCTGTGTGTCTGTTTTACAACTTCCTTAATGGGAGTTACCTTAGATCTGCCAGAATATATGACTGTGGCTTGAAATTGAGATTCAGGCTCTTCCCAGACTCAGCCCCACTAAGAGTGGCTTTGAGTTTTAAACGGTTGTAACTAGAGACTGGAGAGATGGCTCAGCAGTTAAGAGCACTGATTGCTCCTCCAGAATACTAAGGTTTGTTTACTAGTATCCACATGGCTGCTCACAAACATCTGTAACTCCAATTAAAAGTGATCTAGTGATTTTTTTCTGGATCCTGCAGGAACTGGCATACATGTAGGCAAAAGACCCATACACATATTGTTGAAACTATGTTAAGAGTTTCACGTTCCACCTCGAGCAAAGGAAGGCTGCCAAGTCTCCTGCTTCATCCTTAGTGGTGGGAAGTGTGTGTTGTAATCATTTTCCTTTTACTTTGAAGAAGACATAGAACATGCTTCAGATTCTTAAAATCTTCACTGATTGATTGATTATGGTTTCAGAAAGGCTTATTATTATTATCTTTGGCACCATGCAAGCCTTATCATTGTCACTCATTGATGCTCAGTCAGATCAACTTTCTGTCACCAAGTAATAGAGCCATGTGAAATTCAGCAGAACAGCCAGACAATCCATTTCCCATAATGGGCCAATGGTAGCCTTGGGGCAAGACTAAATTTGAACTGTTGTTTACTCCAAGGAATGTGAATTGCTCTGTTCCTTCTCTCTGAGAAAGATGGAAAGGAATGGGTGTTCCATATCAGTGGTTACAAACTCTGCCTTTGTAGCTGGATTGAGGTTATAGTAGTTCTCAGTCATCCACTGAAAGGTTGTTTCATTGTGTGTGTAGAGGTCAGAGTAATCTCCATCATGATGCTTTGGCTACAGAATTTAGTTCAGCAATGGTTATCTTGTTGGCCGTCTGTGGCCAGTAGAGGATGAATACCACCACCTGGCTTTTCATAGTGGTGATCTGTTCACTAATGTTTTAATTATGTCATTGGCTCTGGGTCCTCCTGTAGAACATGGCCATCTGGTTGGTCTTCCAACCTCTTGTGTACCAAGATAACATCTCTGAGGCTTTTGATTCCTTCATCTACATCTTGCATGGCAATTCTGGCATATCTATTTTTATAGTGTTGGCAGAAACTTTTTCCCAGCTTCCAAGAACCATTCTCACAATATGTTAACATTGTTTCCCAAAGCCTTTGCCAGAGTATTGAATTTAAAATCACAAGTGGTTTCTCCAAAGTTGATGAGCTCTCTCTTATGTCCCTTTGTGTTCTGGACACTTGACCCAGACCCACTGATGTTTTCTCAGTTCCTAGAGAACCTTTGGGATTCTTCTTACAGTAGACTTAACACTAATTTGGCCTTGGTGGAAGAGGATTGACTTTCATATTGCTCTGATAGTTTGTTAGAAAAAATAAATTAATCTGTAATTCAATTGTAATATCAGATTCACTAGAGTCTACTGGGGAGATATGGTGATGGATTAGCCCGGAAGAGTTGTTCCACCACAAAAGTCAGGGCACCTCAAAGATAAGCCTCAGCATACAAATCCTCTGATCCTAGATTATTTTCTGAAAACTTCTGCTCTCTCAGAAATTTCTGGAAGTGTCCAGGCCCTGATGTGTTATAATAACATCAAATCTTAGGAACATTTCTGTGACTTAGACTTTAGAATGGTTCTTTGAATTTTTGTGGGTTTTTTTTTGTATAAAGAACAAAATCTGACTGTATGCATAATTCCTGGTGATTTCTAAAAGATTATTGCTGTGCATGTCTGCATACAGATTTTTATATCTAAAGAATATGGGATACTAACAAAGAAAATGAACAAAGGTACCCAAATCTCTAATATCTTTTGGTCTTCTTCCTTTCTTAGAAAGTGCCTATTGACTTCCTTCTCTTGGTGTTGTACGATTCACTACAGGGAGGATTCCAATACGACTGATATGGAGGTAAACCTTATTGACTCTGCCACTGCTCTTTTCTTTGGCTCCTGTGGGTGGTTAACAGTTGCCAAGGTGGCTGTCACTCCATGATGTAGACATTTTGGTGAGAGTAAATCAGAATCATGAAATTTGATCCTCCTGTATATATTTTGTGTGGGACCAAAGGGATCCTTGAATGATAGTATAAAGCGTGAATGAAGTCCTGAGTGAAGTTGCACTGTTGGCATGGGCATGGCCATGTCAAGGACATGTGCCTCACAGCCCCAGGAATTTGGCAAAGCCTTCCTCTCCTATGGTGAGGCTCAGTGGGATGTTAAAGCCTTCCTTTAGTTTAAGGGCAAATGTTGAAGGTGAGTGTAAATAACAATGTTTACAAACACTTGACCTGTTTATGCAAATTTCAACAACTGCAGCTTCCTCCTCCTGGATGTTTACTGTCTGAAAGTGCACAAAGACAGAGACTTCCTGTCATGACTAGCCAGCCCTGCCCTCTGTGCTACTCATAATAAATAATAAATACACCAATACACCGAGGTGCCTGATGGTTGCAGTAGTCGGTACCATTCCACCATAGTGTACAGAGACCACTTGATTCTGGATTTTCTAGTTGTATCTGTCTTCCTTATTCCTTCACCACCACAGTCAAGTTTTCCAAGGCCAACTGTGCAGGCTGTGGCAGTTTAGAACATCATAAAAAGTGACATACAAAGAGGAAGCGAATTGTGCCTCCACCGTTATCCTCAGTAGATGAGTCCTCTCCTAGGAACTCAGACTTTATGGACATAACACAGGGGCTATAACACATCAGATGGACTATGGGACAATTTAATGGAAGTATTTGAGTTCATCTGTACTTCTCATGAAAATATATTTAAGATCTTGTTAACTCATTATCAAAGTTTAAATAATTTATAACACCAAAAATTATAGTGCAACTTAAACAGCTTATTGTAATTGTGAAATAATTTTCAAAGGGTTTGTTTTCTTTCACACTTCCAGAGGTCAACTAGGTAAACAGGAATTATTTTGCACACACACTTCAGTCAAGTTTTATGTTATTTTGTCAACACACACAAAGCTAATGAGAAATTCTCCCAAGGCTGGACTGATGATTTTCTCTCAAAGACAATGTTGTCTAGCTACACTACGTAGTCATCTATAAACATGGTGAACACTTGGCCTTCAAAAGGATGCCTTGTTTTTATGTATACAGAAGCACATTTCCCAACAGAGAAGCTATAAAATAGATGAAAATTAATTTAGGCTGGGGTTTTAATATTTCCAAAATGAAAATCACAGCCAAAGATAAGAATTTTTCTTCTCTGGAGGACACATCACTTAGTTTCATCCTTGAAACAAACACTGTGGGAAAATTGCAAAGAGCCGTCTCAGCTGATTTCAAGTTACCTGAGCAAGAGCACAGCCTCTGTTATGGTGAAGCAGAAAATGCCTCAGGCTGCAAAGTCTGCACTGTTAGACATTCCTGCAACACGGGGCTATGTGAGGGCTTAAAGAGCCCATTGGTAATTTAAAGCCAGAGCCAATCATGTTCTATCTTTTTTTTAATCATGGAGAGATATTCTCACAGTGATGATTATGCTAGCGACCAAGGATTTTTTTTTTCCAGGCAAACAGGGACTCGAATAGCACATCTGTAAATTTATCTCAAAGCCACAGTCCACGTGGAGGCTGACTTCAAAGCAGAAAGACACCCTAACAAAAATTAAACACAACACACTAATAACACTTCTTAATAATAGTACCTAACAATTATACAACACTTTGCACTTTCAAAGCACTTTACAATCATTAATTAGTTGATCCACACAACACCCCTGTGACTTAGGCCAGTGTTATTATCCTCATTTTTGAGATGAGGAAACTGAGATGCAAAGTGATTAAGTGCCTTGCCTCAGGTCACATGACCAGTCGATAGCAGGATCCACATGTGAATTCATTACTCTCAGACTCCTTGCTAGTATCAAGAGATTCTGTGTGAAAATCCTTGAGGTCCACCAAACTTTGCTTGGACGATAGAAACCTATTCTTTCCTTCACTTGCTAATGTTGTCTTCCTCATTGACTTCAACAGAAGAGAGATAAGGAATTAAGAATCTACCTTTGAAGCTACCTAAGCGCATACAATCAATCCATCTAAACCACAAAAAGAAAAGATAGGACAGTGCATGTCTTAGGTAGGGTTTTCTATTGCTGTGAAAAGACACCATGACAGCGGCAACTCTTATAAGGCAAACATTTAATTTGGGTGGCTTGCTTACAATTCCAGAGGTTTGATCCATTATCATCATGCTGGGGAGCATGGAGGTATGTAGGCAGATGTGCTTGAAGCTGAGAATGCTACATCTTGACCAGAAGTCAGCAAGAAGTGGAGTGACTGTCACTCTTAGAGAAACTTAAGCAAAAGAGACCTCAAAGTCTGCCATCACTGTGGCACTTCCTCCACCAAGGCCACACCTCCTAAGAGTGCCACTCTCCACGCTGGCTATTATCTCTCAAACCAACACATTCCACTCTGACCCCCAAAAGCTTATAGTCATATCATAGTGCATAAAACTACATTCAATTCAACTTCAAAAGTCCCTATAGCCTATCACAGTCTCAAGCTTGTTTGAAAGTTTAAAATCTTACAATCTCTTAACTGTAATCCCCCTATAAAAATCACAAGCAAAATTCAAATCATATACCTCCAACATTTAATGGTACAGGATATACATTAACATTCCAAAACGTAGGGAAGGATTAGTAGGAAAATACTGGACAAAAGCAAGACCAAAAACCACCTGGGCAAACTCCAAACTCAGCAAGCTCTATG
>JAQHUG010000009.1:8414005-8430822 GCA_028555095.1 Dicrostonyx torquatus | reverse complement strand
GCCCTTTTTTTCCTCAAATATTTTTTTCTTTCTCACTTGTTCCTTTTCATTATACATCTTTATTAGAGTTAACACTGGTAGCCACAAAACAGAGTCTATACTCGGCTGTTTTAAGATTTCTTCTGCCAATGTAATTAACCCAAAATTCTTGACTTTAGCCTCAGGCATACTCTTTAGACAAGGGCAAAAGGCAGCCACTTTCTTCACCAAAATATCACAAGAATGATCTCTAGGCAGCATACCAAAATTCTTTTCTGTAACATCTAGAGCAAGCTCTCCACAGTTCATCAAATCACATGCAGCACCATTTTCTTCCATGTTCCTACTAGTATGGCCCATTGAGCAGCACTTAAATCACTCCATTGCTTTCATAACCTAAAAGTACTCAAGTCCAAATTCCTCCAAACAAACACATGGTCAGGCCTGTCACAGCAATACCCCACTTCTGGACCAACTTCTGTCTTCGTAAGGGTTTGCTATTGCTGTGAAAAGACACCACGACCACAGAAACTCTCAGAAGGAAAACATTTAATTGGGGTGACTCTATTACAGGTTCAAACATACGGTCCATTATCAATGATGGGGAGCATGGCAGTGTGTAGGCAGATGTGGTGCTGGAGCTGAAGATGAGAGTACTACATCTTGACCAGAGGCAGCAGGAAGTAGAGCAACTGTCATTCTGAGAGAAACTTAAGCAAAGAGACCTCAAAGCCCATCACTGACTCGCTTCCTCCAACTATGGCCACATATCCCAATAGATCCACCCGCTTGGGGCCATTTTCTCTCAAACAACTACAGTGTATAAGGAAGATCACATTGATTCCGATATCCTATCATTAAAACAGATGGGTTTGTGATGGATCACTAGATCTATTTTTTTTTTCCTCTAGGATACCATAATAAGTTCTTTGGCTTTTTAGGCTAAAAGAACTCTAAATGCAGGTAAACAATAGAAAACTACTTTTTAACTTTTACAAATTAATTCTGATGCATTCCTTCTTAGTATGCTAGTATATGTTATAGACAGTTTTCCACACTCTAGAATATAATGAAAAGCTATTGTTTCTTATTAATCCTACAAGCCCATCTTAGGTTGGTGGACCTCTGATATTTTTCTTCATGCAGATATCAAGACAGTTAAGACAATGAACATCTGGACCACTTCAACGAAATGAACAAACAGGCCAAATTTCTCACTGTATTTTGAAGCTCATGCAAGAAAGTAATACATTTTCTTTATGAATGCTTTGGTAGTCAATGAAAATTACATAATTATTACTTATTGAAATGGGCAGAGAAGTGCAATTTTGCCATGTCAGAAGAGAAGGAGACACATTCACGTTTCTGTTCACCAAATATTTGGCATACTAACTTACTATATGTTTCAAAGTAACTAATATCAGATACAAGTGTTATGGCCAACGAGGTATGTTAAGAGACTGAACCCACTTTTAAAGTTTCCTTCCCCTCCTGTGGCCCCTAACAATATTCAAACGATGGGGACCCTGTTGGCTTTTGTTCAAGTATACACAAACTAAGATAGAGGTCTTTTATCCCTGCCTTCCTTTCTTGCTCTACATAGTTTTTTGATATTGTTCTACATATTTTTTTTGACACAGAGAGACTCCGAGAAACAGCCTACTACATATGCAGCTTTGGAATCTGAGATGGCTCTGAAATCATGCTACAATTTTAACAAGGTATTCATATATAAGTTATCAGAAATTTCAAGAACAAAGATATTGTTGTGGGATAATGCTCATGTGCCCTTTAAAAATTTGTCATTTCTCTTTGTTTAATAAAATGCTGATTGGCCAGATGGGTCATAAAGGCAGAGGGACCAGACTAGGAGAATTCTGTGAAGAGGAAAGGTTCAGTCTGCAGTCACCACCCAGATGCAGAGGAAGCAAGATGAGAATGCTGCACTGAGAAAAGGTACCAAGCCACATGGCTAAACACAGACAAGAATTATGGATTAATTTAAGTTGTAAGAGCTAGTTAATAATAATAATAATAAACTTGAGCTAATAAGCCAAGCCATAGTCATATTCAGTTCCCAGCCTCCCAGACCCGAATAATCACACAAAACTATATTAATTATAACACTGTTTGGCCGATGATTCAGGCATATTTCTAGCTAGCTCTTACATCTTAAATTAACTTATTTATATTAATTTATGTATCACCAAGAGAATGTGGCCTACTGGTTAGGTTTCAATATCTTTCTCCTTCTACAACTACATGGCATCTCCCTGACTCTGCCTTCTTTCATCCTGAATTCAGTTTAGTTTTCCCTGCCTCACTATGCACTGCCATAGACCCAAGCAGCTTCTTTATTAGCCAACGGTAATAAAACATATTCATAGCATACAGCAGGGCATCCCATATCACCAAACAATTTATAATTGTTATAAACCTCTATGTATTTCTTTGGGACTGAATGGTTGTGGGATATGGCAGATGGAAACTTCTGTGTAGAAGATATTGCTTCTGAGACCAGATATTTTCATGACACTGGTTACCTAGAAACCATATTGTTACTTTCTGAAGATGCTAGCAAATGAAACAGTATAACGTTTATCTAGTAAAGTGCAATGTTGTTCTAATCCCTTCTATCTAAGGTTTTACTACCATAATCAATGCTTCAAAATTTATTATTTACCTCTCATTCATCTGGTACTTTTTTATGTATATGCCTTGATATTCAATGCAAAACATATTTTTACTCTATTTACAAATAAGGAAGGTAATATTTTAAGAGTTTGAATGATTTTACCATGATAAGTGGATAATAAATACCAAAAATTCATAATACTTATTTTACAGATGTTCAGCTCTTCATGATGTACATGAGTACATTACACTGGTTGGAAGATTCCAACATGGCTTTAGTTAATGTTAGGGGCTTGAGAAATACGGAAAAATGTGTAAGCCCTTAAAGGCTGGACTTAAAACTCCACGATTCTCCATTATTTAAGAAACAGTCATTAAATTCAAATTATCTTCCTTGGGAGTGGCCCTGTGAGTTTCAGCACACCAATACCTACCTTCCCAGTGGAGCAGTTTCCTCAGATTGAGTGTCAACTGCGTGTTAGGTGTCACAGCTCTATATAATGTGACTCACTGAACCTTTGCAGCAACCATATAAGAAGTGTCTATTATTCCATAACAGGAAAGTCAAAGCACTATAAGGTAAGCATGATAAAGAGACAAGTCAGGAATTTGAACACGGGCAGTCTTTTCTCAGCAACAAAAACCTGTGAGGTCATGATAGGTGGAGAAAGAACACCGCCTCGAGAGGAAGGTAATTGCTATTCTGTTTTCCTTTCCTTTGCCTCTGCTTACTCATCATTCACGTAGCTAGTAAACTAATCAACAGGGCACTCTACTTGTCAGGTATGATTTTTGATACTTGGAATACATTGATTAACAAAATTATTTGCAGGATATGGAGGGTTAAAACATAGACTTCTAGCTTATTTCAAGTAGCTTTCAAGGATTTAATTACTGTTCCCCTCTTTTCCCAAAATAAGAAAGACTAAAGAAATTTCCTGTTTGTAGCTATCTCTTCTGTCCAAGGTTTTACTCTGAAGTCTATTTCTATTATTTAAAAATCTTTGCACATGTAAAGCTGAGTATCAATCCTGGGGCCTTCACACATAAGACAAGCAAGTACTCTGTCACTGAACTGTACCTACAGTCCCACTGTGAGGCATTGACTGAAGGGCTCTGACTTTCAGTGATAGACACAATTTAAATTCAGCTAATTTTACAGTATATGGACTTTATTAGTAAACAAATAAATGAGATATGAGTCTATATTACCAGATGCACCCCCCCAAACATACACACACACACACACAAAGAACTGTAAAAAGCACTTGAATAAGGTTAAGTCTTCAGAGGGGAGAATTTAATTGTATCGATTTAATTTCTAATGCAGAGTATCTTTTACACAACCTACATAAAGCTTGTTTGTTTTCCCTGAGTTTTAGATTTCAAAAAATACTCAAGAAAATGAGAGGGTAGGCCTAGTAGCTTTGCAAATAAAGGTAGAGTGGCTTGCATAACTAAACCAAAAGCAGGCACAGAATCATAGGTAGGATCCAAATAGCAGGGTTTGTTTATAAATAAACAAAAGGATATAATCTGTTAGACATGGTGGTATAGACTGGTTAGCCCAGCATCTGTGAGGCTAAGGTAGGAGAGGAGGTAGCAGATTGAAAGCTAGCATGGGTTATCTAGCAAGATCCATTTCAAAACAAGAAAAGAGAGCAAAGTAAATTTTCAAATATAAAGTCAACACTAATATATGCGTTTTATGGGTGGTAAATTGTTAGGGCAAGTCACTGCTCCAAACATTTTCTTTAGAGCACTAACCAAGGAGGAAGGAATGACTGACCGCTTGGAGACATACTGATGAGTTAGAATGAAATATTATCCACTTCAAAGGACTGCATTGGATTTAGAAGGATAAAGAGAGGGGAAAGCTGCCAGTCTAGCCAAGGCTGGGATCTAATTACAGCGGGGTTACTGTTGTGATTGGCAATGTCAAGCAAGGTAGTTCAGGTAATGGATGATATATGAGTGGAACTTCCCAGCAGGCGTGATTTATCCTCCTTTGAAACAAATTGGGAGACCACAACTAGATAAACTCTAAATTGAAATTTCATTGCAAAGCAATAAAATTGAGACTTGCAAGTGTCTGTGTTTCAATTACTTCTTCCAAGGTTTTAGAATGGGAAGAGATGGTACACAGATCTGAAACTCTGCAGACTTATTGGCTAGGAAGTAATGATGTTACCTCCCAGCTCATTTTGAAACTGGTGTCATTTAAACTGTTTTTAAATAAAAGACCTTAGATAATAAGATGAAGTAGGAAACTTCTTTCATAATGACAAATTACAGGGTGATCTTCACCTGTTTCACTTTCGTGAGAGAGAAGCAAAAGAAATTATGACATCCAACATCCAACAGCTGAGTCCCATGGAAGGCAGTGTTTATATCATTCCAGGACCTCCCTCCAAGGTTAAGACGCTACAAGTATGACTTAATTTTCCATTTTGTTGAAATCATAAAAAGGCTCACTCTCAAAATTGAATCACCGGGGGTGACCTTACACTTAACATCATTTTCAAGTTCTCAGAAAACCCTCCTGCACACAAGAATACTATTCACCAAAATTCATTCAAAGAGAATTAAAGTTCAATCATGCAGCTATGGATGCTTCAAGACTAGATGGCATGTAATTGGAGAAACAACATTGTGGTATAGAGGACTGTTATTTTTTTTTTATCAGGGATGAGAAGGAAAGATAAACTCCTAGAGACTTGAAAGAGAATACTGATGGTTGGCTTTTGGGATAAACATTAATTATATCTGGCATCATCCAGGACAGTGCTCTGAAGGGACTTCTCTGATTTCTCATGTATTTTCCTTGAAGGCCTAAATTGACCTGAAATCCCCATAATATAAGGCTGTGAAAATTCAAATTAATATGAACAATCTACTTTTGTATTTTTCCCAAGGCTCTGTGTACAACTTTAACCCCTGTTGTTTCTCCCCCTTATAATAATATATCAAGGACATAGCGTTTGTGGACCTCATTGTTCTTCCCAAAGCTACAACTCTATCTTATCTACTAATCATAAGGCCACATTATACACACAGAAATCTCCAGGTAGCTGTTGGGTCCATATAAGGTTTTTCCCATCTGCCTCTGCACTTTGAAGTTCTTTACCCTTCTGCTTTTCTCGGGTGTTTCCTGCTTATGTTGGTGGTTGGTGTCACTGGCTTGCTCCTTAATCTGCCAAATACTAAAACCTTCTCTGCTCTATTTCTCCCATATCAACACTGTTCTTATCTTTCTAGGTCATGGCTGTACATTTTCTTACATTTCTTATGTTTCTGGAAGGTAGTCATATAGCCTAAGCTTTGGAGACATGCCTACTAGACTTAGATACATAAAAACTAATCAAGACTTCATATTTTCCCATATTTACCTCTACTGTATCCCTTTCTCAGCAGCCTTATGATGTCTTACCTAGAAATAAACATCAAATTGCAATGAAATGCCTTTGAGAGAAAGAGCCCAGTTCATACCCACCTTCCACTTAAGTAAGTGTAAGTTCTTTCTTCTTTGGTCCAGGACATTTCTTGTTCTTTTTATTATTATATTATATTATTATTATTATTATTATATTGATGAGGTTGTGATACTCTACCCAAATTCTCCCTTAGAAATACAGGATCCCCCCCAACACACACACACACACACACACACACACACACACACTAGCTGAGTTATAAGTTTTATTCAGGGATTGCTTCAGGTAAAGAAACATGGCTCATTGAAAGCATGCCTTCCAGCAGCTGCTGCATCCAAGTACTTACTAATATATGAAGGAATAAATACTAGTCTCCCTCAGTCCCATTTAGGAGATCTCCAAAGAGCCATTCCAGCTTCAGAATTTCTCGTGGGGTTTGCTGAAAGCATCCTTGTGGATACTGAACTCTCTCCCTGCTCAGTCACACTTTTTCTTAACACCCTTCATTTTTCCACCCACACAAAGGTGTTGCTCCCCAGAGCATTTCCTAACAAATGGACTACATGCTCTCCTTAGTCTGTCTCCTAGAGAACACAGATTCCAACACAGCCCTGGAGCGTGGGCAATTTCCCATCTATTAAATTCATGCATGCGTCCATTTATGCTCTTTATCATTCACTGAACTGTAAAGTCTGCAGAACAAGGACTGTATTTTCCCATCATATATGTCTTCAGTGTTTAACTTCACGTGTAGCATGCATAAAAGAATAAATGAGGGAATGAATAATTAGTGTTGAAAATTAGCACCTCTGAGGTACTGCAAGGTCTTTACACAGTTGAAAAATCATCAACATGTTTTCTTTAATTGATAGTATTTAATGAGAATTAGCTACAAATAAGGTACTGAGCTCGTTGCACTGGGGAGGAGGCTATAAAGACACCGCATGGTAATTTTCACCTATTCACAGGATATATGCAGTGTGGAGCCACAGAATACCAAACCCTTTCTCCTGTATATATATCCCTATGCCTTTCTCCTGTATATCTATATACTCATACCTAGGGTGGCCTTCAATTACATAATTGGGTACAGTAAAATATTAAGAGCAACATACAATAATAGAACATAATAATCTCATCAACATACATTATGTGAAGATTCTCTCTCTCTCTCTCTCTCTCTCTCTCTCTTTCTGTTTCTCTCTCTTCCTTCTTTTCTCCCTCACCTTCCTCCATAGTGTGGGTAGCACACATAATGTGGATACTCTGGGCAATGCAACGATTCATATCGTAGGCAGAACAAATGGAATGAGATTTCATCTTGCTATTCAGAACAACAATTCCAAATTTAGGAATTGTTAACCTGTAGAATTTCCTATAAATACATCCAGACCTTGGTGAGCTACAAGTAACTGAGCTAGGGGAAAGTGAAGTCTTAGAACAGTGAGTGCTCCCTTCAGGAAGTTTATAATTTTGTCAGCAATATAATTACCCCCAACATTTACAGCAGTGGCTCCTGACTCCAGCAACTCATCACAAGCAACTGAGAAACCCCACGGCAGGGGGTCCTTACCTCCAAAGATTCTGATTTCACTGTGAGGTGTGCAGTAGATGGCCACCAACTCCTGAAGTGACTTCAATGTGTCACCAAAGCACAAAACCACTGAACTGTGAAGAGCTTGTGTATCCTGAATAATGTTCTATACTTAGACTAAGGGAACAGTTCTCTTAACAGTATTATGAGAGAATTACCATGATTATGATAATTTTATACACAAAGACATTAAGGAAAAGAAGACTGGAATAACTATCCCGAGATCACACAGCTCCTTAGACATGGAGCCCAGCTAAGGCTCTGAAATTGTGCACTCAGGCACACCACCTCTCTGCCTCACACCACCTCTCTGCCTCACCTCCAGAGTGAGCCATACATTAATTTATAAGCCCATTTTATGTAAATATTTGTCACTTGAAGTTGGGCAGTCTCTATGATCAAAATAATATCAGCAACAACAATGTTCTTTGACCTTTAGAAGGAAATGCTACTTGCTATTTTCAGGTAGCCTAAGAATGACATGCATTTACATAGGTGGATGGGGTGAAAACACATAAATAAACTTGCTATTTGTTTAGGACTTTACAACTTATGGCTGAATGTGGATTCTTATTTAAATATTATGCAATACAAATAGAATATTCTTCATAGTTCCTTAGAATTTCTGTTCTACTGAGTTCATTAATGGTGTTGAAATAACATTAGGAACCCCAGACTTAACATTCACAACGGAGCAAGCAGGAAGAAAGGGGAAATTAACTGGAAAGCAAGTGAGCGCCAGCAAAGACAAAGGGAAGGGGACTTCCCTTTCTTCCTTTCTGCCTCCCTCTCTCTTTTCCTGGAAGCTTTGTATCTCCATAATTAAAAAACTCCTAAATACAATTCAGGCAGACACTTAAGCCTTTCCAGTCCATTTTTGTTCTCTCTGCATCTCATCTTGCTAGCATCTTCTTTCTCCTAAGAATTCCTGCTATCTACCTTCCTAACAGAAAGTCATCAGATGAGATGCTCCTTTGCCCACAGTGAACATCACTATCAGAGGGAAACAACGGACAAGCATATGTGCACACCAACAAACCCAGAGCATTGCTCCAGGAAAGCGTATGGTCCATAACAGATTCTCTGGGCTCTACCTATATTTCTCATATGCATCTCATATCACACACTTCAGCTAACAGAGGAAAGTGCAACAATGTTAGTGCTTTTATGTTGTGTGAGTTAAGACAAAAACATATTCCTGGGGCCTTATTTCTAGCATGTAACTGCTTTTTATGTTTTATTAAGATTTAACAGCAACATTAATATTTTAGAACAAATCTGTAGGGCACCAGTGAAAATATTTAGTATTTTAAGCTTTTCAGGAAGATTTAGAAACTGGGATTCTTTATAATATTTAAAACCACCCAACATATGCATATAATACATAAACAACCAAATAAAAATATATCAGGAAAGATAGAAAAAGAGACAGATATACAGTAAGAAACAAATGATTATATGTAAGTACTATCTGATTTTTCTCTCCATTTATTTCCCAAACCCAAATGGTCTATAATTAAATATTTCTCTTTAATGTTTTTAAATGTTTATATAGAACACTTTGAAATATACCACAGCTAACAATATTAAAAGATCCTTGAAATTCCCAACATGATTGTTTTGGGAGCCCCCACCACAGAGTATTTCAAACACATTAAAATACGCTTTCAGCCCATGTTCTCCCAATGTTATAGATGACCATTGAGGAGCTAGGTGGGTGAAACAACTCAGCAGTATGCAAGTTTATTTTTATATCAGTCTATCCTATCCTTGCTATTAGATAATTTCATGGGCACCCAGTCATTTGGTATAATTCACCAGGGGTTTAAACTACAGTGTCTGTTATATGTCTGAACAAGTCATAAAAGACAATGGAAATCAATAACCAAAATTTGAGTTACCTGTAATAATCATCAAATTTTGGAAAGTTAATGAGTTTCAAAATTTTTCCTATCTTTCATTTTTGTTATCTAAATTGTTATACATGAATAATATATGCCCACACATACACACATATATAGGATCAAACATCTGTTTTTTTATGTACTGTTAATAAGAATTGCGTACTAGATAAATGGAGACCATGTTAGCTGCATTTAACTTGTTTCCTCTTGGTGTTTAAACATCTGGCTAGGTAATTTGCACCTAAAAATCTCTATAAACAACACACAGCTCTTAACAAACAAGCCCAGTATGTTGAAATGCCAATGCGATTAAAACTGCAAAGGTTAAGGCAGGCAAGAATAAAAAGAACACATTTCAACTTCCTTTCACACATAATAACCTCCTACCTCTTGTCTTTTAAGAACATTGCCATTGTTTACATTTTAAACGTTAGATGTGTACCTGGATAATCCATTGTGTAATTTGAAATCATACATTTTAAAAGGTTGCTACGAACAGGGAAAATATTACACAGATGAAAGAAGCAAAGTGTGCCTTCCTAAAAAGCTTACTATTTCCCCATAAAGCTATTGTTTCACCGCCTCTGATTCTCTTGTGGCAACAGGCTATGCTTCCGAGAACCCCGACACAGATTTACTAAAACCACAGTGGTGGTTATTATTATACCATGAGCAGGGAAGCGCAGCTCCACAGAGTACCTAAGTGTCCACCCCTGACCTGGTCTTGGTGAGAGCACAAACAAGCAGCTTCTCTGGGTTTTGGTTTTTTGTTTTGTTTTTTTTTTCCCCGTTCAGCAGCCAAATACTTGGTTTTTACTTAGATATTTTATGTTTCTATTTTATGAGGTGTAATAGACAAATTATAGCCTCTCTTTCTCCCAAAGCTACTCAGAACATAATTGACCTTTGCTGTAATGATGAACCTAGGATGGATGCAACTTCATAGACAGCGTACTCCTCAGATGCAATGGGACACATCTGAAACACTAGAACCCTAGAAGCAGAGGAACATGGATAAGAAAGATGAAGCGAGCCTGGGCTACACAGTTAGACCCTACCTGGAAAAAAGATTCTTTAAAACTGGTAAAAGAAATGAGAGCTGACACTTGTTTGTTCATCTTGTTTTGTTTTTATGTGTGAGACATCACATTGTTGTTTTTCTTATTTTATTACATTTAGTTGGCAAAGTTAAGGACTATTACTTAACTGCCATTTTACAGGCTAGAGAAGAGACACAAGAGGGCTCTGTCCTTTGTCCATGCTTTCATAGATAGTAAGTAGTTTGGATAGGATCGAATTTCTGAAGGCCAGCACTATAGACCATGTTTACACCTATAGATCATGCTTCATCTTGTGACAAAATCTGAAGACTCGCACTCCAGTGTGTGAATTTATAAGCAATGCTATTCTAGCCAGGTTTTAAATGAAACATCCAAAAATGCATGTTACTATGAAAAACCTATTGAGAATTCACTGCATATTATTATTTATGCTTACATTATAAACCAAGCTAACAGTTTTATGTAGTAAACCCACACAATCACAAATAACACTTAAATTTGCCTACTTTTAGTATTTTCAAAGCACTGGACTCAGCTCTATTTTTATTATTACAATTATCATAAATGTATATTTTCATACATACTAGCTGAAAAAATGAAAAAGAAAGCCCTCAAACAATGGAAGGTTTTAGTGATTTAAAATATTTCATTCGCTAGGTCCTGAATAATTTAAAATAAATAATAGAGAAAATAAAATTGTATTTTGACCCAAATACAATACCCACAATGAATAAACACTGTGATAACTCACAAATAAAAGATTTTCTTTCCAGCATTCAAAGAATAACTACTGAGAGTTTATTCAAGCACAATTGCTGTCCTGAGAAATAAACTCACCTGCTAGTGAAGAAGCAGCCCCAGGTAGAAATGGAAAATTACCAGCAGCATTCACAGTATAACAAATAGCAACTTAGCAGTGAAGACTATTCTATTTATTAAAGAAAATGAAATGGAGGGCTATGTTGGATTCACCTGGAAGATGAAACAAAAATCACCACTCAACTCTCTGCATTAACTTTGACATTTAGAATCATCACAGTACAGACAGTTCACATTAGATGAAACGGATTTCTCTTCAAAACAACAACATTCAGCTATATTTTAAATTTTTTAGTGCCCACGTTTGTTTGACATTGAAGGTTACAGTGCGTGTCTGTGCTCTGGCCCCACCTCGACTCTCCCATCCGAGATTAGGGAGCATGCACTAGAGCATCAGGAAAACAAAAAAGTCAGGACAACTCTCCTCTAAAAACTGCCAACCTCATAGAGATGACATCCAACAAAAATGGCCTATATGAAATTTCAGACATCCAAATTGAATGAACATTTATCAACATGTTCCAATAATTCAAGGAAGATATAAATATATCCCAAGAGAACATGAGTGAACAACTAGATGAAGTAAGGAATTCAACACAGGTTACGGAAATAGAATTCAACAAAGTTAGAAATACTGAAGAAAGAGCAAACTGAAATGATGGAATAAAAAATAGAATAGAACAAATAAAAAGTACAGTCAAAGGACTCATACATAGGATGGATCATGCAGGAGACAGAATTTTAATGCTTGAAAACAAAGCAGAGGAACTGTCAAGGCTGATTATAAACTTTAAAAACACACAGAAGGAACAAGCAAGATCTTCAGGACATCATGAAAAATTTTCTATCTATGAGCAGATAAAAAGGAGAATTTTGTAGTATAAGAACAGAGAATGTTTTCAACAAAATCATTAAAGAAAACTTTCCAAAGTTAGAAAAAGTGATATTCTTGACACAAGAGACTCACAAGAGCAACAAGTAGACAAGATTAGAAAAAAAATCTCCCCTTGTCATGTAATATTTAAAACTGATTAATTATACAGAACTAGGAAAATGTACGGAAAGTTGAGAGAGAGAGAAAAAGAGAGACCAAGTTCTGTTAGGCATCAGAATAATTATTGACTTCTCAATGAAAACCTTCAAAGCTCAAATATCTTTGGCAGAGTATTTAAAAGTATCAAAGATCACAACTGCCACAGATGAATTCAACCAAATAATCTATAATTGAAAGATAGAAAAAAAGCAGGCTAAGAATTAATAACAACCACCAAGGCAGCCCTACTGATACTGGAAAGAATACCTTGGGCAGAAGACAAAGAGACTCAAGAAGACACACAGAGAAAACAAACAAACACTGAGATAGCTGTTAGACAAAAGAGTACTGAGAAATAAAACACCCCAAATAACCATTTTATAAGAATCAATACTTACTCTTCAGTAACAACACTGAATATTGATGAGCACTATTTCTGTATTTAAAAAAAAAAGACTAGGAAGGTGTATTAGAAATCAGGATCCCCCCTGTGGCTGCCTCCAAGAAATATGTGTTGCTATCTTAGGGTAAAAACATGAGAAAAATTCCTTCAAGCCAACAGCAAAATAAAACAAACTAAAACAAAACAAAAACCAGGCACTTCAGAATTTCAAGGACTCTGATTTACGTTACAGCCTACTTTCTGTAATAATCAAACATGATGAAGCTGTCATATTTGTCAAAGAAAGCAACTATGCATTTGAACATTACACAAGTGTCCAATCTTAGAAAGTCGTGTGTTCGTAGTTGTGAGTCTACAGACTGAAGAATTTATGTGGAAACACATCCTGGTCACACATACTCTGCCTGTGATAGTTGGCACGTACAGATACATGGCTGTGTGTAGGCTATCACACAGAAAAGCTTCTTCTGTCTACAATGGAGAGATTCTCCCCCAAACCAGTGTTTTATCACATGGAATAAACCAGTAAAAGTCCTCAAGAATTTATGCCCTCTCAGTGAGTGATAAGTTTATATCCCTTACCCCACTTGCTTATTCCAGTTACCCTAAAATCCACACAAACTGTGGAGCTTTATAGCATGTCCTCACATTTCAAGCACCATTACACAGACTTTTTCTATCATTAGACTTAAAAGTTATGCTCCCAACTTCAAATTGAGAGAGTCTAATTTGGATAAAAAAAAAACAATGCAAAACAAATATTAACAAGATAGGCCATCTATTTTGAAAATAGGTTTCTTGTGAGTTGTCTTTAAGTAACAATTACTGTAAAAGATGTTTTTCCAAATTTGTACTGACAGTTTCACACATTTCTATAATAAATTTTAATAATTTTAATCCCCTATTCCTCTTCCTCCACCACCTCCATCGTCCCTAGTACCCTTCTTTTCAACAAGGCCTGCTCCTACTTCCTTGTCTTCTTTGTGTGTGTGACCCACTGGCTTTCATTAGTTACTTGCTGAATGTAGGTGGAGCAATGGCAATTGCCTGTGGCTATACTACTGAAGAAAATGACACCCTTGTCCCAACAAGTGTTAATTGTCCATAGTTACTCTAGAAGCGGGGCCAATAGACTCTGTCCCTTAACCAGGATGTAATGAAGATGGGTCAAATTTTGTGGAAGTTTTCTCTGTGAATAGACAATCACAGCTGCAGAGAATTCATAAAGACAACTGCCTTGTCATGTCCAAGAGATTTCCTTTTGTTGAACGTCACCATCTCAGTTTTTCCATTCTTTCTTCCCCTTTTCCATAGCTAGGATTTGCACAGAAAGAAAGGTATGTAGTGGCTCTCTTTCTGGGCCTGGTTGCCTAACTCAGTACAGCCTTTTCCGGGTCTGACCATGTTCCTTCAAATTTCATAATTCTTTGTTCCTTTCTGCTGAATAAAATTCTGCCATGGATGTGAAAGACATCTTCATTACCTGTTCCCATTAGATGGGTAGCTAGCTGGGTTGGCTCTGCTTCCTCACTACTGGGACTAGAGCAGCAATGAGTAAAGGAATGCAGGTATCTCTATGAGAAGGTATGGAACACTTTGGGTACATGTCGAAGAGCAGTTGAGCTGGGGCATTGGCAGTTCTATTTTTAGCTCGTTGAGACCCCATCACACTGTTTTCCATGGGGGCTTCCCCAGTTTACAATTCATGTAAGAGTCCCTTTCCCACAACTTTGACAACATTTGTAGTCTTTTGTTTTGTTCACAATAGCCATTTTGACTGTCATAATATGAAATCATAAAGTAGTTTTTACATGCACTTCCCTGATAGCTAAGGATGTTGATCTTTTAACAAAAACATTTAATAGCTATTTATGTTTCTTCTTCTGAGAAATCTATTTAGTTCCCCAGACTCCAATTTTTAAAATTCCATTTATGTTCTTAATGTTTAGTTTATAAAACTCTTTGCATATTCTAGACACTAATCTTCTGTTGAATGTATGCTGCCCAAGATCTCCTCCTGTTCTGTGGGCTGTCTAGTCCCTTTATTGATCTCATCATTGAACAGCAGCTTTTTAATTTCAGGAGCTCTCACTTGTCAATCGGTGGTTTTTTTTTTTCCTGAGTGATGGGATCCATCTTCACAGAGTCCTTACAAGTCTCCATTTATGCCTGTATCATCAAGTGTACACCCTGATTCATCCTCTAGTGGTTTCAAGTTGAACTTTGATGTCTTTGGTCCATTTAGGATGTTTCCTTTGTGTAGAATAGATGTGAAGAACAGCTTTTATTTTTTTCTCTCTTGATCTCTATATATATATCTAGTTTTCTTGTTATCATGTGTGAAAGAAGCTGTCTTCCCTCCAATATGTGTTTTGTTTTTGTCAAAAGTCAGGTAGCCATAATTACACAGACTTATGCCTGGGTTTTCTGTTCTATCCCATTCTCCTATGTGCCTACTTTTATGCTAGTACCATACTTTTCTCTTCCCTTTTTTTTTAATGATTCTGAAGTATAACTTGAAATTTGCTACTAAGGTACCTCCAGCAATATTCTCATTACTCGGGATTGCCTTTGGGCTTTTTCAAACCCATAAGCATGGGGGATATTTCCAGCATCTGTTTTTTTTTTTAATTTCTTTCTTCTGTGTTTTAATTTTTTCATTATATAGATTTTCTTTTCTTTCCTTATTTCTATTTCTTTTCTTTTTTATTCTTTTTTTTATATTTGACTACTGGGAATTGATTGTTTTCTTGATTTTCTTCTTGATATATTTAACAGTGGCATTTTTCAGAAGGCTACTGATTAGTGTATCTTGATTTTGTAACCCATCACTTTGCTGAAAGTGTTAATCAGTTCTGAGTTTCCTAATAGAGTCTTTAGGGTCTCCTATGTATAGAGTCATGTCATCTGTAAACAGGATTCCTTGACTTGTTCCTTCCTCTGTTTATATTTTTTGTTTCCTCCTCTTGTTTTTATAACTGTAATTAACACTTTAAGCAATATTTTGAACAGCAAAGAAGAAAGTGGGCATCCTTCTCTGTTTCCAGATTGTAGTGGAAATGCTTCAAGTTTTTCTCCTTTCAGGTATGATGTTGGCTACGGGTCTGTAACACGGGATGCATTCAAATGAGATATGCCCTCTCCCCCATTCATAGTATCTCTTTGGGGCTTTTGTCATGAAGGGATACTGGATTTGTCAAAGATTTTTTTCTTTGTTTATTAAGATGATCATGTGTTTTCTGTTGTTTAGACCATTTGTGGTAGATTACATTCGTTGACTTACACATGTTGGACTATCCCTGAATTCCTGAAATGAAGCCAACCTGATTTTGCTGAGGACTTCTGCTAGTTAATTTCATGTGACAAGACACTGATTTGTGGGAGAATCTTTCCATTGTAGAAAAAGAAGCTTTATCTGTTTGATAAACTACACATGGTCATGTTATCTGCATGGTCATTTCTGTAACGTTCATGTGTGCTTTCTTTGGGAAATAATGATAGCCTCATGTTTGCCTATTACAGAAAGTAGGCTGCAATGTAAATCAGAGTCCCTGAAATTCCGTATCAGAGACCCATAAGAGATTATCTAAAAAATTTATTCTGACCTCTTAAGTACAGAGCAAAGGGACACCAGTGCCCCTGTTCCCACTCAACTGCCCATAGATCAAAACAGCTAGCGCTCCACAGAAGGAGATCCTGCTCAGTAAATAGCAACATAAACTTCCTAATTGTTCAGGCTCTAAACTAGAGTCACCTCTGGCTCATCTCTTTCACCGACTAAATGACAGCAATGGCTATTGCCTTGACCTCTGTATTTCAAGGCCTGCAATTTCTCTTCTTCTAACCATGCAACTTTAATGTAGGCCACCAATGTCTTGGGCTGCTTCAAAAGTTTCTTAATGTAAGTCTCTGCTTTTCCTTCTGTCCTTAGGATGCTTGACAAAATTTCTCTCTCT
>JAQHUG010000009.1:8342228-8403640 GCA_028555095.1 Dicrostonyx torquatus | reverse complement strand
CATTTCCTTAAGTGTCTTTCAGCCATTTTAGATTCCTCTGTTGAGAGTTCTCTGTTTAGGTCTGTACTCCATTTTTTTTTATTGGATTATGTGATCTTTTGGTGTCCAATTTCTTAAGTTCTTTGTATATTTTGGAGATAAGACCTCTTTTTGATGTGGGGTTAGTGAAGATCTTTTCCCATTCTGTAGGCTGTAATTTTGTCTTGTTGACCATGTCCTTTGCTTTACAGAAGCTTTTCAGTTTCTCTCAGTGTCTATGCTGCTGGGGTTCTATTTAAAAAGTGGTTCCCTGTGCCAATGTGTTCAAGTATACTTCCCACTTTCTCTTCTATAATGTTCAGTGTGGCTGGCTTTATGTTGAGATCTTTGATCCATTTGGATTTGAGTTTTGTGCATGTTGATAGATATGGGTCTATTTTCATTTTTCTACATGTTAAAATTCAGTTATGCCAGCACCACTTATTAAATATGCTTTTTCCATTTGATATTTTTTGCTTCTTTATCAAAGATCAGGTGTTTGAAGATGTGTGGATTGATATCCGGGTCTTCTATTCGGTTTCATTGGTCCTCCTGTCTGTTCTTATGCCAATACCAGGCTGTTTTCAGTACTATAGCTCTGTAGTAGAGTTTGAAGTCAGGGATTGTGATGCCCCCAGAAGGATCCCTTATTCTGCTGGACGAATCTAGCTGTGATCATGGTACCCAACTTAGTGCCTCTCTATAAGCTGACAGAGCACCCATGTGATGACTACTATGCAACAGAGGACAAATATCGTTGATAGTTTGAGAAGCTTACAAGATAAACCTACCATAGCAATACTGGGATACACACATAAGACAAGGAAGCATCAATACCACAACTCAGCTTCCCACTTTTCAGACAGTTAGAAGTCATAACGCCCTCATTTGTTTTAGGAAGTGTCAGGGCCTCTGGATATCTAAGGAGTGAAAATTTTCAGAAGGCAAACTGCATTTGCTGTTGTACTGCTATCAAATCATGTGAGTTGACAATTTCACACATTAGAGATGCAAATATTTCCAGACCTGTGGGAAAGACTACATATAACACCCAAGTCAGGGGACTCTACAACAAAGACAGAGGTCCAACCAGTCATGGAAGGGGATTGACATATCTGAGGGCCCAAGTCTGGGAAGTGTCAACAAAGATTATGCCTGAATAACTCTCAACTGCCAAGGAGGCCTACCTGTGGTTGGCTCTGCTTTAGCTAAAGAGCTTCAAGAAAGCAAGGAAGACAGAAAAAGTAAGAAATTTTAAGTATGAAATTCTAGATTTGCCCCTCATACTTCTGGTTACTGTGAGAACTTGTCCAAGTCTCACAGATCTGCAAAACCCAATCTTTATCTGTAAATACTGGTGACAGTAATACTATCCTGGAGGAGTTGTAAGAATCCAAAAGAAAAAAACAAGGCAAGACCTGTGTCAATATGACAGCATGGAAAAATGCCCAGCCTACAGAAGATACCTCACTGTCATTACTGAAAGGAAGTCACCTCGCCAAATTTCCCATCTGGTAAATAATTATTCTTTTTATTTATCAACCACTCTTCCTTTATAATTAAGAATTAAAACCATTCCAGAAGAACCTAGTTAATAAGCATGAGATTCTAAATATTAGACTGTGCCAAGACTCTAAACTTTAATTCTTTGTGAACATACATTGATTATCCACAGCTAAAACAAGTTCTCTCTTAAGGACACATAGACGTAGCATGTTCGGAGCCACCACTCCTATAGGTTACTCTTCGCAGCCCTCCTAATGAAAGAATCCCCCCTACTCCCACCAAGTTCTTTGATGTAACTGGTGCCATCATCAACCGAAACCCTTGATAACTCTGACTAGTTAAAGTAGTTTCTCCCATTTGGTCTAGGACCTCAGCTTTCTATGCATTTTAAGCTATTAAGATATAAAACTCCTCAAGACTGATAAAGGTATAGATCAGAAAATAGGAAATGCAAAATAAATAAAAGTTCCCCTCACAAATTAAAACACATGGCACAAGCGAATCAGCAGCCAAGATTCTAGTAATTTATTTTTGGTCTGCTCCATTCATCCAGCTGGATGCCTGAGCCCCAGGGATGCCCTAAGTTGTCTCTTGTATGTAACTAAGCAATGCTTGTCTCTGTCTGGTATGGGAGGATTCAAGACTAATTTCCCATCCTCACATGGCATTTCCAGTGGGTTGGTGAGACAGTGGGCCATTTATTATACAGGGATGCATATACAAAAAAAATCAAAAACCACGACTGCTTTTAAAGACCTTGTGTTAATTCAGTTCAGAGAGGAGGCAAGAAGTCCTGACGAATTAATTTAAGTTTTTGATTTGTTAAGGAATAATTAAGTTGGTAGAGAAGAGTATATGGAAAGCACATAAAGAAGAGGTAAATTTTGTAGGGTACATAACAAATTCTGATTTCAGATCTTCAGAGTTCTTTGTGAAATCTTAGTTATAAGGCACATTTATAAATGCCAATTAACTTATGGCTAGCAGTACAATGTCAGTGCTTGACAATTTAATTCAGCAATTTTTATGAATGACCCTACATTACCACGGGTTTTACTAATTGTCAGGGATAAGGTAGTGTTTAAGGCCATGTTCTTAGGAGGCTTTGATAGCCTAGTAGAAGACATAGATGTGTACATAAGTAGTTTAAATATGGTGGAAGGTGCTTAATCACCTTTAACAGAGGTAATGGAGAAGAGGAAGTGATCATTTAGGAGTGGGGTGCTGGGAACATCCTTTTGGGGGAGTGAACATAAAGGTCCATTCAAATTTTATTATAACTGACATAAGCTAGAAATTAGCAGGCTAATGAATCAGTCAACAGAATTTATGAGGAAAGTCTTGCAGCTCACACACTGAGAAAGGTGTGGGGGTCGGAGGAAAGAGCGAGTCTCAGGCATGCGATGACTCTCACAGACCTGAGGCACTTCTCCATCTTCAGGTTCCTTCTTCCAGTTTGAAAAGAAAAACAAAAACAAAAAAGGCATTGAAAATTATATTTTACAACTCTATTGGTCTAAAATGTGTATATTATTGTTACATGTTATGCATTTTATTCAACATAAAAGCCCTCTTTGTCCTGTTGCTGAAATCACCTCTTCCTTGGACTAACATTTTTTGGCCCCTAACAGTACAGTGGGATTCCTACACCACACCTCTTGTGCCAAGTAAATGAGTCTGAGTTGCTGTCTTTCAATAACTGTAGACATCTCCTTTTTTTGCCATTCTTTCTGCTACAGTTCAGTGTTTACAGATGAGAAAGGGAGTTTGCAGGAACAAACAACTTTCCCAAGCTTTCACAGCCTGCAAAACGAAATGTAATGTCTAAAGCAAACACTTGGACTAAATCTAAAACCAGTGCTTTCCTGCAGGCCATGTTATTCCCTGTACAGTCCCCTGAGTGACGTCAGGGCTGAGTGGAGAAGCAAATGCCATGTGACACAAAACAACATGGAGACTGCATTTACACAAATGAAACGTCCAAAGCAAGCCTGGTTGAAAACAAATACTTACAGATTTGTTCAGTAGGGCAACATGGACTGATGGTTAACCTCATGAATGGTTTGGTATAGTGAGTCGAATCCTAAGAGAATATGTCCTGATAACATGGCCATGGCCATGTCAATGATCCCAGACTCAGATCTATGGGAAAATGTCAAGTCCTCCTTCAGGCTAGGCTCAGGGAAATGGTAAATGCTTCCCTCCTGGTCCAAGTATGAACAGCTAATGGTGTGTAGAAAAAGTCTACCATAGCTACCCCTTTCACAGCTTGAAGACTGATCCCCTACAGCGACAGTTCCTCCTGGGATAACCCAACCTATGTCCTCGAACCTCTGTGTCCCATAAACCCTCACTCCTTGTTTAGCAGTCTTCAACAACCCTGACTCTATTTTTCCCAGTACATGATAAACACACTAAGCTTTAGGGTGCTGAAGTTTCTTCATCAAAGAGCCCAATTCTGTCTATTTGTCTGTTTGTCTTTTTGTTGTTCCCTTCCCACCCCAATCAAGTCAAACTCCTGGGGGCCGTGCAATGACGTGACAATGTCTCATGTCTCTGAACCTTGGTTTCTCTTATCTGTGAAAGAGAAATAATTTAATTTTATGGTGTTAGCTGAAGGAGTGAGTCATTTAATAGTTTGCATATCTGTCCCTGAACCAGTGCGAGAATGCAGTGAAAGTTAAGTACATTAACAATGCCCTCCCATATCATCTTTATGTTCCTTCTAGAATTCTCTCAGTGTAACGATAAACACACATATATGTGCAGATTTAAGATTACTTTGTGTTTTGATCAAAGCAAAGCCCTTAACACAAATCTGGGAAATAAACACAAAACTTGTATGACTTTACTATTCTTATAACTGAGAAAATTGATGTATTGAAATTGTCAATGATTTAATTGAGACCCAGGAGTCACACCAAGATTTTTTAAGGATACTCTCTGAATGATGATGATGATGTCTTTGTCACATTTGAAATTTTTTGATCCTTTTTATTGAAAATATCAATTTTCTATCATGTCATCCTTGTCTGGAAGTGAGATATGCTCACTAGTAGAATTCTCCTATTTGCTAACCTCCTAATTCCTACTGACTGGTAAAATGTCAACTTTAATGTCTTTTCAACACTTTAATTCAGCCCACAGCCCTGTTGATACTGGAATGATGGCTATCTTGTCACCGGTGCCAACCTTCTTCTCATTGAGTAGGCTCAAAGGCTCAGATCATCTGGAGACCCTCCTCTGTAATCCTCCCCCACGAGAAATCTTGTCAATTTCTTATCCATGGTACCTCTCGCATCTGTCCCCACCTTCCTATTATTGCTGTCACCATGTGCTCCACTCAGCTTTATTAAACCTGCCATTTGTCAGAATTCATCTACTGCCTCCTGGCACAGAGCGTGAAGCTCTGCTTCCCATCTCTCTCCTAAGAGTCACCTACACATGGCTGCCCAGCGAGCGTTCCCACAGATGGAGTTAGGCAGTTCAGCTTAACACTCTGTGCTTCCTGCATATCTGTGCCATCAGCCCCATTCCCAGCCTTGTCTCTCTCTTCTACACCTCAGGAACTGCCAGACAGGGCTGGTGAAGAAAATGTCCACCAGCTCCCCACATGTGCAGCTTTGCTCCTGCTAACTGGCTGCCTGCAAACTTTACTCCATGTGCAAATTCAACCCACAGTCCAGGATTTTCAGCACATGTAGCACTTCTTTTTTATTTATTGATTTGTTTTTATTGAAAAAATATCATACAACGTATTTTGGTGGTTATGGTTTCTCTTCCCCCAACTCCTTCCAGATCCTCCGTACCTTCCCACCCACCCAATTTTATGACCTTTCTTTCTTTCTCTCCAGACAAGATACAGGCAAACAGAACAAATAAACCATACGCTTTTTAGAAAAAGTAAAGACACACATGTGTACACACACACACACACACACACACACACACACATCTCCCTTGAGAAATTCTCTCTGGTTTACCAACATACCAGTCCTTAATTATTTAATAGTACCTACCATCAATTCATTTTTCAATAGTACATTCTATTTATTACTATTATTAGTATTTTAACAGGGCACCACTCAATGAGTATAATGTTACTGGATTATTATATATGCCTCAACATACTTAGGTATATAAATTCTGTAACTAATTTACTGTTTTATCACAAAGAAATATCAAATTGCATCAACTGCTTTTGCTGTATTTATTATGATTGCAAGGTAAGGCAGCACACTTATTTATTTGCACATGCTAAACCATCCTTGTCTGGAGTGGAATAAATCTCATTTGGTCACAAGTACTTTTTTCTAAATTTGACCTCATGGTAGGCTCACAGTTCTGCAGTTGTTTGTACTGCTTTAAAAGGAATTTATATGAGTTCTTCAACAAATATGGTAGGAGTCAACCATAAAGCCATCTGGTCTGCTGAAGGACTTTTGATTCCTCATGTATTTAAATCAGCCTAATTGATTTACATAATTTCCATCTTTAAAGCTAGGACCAATTGTGTAGCACATGTTACAGTCTCATGGAGAACATACTTAGTGTGAGGATGTAGGACTTTATAGGAAGCCTGAAATTCTCCAACAAATGTTTTTCTAAGCCTTAAAATGCTTCTTCTATGCATTTCCATGCATGCACTTAGGCTATGAGGAGATTTTGAAGCATATAATCTTAGCATCTCCACAGTAACTGTTCCTAGTAAAAATTCTCAAGGAATATTCAAATCAAATAATATACGGAGTTTCAGCAGAGAAAGTTTAACTGAACCAAAGTAGAGAATCAAGAATTAAAAATACACATAAAAATAATTAGTGGCTATATAACTACACTGTCACAATGGAATTATATTTTATATTATCACTACCAACTTTGAAGCTATAGAAAATAGGACTTAAAATCCTCACCCTAATAATCACATAAACAAGTTAAATTTCATATTGAAAGCCAGTATGAAAACCGAATAATAAAATACTTAGAAAAATGGTAAAATATAGTTCTGGAAAGAAAACTGTGGATGTAAAAACATGAAAAAGAATGAAAACATCAGACTTTTTGTTTCACATCTCGAATTAGAAATACGCACTTTAGGCAAAGGGGGATGTGATGTGCTCATGAGGCTTGAGTGAATCTGTAGGAGCACACTGCTGACAGAAATGCTCCGATGTTCACATGCTTCCTTCTGATGTGCGCTACGCGCAGACGCTAACAAAATAAACTCCCACCCCAAGTCTGGACATGGGGGCTGAAAACAAGAAAATAGAGATGGAAAACCCTGGATAATAAGAGTACATTTTTAATCTTTCATAGTTCAAAACAGAACTGTAGGACAATAAAATGACTTAGATGGAAAATATAAATGTAATGCAATTTTAAAGGTAACAAATAAATTTTAATTGTTTAAAACAAAAACTTTCAAACTTAAAAAATAAATTTTTAAACATAGTAAAATATTAAATGCATAAATTTTCTGAATACGGATATCTGAATTTATGTTAATGCTGGTAGATACTATCTAGCTGAATGCAATAAGCAATTTCCACATTTCCTACTGTGATTTCAAAAACTGAAATTTTTGAATGAAGAATGATAAGTTCTCTTAAAAATGAAAACAAAACAAAACGAGAAAGAGTGAAGAGAAAGAAAAGAAAAACCAAGGAGAAATAAAAAAGCAACAACTGGGCTAATTACAGCTTCCCCTAAATGGGTCCTCCCTGAGGCTGGTGAATAAGAGAAGGATTGCATTTCATCCAAGAGGTGTCCTCTGTTTTCCTTGAAATAGGATAGCTGGGTAAGCCAGTTCCTCACTCTTAGGAGCTTTATTTTCAAAGCAGATCTTCTAAAACGATTCCAGATTTAAGGATGACAAAATTTCTTGATATCTTGCACATGTTTTTGAAGATTAAATAAACATTTCCAAATCAACTCCCTATCTGGGCATCCTTCCCTCCCTATTTCTTCAAAAACCCTATTATATTTGGAAATTGACAAGATTAGGAGAAGCTTTTGTGACGAAATGGGAAGCCAAGAATAACATGAAGCCTTCATTCCCACACAGAAGTTATTTAGATCTGCCCAAATGTTTACACAGCTACTCATTTATACAATCATGAGAACATATACACTGTATGTTACCAGTAATGTTGTTCTTTCGTCAATAGTTCATCTCTTAGATCTTGGGAGAAGGGATAAATAAGACTATCAAATTATGTTTCAAATTTAAGACCTATATTTCTCCATGCTTGAAAGATGACATGGAACACCAAATTTTAAGTTATCATCATTCGGAATGTGAAGTGTTCAGCTGGTGGCAGATTGAGCTCATGTGGAGCTCCTCAGACTACTAATTAACTTATGAATGCATTCCACTTGGTTCTCAAAATGGTCCACTCGGGTCAGCATCACTAACTCCACCATACAGAAGGATACATCAAATCTTAGAGACAGGACAGATAACTTCTCTAAAGTCACATGCTAGCACTTGTAAGACCAAGGAATCTAAACAGGCCTACCAATTCCAGTTTGTTTGGGGTTTTTTGTTGTTTGTTTGTTTCAAATTCTGCTGCCTCAAAAGTCTAAGTGTAGTACTCAATGTAAAACATAGTCATAGTAATTTTGAGGCTTAACTGGTTAAATAGAACAGCTGGTTTAAAGTGCTGACATAGGACAAAATTTTCTCTTTCATATACCATAATCACAAATTTCATAAGGTAACTAAAAAAATCCATCCAAGGAAATAAATTCTAGGTTTCAGCTTTAATAAAACCATGTGTTTTTCCATTGTATAAGATTTTGCCACTTTTCTTAATTAGCATTATTTCAGGACATCAACAGACAGGAAGAAAGGTGTCACTTCAACGTGTGAAAAGTCAAGTTGTGCAGTTTTATGATAGGATTTCCCTTAGGAGATCTTTGAGTCATAATTTTAAGATTTCCCTGTGAGCTTTTTTCTCTAGTCACACTTATCCTGTAAGAAGCAACAGCTATAGTGGCATGCCACAGAACCCCAGTCATCAGGAAGGGACTGCAGAAGGGAGCTGAAGGAGCATGGTGAGTTGGTGAAGTCAATGGATCAGTCAGCTTAATAAGGTCAAATAATTGTAATGAGGCCATCATAGGAGAAAGCAATGGTAATACAGGAAAGAAGATGTCTAGGTGATGCTGTTTTTAGTGCAACAAGGGTTGGAGAGATTACTTGGACAGAGCTCAGGTTGCAGAGAAAATACTAGACATTAGAAAATAGGAGAAGGAATGGAGACGCCTGAGACTCCCAGACAGACTCAAAGGGACAGCTGTGTGAACACTAAGGCCACTTAGGACTACACTGGGAGCAGCAAGTGAAAGTTACTCAAGAGTGCTTCTTCAGCGAACCAAGTGGAGGAACAGGAGATTGGTAACAGTAAAATAAGAACAATGACTTATTTTACAGTCAAACAAGCGAGTGGGGATCATGATTCAAATTTTAATCCCTCCCTTGTGATCAGAAATGTATGCAAACCACAAAGAGTGAGTGAGACAGATGAATGAATTGTGTCATTATAGAAGGGAAATACCCTTTCAGTTCAGACTTTTCCACCTTCAGAAGGCGAGAGGGGAACAATGCTGTGTTTAATTTATCAGTTGGCACCTGACACATGGCTAGAACAAATCAGCTCCTGCCATTTCATAAAAGCTCGAGTTTCTTTTTTATTCTACCTTGAAAGCCAGGGATTTTTGTCGATATTGTTAAAAATCCACACATATACACAAAGGGCAAAAGTCACCTCTTATTAAATCACCCATGGAATTTGCATTTTGATGAAAAAAAAGAGTCTACTTTACATAAAAAGGACAGAAACACTTCTCTAAAGGATAGGGATATTACTGGAACAATTTAACTTTTTAAAAAATAAAATAGTTATGTTTTCTAGAGAATTCAGTTATATAATTGAACCTACATGAAGTGCAAACATTACATTATTCCATATGAGCATGTCTCTTAAAGTAAGCAGTGTTGGGCTGGAGAGATGATTCAATAGTCAATATACTTGCTCTTCTTACAGAGGATCTGTGTTCCATTCCCAGCACCTACATCAGGTAACTCACAACATCCTGTAATTCTGGTTCCAAGGGAGCTTATGCTCTCTTATGGCTTCCATGGGAATGGCATACACATTGGTATATACACATATACTAAGGCACATACACACATGTACAATAAAAAATATTTGGAAGTAAGTGAGTAATGTTTTACTGGTAATACACATAAGTAAACACCCAATGAAAGAACATAGAATAATTTGACAATGTGCAGCAGGAACCTGAAAACTGTGTAATATTTTACAGAAGCTCTACTGAAAACTCCTCCAGAGAAGAAAATTAGACATATATAAAATATACAGTAGCAATGTTACTAATGTGGTTATGTATAATATAATATCAATGATTAAAAGCATAAGTAAATATAGAAAAGGTAAGCAAACTTGGACATAGTCATGAATGAGATAGAGAGCTAGCATTAAATGGATATTGTCTTGAAATCACCTGACAACCACATTCTATTCTGGTATATATTCTTATATAAAAACAAGTAATTTATTAAATAAAATGATTTCAACCTGATCACTTTTTTGGCCAATAATCTACAGGCATACAATTCAAGAAAATACAAAGACAAATGCTAGTCTTAACAGAAGAATTATGCTTGATGCCTACTAATTCAACTAAAGAATGTTTATTAACAACATGTAAAAAATGTTGAAGTTGGTCACCTTCTGACATAAATATTTTATCCACTTTGACTTTCGTCTATCAAAAGAAAATGAGATCTTCAGAAAGAGGATGCCAGGATCACAGTTATTCTTAGCTTCCCCAAAGCACAATTGTGTTGCCACCATGAAGCTGTTAATTAAAGCAGCCGTAGTCCAAAACGACTGAGCCTGTTAATTGTATTTTTTATTCCTTCTCCCCTCCCTCACCTCACCTTCCTCTGTTCTTAATTCACACTGCATATAAACAGCAATCAAAGTACAGATCAGAATGATACTTGTACATCTGCATTTCATTATTACATACGATGCACACCCTTAGGATGCCTTTAAAAAAATTTATCCAACACTTCTTTTGATCAAAAATAAAACCAATAAAATATGTGTAGAATATAATAAAAAATATACTTCATGAAAGAATTTAAAGTAACCTGAGAATTCCATTCCTGAAACAGTTCCTTAGTACATTTGCTATATAAAAGCTGGTGGAAAATGAAGTTTTTGAACCATCAAAATGCATCCACTTTTAATATGATTTACACACTACAGTATATAACTCTAAAGCAACCTGTTAACATTAAGTTGACTCCTCTGTACCTACACCCCCAAATAATATTTATGTACTCCAAAATTGAAAAACTTACAAAGGTGGAAAACTAAAATTCTAGAGCAATTTAGTAATATGCATTTGTTTCTATAATATAATTTCCCTTCCTTTTACCAAGCCTAACCAAAAACTTTTACAAAGTTCATTAAGTATAACAATTGCACAGTTACCATCCTTGACATTAGGGGCATTTCTATATACAAATAGGCACATTTAGCTTTCTAAAACATAGTGTGCTTTACCTTCTTATTCAGAATTCCTTCTTGGTTGTGTCTTATCTACTATATGTGTACACGTTTTGTGGGGAATGAATTACAGGTCTATCTGGTGCTTGACAAACTCTAAAGTTAAATGATCTCTTACTGCCTAAATCTCACTGTGGTTCTCAGCAAACAAAATGCATGTCCAGCCATATGCTTCTGCACTGCTGTTTGCCAGGTTTTTCCATGTGCAGTTACCTCCATCCAGTATGACTTCCTTTGTCCTATGTGTCTTACCACATGTAGTTTCCATCAGAATTCTTGAATATATAAAATGTACTCCCTTCTTTATGATTAAATGTATACTTGCTCATGATGCAATTATCTGACATCATTTTTTTATTTTTGTATTTCTTCAGAACTCCCAGTATACTATCTGGTATATGGTTGACATTTGATAAAGATTTGTTTGAGAATTGCTGCAGTGGTATACAATAATAGTATCTAACATGGAATGATAGCATTGTTCCTGTCCCAAGAATCTTTCCTATGAAGGCATTACACATATACTTCACACATATTAAAAAGTCACCCCAGACTTTACAAGGTTGTATGTTCTCTTCTAGACATCATGCCACACTAACTTATTCTTCTCTTTTCTCAGACATAGGATAGGGATGCCCAGTTATTCATGGGCATTTGGTATTTTAAATATTGTTCTGGAAGTAGAAGTGGCCAAAGTGAAGTATAATTGCAGCTAAAATGGCTTTTAAAATGGATCTCTGAAATTATTTTGTGCTTTGAAAGACACTTACAAGAGGCTGATCTAACTATACTATGTAATCTACAAAAAGAAAAGTACAGGCATGGGACAGAGCACAGAAAAGGTTGATGAATGGCAACTAGAGTGAATTGTTTGCTAGCAGCATGCTGCAGCTCCTTTAGGAGAGATTTTCCTGACTCAGCAGCAGCAGCAGAAGAAAAGAAAGCCAAGCCATGCCATTTTGAAATGCCAACTTTCTGGACCAGGTTGCCAGTGTGACCTCTGACTCTTTCAGGCAGGAGGTCTGGCTACAGAGCATCTGAGTTGAGTTTGTGAGCACAGTGCTATGGCTTGCTTGATGGCAATGTGGACTGGCTGTGTGCCTGGAAGTGGGGCAGTGAGCACAGCTCAGAGACACAAGTGACTCAGAGGCTCAAGAGACTCCACCATGCTGGACTTGGCAGGGCAGGCAGTCACTACCATTTTTGACCTAGCAATGATGAAACTGAAGTTTTAAGAAGTGCTTAGCCTTTTAAGAAGTGCTCCCAGACAGTAAAGAATTACAGATACACACTAGTACAGATTCAGACATAAAAGAACCCTAAATGGTTCACACTGTTGAATAAATATGCATAGACTTGGAAAAGAGAAGAAAAAGAGTATAGAGGATCATAAAATAAAGTTAATGCTTTAAAATAAAAGGACAGTCAGAAACAGAGGATGCTGGGATGAAGAAAGGCAGGGTCATCAGGAGATGCAAAGGTAACAAGACACACTGGAGGACAGGTAAAACCATAAACCACATGGCACTTAGATGAATAGAAATGGGTTAATTTAAGTTGTAAGAGCAGTTAGTAACAAGCCTAAGTTTTGACTGAGCTTTTATAATTAATAATAATTCTCTGTCATTTCTGGGGAGCTGGCAATCTCAACAAGAAGGTCCAGCTAAATTCCAATTTCATGTTACCTTTGTTTGTTCTCTCAATTAGGCTACTTTCGTCATTTCTGGTGGACATTTTAAGTGACCAATTTCATGATGTTTTACTAACTATCTGCAATTTGCTACTCATCCTCTTGCTTTTGCTTGCACATATTTAATAAAAATCTTTCATTTAAAATTATAGATAATTCCTTGAGCTGTATGAAACAAACATGTATAACCAAAATACATTGAAAAGGTCAGGATGAGAGAGAAAAATCAGACCAGTAGTGTAATATGACCAAAAGATAGCATATCCTTTCAGAAAGTGTTGATTGGCACACCTGCTATCCTTGCAGGTGGTCTTAGGTGTGGTTCAGATGAAGAGAATAAATGTGTCTTATTTCAGTCATGTTACATTATAATTTCTATGTTTCTTCAAATTTTACTGAAACATAAACCTTTAGCCCCAGCCTGAATGTCATAACATCTTTTCTAGTAAATTTTTATGGGATTAGGGTTTGTGGGAAATGTGTTTGTTTATATAACATGTGGAATTTCCTTCTCTAATTACTAGGTCTGGGTGACTCTTTGTCTCATTTTGTTCCAAATGATCCCCTTCATTGCTATTTTCCTACTGTTCAAAGGCATCCCAGTTTAGATGACACATTTATGATAACCTAAATGCAATAAAAGTTAAAAGTTGTAGATTAATAAATATGAAAGCTAAAATTCTATATAGCTGCAGAGAGAGAGAAAATTGTCTAATGACCATGATTTTAAATCTTAACACAAGAAGCTGTCAAACAAATATATGACAAGACTCAGTATAAGTCTTCACCAGCACATTAAAAGCACCTCAAAACACATGTTTTCCAGATGCAAGGTCACCTTTATATATCAGGAAAGCGTAGTTTTATAGTGTGCTATAGATTTCATGCCATAGAGCAGTATATGGCATCTACTGAAATGCGTACCCATGTGTCATTTCCCAGCTGGTCATTGTTAGAAATTTTCTCAATGAATATAGAATACACTTTCTTGAGGCTTTCACGTTAACTTGCCATCTCTCTTGCTCCATATAATATAATGAGAAGAAAAAAAACAGAGAAAAACAAAATTATTATGCCACAAATAACAAACATTTCAATCATTACAATGAATGTGAATGGTTTAAATTCTGTAATAAAAAAAATAACTCTTGCTTAGTTAAGGTTGAAAGAATACCTAAATGATAGAGAAAGATTAAACTAATCTGGCTGCATTATTTTTTTTCTGCAGGTTCTTTACAAATAAACTTCAATAAAAAGATAAGCTTAAAAGACAAAATAGAATTACAGACAATAGATAAGAAAAAAACTATAAATGACAGCAACATTATTACTAGGGTACATTGAAAAAGTAATAACAGGCCAGGCAGTGATGGCACATGCCTTTAATCCCATCACTCAGGAGGCAGAGGCAGGCAGATCTCTGTGAGTTCGAGGCCAGCCTGGTCTACAAGAGCTAGTTCCAGGACAGGCTCCAAAGCTACAGAGAAACCCTGTATCGAAAAAGAACAAAAAAAAAAAAAGAAAAGAAAGAAAAAGAAAAAGTAATAACAGAAACAAGGAAATACCAGGCGTATAACAAGACTAGTAATACAATTTACTACAAATCTGAGAAATTAGCATTCAGTTATATAAAAATAATTAAAGTTTTATTTATTAATATTATTTCAATCTAATCACTTTTTGTATATACAAATTCACATAGCTAGAGTTAAGCAAAACCTAGATAACAAAATATATTCTGATACAAACGTGGTGCTACATGCCTAGAATTCCAGAAAAGGAGAGGTATAATAAGAACCCAAATTCTAAACCATCCTGAAAAACATACTATGACCTTTTCTAAAAATATGTATGTGTGCATGTGTACATGTGTGTCTATAGACATATGAATGGATGGATGATATAGATAGATAGATAGATAGATAGATAGATAGATAGATAGATAGATAGATAGATAGATGGCTCAGTGGCTAAGAGCACTTGCTGCTTTTGCACAGGACTATGTTCAATTCTCAGGATGCACTTATTGACTCACAACCATCTGTTACCTTCAGTTCCAAAGTTCTTTTAGAATACTGCATGCACACAGTGAGCAAACATCAGTGCCCGCAAAATACCCATATACATAAAATAAAAATAAATAAATCTTTCTTCAACTGCAGAATCATACCACAGATAAATTATTCAATGTTAAAATTAATTTTAAAAAACAGTATAGGAGAATGAAGCAATGTACCAAAGTATCATGGCTAAATACAGTTTATTTCAATAAATAGATGATCTAACTATTAAAGTTCCTAATTAATATATTTAATATAATTTGTATATAAACAAACATAAACTATAAAGTTAATTTATATAAAATTTTATTGAAAACTCCCATTTCTAGTTTGGAAGATAATCTATATAAGATTACTCAGTTTAATATTGCATGTTTTGATGATGAAATATTAGAAGTATTTTCTTTATGTGGGAAATAGACAACAATGTCATTATTAGTGATATTCTTGTCAACCAATGTCATAAAATAATTCATTTAATTACCACAAAAGTAAGAAATAGCTTTGATTACAGACCATATGAAAATGAACAAGAGCTTAAAATATACTATTTGAAAAAGTTAAAAGCAAGAGTGAATCCAAGCAAGGCAGATGTGAGAACACTGACATGCAACATTTAATAATTTCCTCATATACCAAGCTAAAAGCTAAATGAAGCAAGCTTTCTAATCATAGCACCAAAAGAAACCAATCAACATTAGAAACAGAAGGATGGTCAATCAATATTTAAAATTCTTCAAAATCTATAGAGAACTAACACACTAATGAAAAGACCTGTGCCCCTAGAGAATAAAACTCAGCATTACAGGAGCACTTGAGTTCTCAAAATTAAGTTTAAGACCAACTCAAATAACCAAACATATTTTAGAAGTTGAAATCATTTCCATTATTCTATCAGATGGAGAAATATCATGTGTGGAAATCTGTGAAATTTCTGAAGAGTGGTGATGGGGATTAAACCTCTATAAATATCGTAATGTTATAGCATTTAAAAAGATTTGAGAATCAGAGTTGTTATAAGACACAGGTTACAATAAATTTCTAAAATAAACTCCAATATATATGAAATTCTGCATATGAAAAATGTCATATACCAAACACTGGGTAAAACGTGGACCATTCCTTCAATGAATACTTGCTGTTGTACATAGAAAAGTTAAGTAAATTCAGCAAAATTTTGGAAAACTGGAATGTTGCCTTCGGTCAGACCATCATCTGCAATCCAATCAGTTAACCACAGAAGACACCAGCACTGGCAGGAGTCTCCTGAGAGCTTTCCCCTTGGTCTTTTGATATGGAAAGGAGTCCTTCTGTTTGTCTCTGCTTATCGCAAAGCTCCCATTCCTTAGTGTCATCTGCCTAGAGCAGCTTTGCTTTTGTGTCCTTTCAGGTGGCACCCTAGAATTAGAAGCTGATGAAAGATTTTGCTCACTGAGTCAGCTCATCTTTAAGATTCTAAGGACAAAAATAAAGGACACATTTACTCAAACAATACGTAAACACCCATTACTAGAGTTAATAGCCTAATAATGTAATAGTGCTTCTGGTAGTGTTGACATTAACAGTTCAAGTACACACACCCTTAATCACATCCGCTGGCCCTTCAACACAAGTCCTGAGAGCACTTGGAGAAAGATGAAAAATATATCTTCTGGCTGTTTCTCTCTAGCTTCTCAAATTCATATTCCCTTTTTAGCAACCGACTTAAAACACTATTTTCTCTCTCTTTAAACATATAAAAAATGAAATGAAGCAAGCCAAATAAGTAAATACACACATACATACATAAACATGCATAAGACCATCACAAGTCTACCCATCCATTGCTCTACTCATCCTTACAGGACATAATTTTTCATTTATACAAAACCTATTGCTTTTCATGTGTTACCAAGTAGGTAGTGTTTAGTAGATGACCTCACAATGACTTAATGACAGTTGTTTTAGTTAAAGAAACTATGTAGGAAGTTTATGTTATAGATGCATAAGACTCATCATTTTTTTTAAAAAAAAATTAGCACTAACATAAATATTTTAATCTAATAAAACCCTCCAATTGAAGAGGGATCTGCCCCTTGAGTATCGTCCTACGGGATGCTAGCTGACATTCACTGATGTCCTCACTGGTTTAAAACACCTTGCTTAAATCTTTCCTAGAATCATCATTAGGTCAAGAACCACCTGTGCTGCCTTGTGATTAAAGGTAGTCAGCTCAGCAAATGCATGCAATAAATATTTTGTGATGGAAAAGCTAAATTTAAAAGACTTAATATATAATGATACTCAAATGTTGGCTAGATAATTATACATAGATCCAAAATAAATCCTATCATTAAATCACTTGCATGTAGGTGCCATGAGTCCCTCATTTAGAATTTTCCCTTATACTTCATACATGACTTTAAAAAGGCTGCATTTCAGCTCTTTGGATATTTACATTATGCCAGAGGCATGGTGCAAAGTGTGATCTGGGTTGTTTTAGCCTTTCCTAATTTTCATAAATCTTAATACCTCCCCACAAAAGCACACGGGCTAGGCAAAAGACAGCATATGTGTGCGTGTGTTTGTTTTGGTGTATGTGCTCTGTTCTACAACAAATCTGCTACAATTCCCTTCTGCTTAGATGATTGTTCCCATATAAATTTTAGGCTTGGAAATGCACCTGCATTGGGAGTGCTTGCTTAGCATGTCCAAACTCTAGGCTTCAACTCCCATCACCAGGGCACCTAGGTGAAAACTAAACAGCTGTAACCCCAACAGCTGAGAGGTGGAATCAGGAAGATCAGGAGTTCGAGGTCATGCTTGGATGCACAGTGAGTTCAAGGGCTACCTGGATTATAAAATATGTTGCCTACAAACAACCAAAGAAACAAAAACAGTAACAAACCTAGCTAATGAGATGGTGCAGTGAGTTACCAAACAAGATGACCCCAAATTCAGTCCTCAGAATACACACATAGGAAAGAAAGGACTCCTGATAACAGTCCTCTAATGTTCATACATGTACCTACATATATACACATGCATGTACCACACATATATATAAAACAAATAAATAAGTGTAAACCATTAAATAAAATGAACAAAACCCAAATAGTTTGGACCCAAATAGTGTGTTAATGTCAGGATCCCAGCCGTATCCCCAGCAAGGTTAAGTTGCTTTAGTAAGGCCAAAATGAAAATCAATTGATAAATAAATAAAACTCAAATATGATCCTTAGCTATGAGATCAATCCACTACTGAGGAGGCTAACTCCTCCAGCTTCTTGGAAGATCTTTTTTGTTACCAAACAATTAATTACAGAATAACAGAATATTAAGAGTGGACCAGACCTCATGGAAGAAATGACAGCATGCATCACTCAGTAACTTATTCACTAGAATTAATTAAGACACTAATATAGAACTTCTTGTTCAGACTTTTCTCTTACTCAAGTACACTTTATTGCTAGGTATATTAGCTCTAAAAATGCATAATTGAGTTTCTTTTTGTTTGTTTGTTTGTAAGCAGGAGCTTTTGTAACCCAGGCAGTTTTTGAATGCACTGTATCCAAGTATTACCTTGAAACCCTGGTTTCCCTCCTTCCCCCTCTCAGGTGCAGGAATGACAGAGGTGAAGTTCATACCCAGTTTGAGTGGTGATGGGTGCTGAACCCAAGATTTTGTGCATGCCACAAAGGAAAGGAGTTGCTCCGCCTATGTGACCACCATGCATTCAGTGGCTTCCATTCAGCCCAGAAATGAAGAGGGATCAGGCAAGTCTGACATAATTTCACTTGACACCTCTGCCAGCACGAATGTGGTTCTGGGAGCTGTGAGTTTGGCTGACTGCTTATTTCACAATTTCCATAGCAAAATAGCATTACTATGTTCAAGACTATTTCCCAAACATCAGGTGCTCAATTGAAGAAATGGAGACCCGACCCAATGCTAGGTGAACAAAACAGTACCATGCCCCTTGGGATGCTTAGCTGAATTTTTTTTTCCTGGCCAAACTTCTCACAGGTAGACTGGGGTTTTATTCATCTGTCCATACTCATAATGGACTTCCTGGCAGCCATAAGATCAGTTTTTTAGATGTGATCTTGAAGATAAAATATTCAACCAAAGACACCATATGCCCAGACCCTAACTGTAAACTGCTTCCATTTCTTCTACACAAATCATATTACTCTATATTATCATTATTTTCATCTGTGCAAAATATCCCCTGCTTTATTTAATATTATGCTGACACTCCTGTGCTATCATGTGGATTAAGACTGTAAATGGTTTGCTGCACAGAGTAGAGGGAAGGTGTGGTGTTGGCGCCAAGAAGAGAATTAGAAATGGCCAACGCATCAAGAAGGATAAGGGCAGAAGATGCAAGGGTGGACCCACAAACTGATTGACTTCGGGATAAGCAAGGCATTTATTATTTTGGACTTAAGTGTCTCTGTCACTTCATCAAATGACTGTGCTAAGTAGTGTTCTAATTAGGGTTTCTATTGCTATGATAAAACATCATGACCACAAACAAGAGTTTATTTCAGCTTACAACTAACTTCTCAAGGGATATGCCATTGCTGGCAGAAGTTAGGGCAGGAACATGGAAATAGGAGCTGATAAAGAGGCTATCGAGTGATGATGCTTGTTGACTTGCTAACCATGGCTGACTTTTCCTGTTTCCTTATACAACCCAGAACCACCAGCTTGAGAGTAGTACCACCCATACCAGCCTTGGCAACTCTGCATCAATCATCAACCAAGAAAATGAACCACAGGCTTGCCCACAGGCCAGTCTGGTGGGGGCATTTTCTCAATTCAGATTCCCTCTTCCAAAATGATTCAAACTTCTGTAAGTTGATGTAAAAATAGGCAACACAAGTAGTAAACAATATGAGTTTTAAAATCCCAACCAAAAAAAATGCAGCATATAATACAATAGGCCCACTATGAACTTCCTCTTTCAAACTGACTCAGCATCAGGGGAATAAAAAGGGAGACTTCCACTAAAGTGCCATGTTTAGGTTTCCCTAAAACAGAAACAGAAACACAACAGAAACAAACAAAAAACAAAATATGAACTAGTATAGGAAACATTTAAAAAAATGTATAAAACTGGAAGGTTTGAAGAGTATGTTAGAGCCAGCCACATATGAGCAATTGATGTTACTGGAGCCACTCTCAGAAACAGGGTAGCATATCTTTTAAAATTGTGTATTTGAAACAAAAATAAGAGCAAAAATAGCACCTGTTCCTATCGCCTATTGATCAGCGATTGAGACAAGCACCCAGTCTTCACCAAAGAAACTTCATACTGCCGCCGACTGTGGCCGTTCATGCAGAAACCGGTAGCTGCCCAAAGTGTTAGCACTAAGTGATGGCGCAATGTGGAGTCCATTCTTACAGTTCAGAAAACATTTCAGAAGGGCTAGGGCTGGAGGATGTAACAGCCAGAAGATGGGAAGAGGTGATGGAAAAATCCATCTTCTGGAAATGACATAGATGTTGTACTCATGAACTCACCGCCTGACCTGCACAAGATTGGGCCCAGCACCATTCTCCATGAGTGACTATTGCTAGTTACCACTTGCTTAGAGAGAAGTGCCATTTTCTTCAGTGGTGTAGTCAATGGTAAGGTGCCCTTGCTCTCACCCATAGCTGAATGAAGAACTCAAATTAAACTCAGCAGGTCATGCCTGGAATGAAGCATGAAAGGAGGAGATGCGCTTGTTTGGAAGAAATGTACCAGTGAGAGAGGGAGGGGGATAAGAGAAGGGAATGGGGATGGAAACACTAAAATTCACGATATAAATGTAGGAAACAAAACTGTTAAACAACTATTATGATAAGATTGAGCCAGGTATGCAAATCTCCTGGACCAGCTGCTCCTCAAGAGAAGTGACTGAAATGGTCTAGAGTAGAAATAGTCTGAAGGACAGGAGAGGCAGGGGCATCAGCTTCATTACTGTTTAACTGGTGCAGCTGCAAAGAATGAAGCAGAACCATGGACTGGGCAGACGTGAGGCAGGAAATAAAAGATGGTAATGAACATGTAATGACCACAAACGTGTCTGTAGAAATTAGTCCATGGAAATCCTACACCAAATGAGTGGAATACAATATTGTAAAAGTAGTATAAACCCTGAATGTTCTAAAGTCCAGCCTTAGAGCAAAGATAATTTTGAATGAAAAAAATCTATTCCACTGCCATGCTACAAGACATTTGTATAAAGTAGAGAAAAATTACTACAATGAATGAAGAAGTGACCATGTTTAAATCACTGAACCTCAGCCCTCCCTAAATTGGAGTCATGGGATTTTATCAAAAACACAGGTGCTTAAGCCGCACATTCAGATATTCTGATTTGATCAGCCTGGAAAGTAGTCAGGGAATCAGGGCTTTTTTAAAAAAAAAAATGTTTTGCAGGTGAATCTAATGTGTAGTCCACATTGATGAACACTCCCTTAAAGCCCAAGTTCAGATCAGGAATGTTTTAGATATTAGGGCTTGGGACCAAAGTGCTATGTCTCTAATTTGAGCACATGGATTGCATGCTGCCACTGGAAATCCCTTGGTGGGTGCTGCTGAGGATTTCCAGTATGACTCTCGCAGCCTCGGTCTTTGAAAAATACTCTCTGATACTCTGGTGACTCTTCATTTTGCATTCACAATGTCAGATGGCCAGAGGGCCATTGCAACATTTTAGAAGTGTTCTCTGAAGATGAAGCTCTGCCAAGACCGAATAAACCAATTCACTGACAATGGATGGAGCCGTTTGCCCTGAACATGCATTACTAAGTAAGCCTGGAGTCATTAGAATGTTGAAACAGTAAAGAACCCTGACCTGAGAGCGTGGCTACTGACTGCTTGACAGGCACTGTGTATTAGCTTCCAAGCTTCCTTTCTTTGGTAGAAAAGTGGGTCATGACCCCCCCTAGTTTTCATGGTCAGTGATAAGGCTGCCACTAGCACTTTAACCTGACCATTCCCTTAAGAATCAGCATGTTTACTAAGCAAAGTCAGATGTATGCCAGGCTTCTCTTATCACCAGAAGTGTCTAGAAATAGAAAATGCAGATATAAGCAATGGCACCCAATTTTTATTTGACAGTTGCAAATAACATTTTATAATGAGAATGATAATACTTGCTTTGGGTGTTTTTCAGGCAAAGGAGAAGAAAATCCTATTTATCGAGATCAATTGAAAAATGCAGTCACCAAGATAATGGAATAATCCATTTCATGCCAGTGCATGTTAACTCTGCATGGATTTCCACTTTTCAAATCGTAAGAGCATACTGCAATGCTCTTAAATACTAAAGCTATTCAGGACATCACTGAGCAATGATGTACATCATATGGACATCTGCCACAATACACAATACTGTCAATTCTCCTCTAAGCTCATATCCACCGATGTAGCTGAGTTAGCCTTTTCAATTAGGTTATCAAGACTCAGATGTTTAATTTTTTTAAAGGAAGGTCTCTAATCAACTTACTTTGAAAAGTTCTACTAAGCAGCAAGGCACTTAATTATCTTGCTAACCTTTTGTTCAACGCTTTGCGAATAATGACAAGAAACATCTCGTCTTTTCACTCCCAAGCTTTTCTTCCTTCTGATTAGGTTCTGCTTAAATAGCATCGTGTTCCTTCAAGTTCCTCCAAGATGAGGGATTTTTTTTAATCACCTGAAACTTGCTGGTCTGCCTGTTTAACATTCTGGGATATCTCATTCAACAAGCTTAAATCAGCCGTGCAGCGACCCTCTCCTAACAGGTTGAACACATTAATTGTCTTCTCTTTTTCAACCTTTTATATGATTCCAAGCACATGAAGCAATGCAGGGTGAGCTTTGAAATGGGAGATGATTGCAATGCACTAAAATGAGCTTTTCTCCTCATATATTTTATATGAAAAGAAAATGTTAATATGGTCAAATTACATATTCAGAAGAGAAAACAAACTTCTGTTAAAGATAAAATGGAACAACTCACAAAAATGTATTAATCAGATATTGAACTGGTGGTTTTTTTTTCCTGAAAAGCACAAAAACCAAGTATAAGCATGTGTTTTCCATCTGATTATAAAAGGTCACTAATACCTGCCAAGAATTATATTCTGTTTTTTCACAGAAAATAAAAGAACTCACTGCCTTTTTTTTTTGTTAACACAGACAGTTGAACTGAAAGAATATAAAATGGTGAAATGTAGACCTCAATGCTGTTGGTTTCCACGGCTTACTGTAATAACGAAGCCCTTAAGACCCACAAAGCAGTTCCATGGGCAGAGCATCCCCTTCACGAAGGTTTAGGGGAGAGAAGGTGTGCCTGGAGGCAACACCAAAATTTCACACTAAGCTGAGGATGCCTGGCCTGCTCTCCACGGGCATGCACAGCTGTCCAGTAGCAGCAGCCAGTGTCTGGCTTAGCTTTACCTTCTGCTGACATTCATCAACTTGGCATTCTATGAGAAAGCAACACTTGTACACTTGACAGATAAACTACCTGTAATTAAATCCATCTGATATCTGAGTACAATAATTTTAAAATTGGACTGCAGAGAGACAGAGCCTCAAGAAATTAGGTGCAGTATTTTCAAAATTATTCATTTTAGGATTGAAGAGGACACGTTTCCATAAGTTATTTACTTATTTGTTTATTTGCTAAAACTAAGCCAATAAAAAATTCAACAGCTACTTTAGCAAAAGATATACTTGAGAGAAAGTCATCTGAATAAAATTCACAGGACTATCAGTCCATCCCTATATTAAATTGAACACTAAACATCCTTATCTTCAACTTATGAAGTGATACAAGCACACAAGACCACGATTTACTTTTTTCTGAATATACATGAGTCCTATAACAAGCGGCCTTATAACTGATTATTTTAAGTTGTGTGAAGCAAAAGTTTAATTTTTTTAAACCCCATTATTAGAAGTTTAGGTGCTTTGTAAAGTTACGTGGTGTATAAATGTTCAGACGTAGCAAGTCAACGAACAGAAAGAAAATCAGGGAACACTTTGGGAGCCCTGTGCTCTGGACTTCACCTACACCATGTGTGCTGGGCTGGCAGTGGAGGCGGGAGAGGTGTTTGTTTAAAGCAGCCACTCACACAAAGTGCTCTCATCTTACACCAAGGAACTGTGACTCCTTTTTTCCTAGTTTTTCCAGTTTTGTGATTCTTAGGCGATAGCTGGCTTCACCTCTAACCCCGAGGAATTCCTTGCACAGTTCTAAAGGCTAACACTATAATCCTGAAACTTGCATTTAAATAAAGTTAACATTTTAATCACTTTGGGTTGTTAAGAAGCTGCTGTTTTATGTGGGCAGTGTGTTTTCAAGCTTCAGGACCCTGCTTCCTTTTGGTTAGCCTAGAGTTCACTAAGTGTCCCGGCCTCACCTTGAACATTTGGGAACTGTCACACCTCAGCCTCCCTGAGAGTACAAGCCTGAAACACCAACCCCAGCAGGAAGCATTTCCTATTATAAAATAACTCCTTTGACTGATGCACGTAAGTCGGTTGGGCTCTTCATTTAAAACCCCCTTTTATATTTTTCAGTTTCATTAGGAGCATATTGACGACAGCACCTTAGAATTTCAAAGCGTCTTTGTTACTGTTCACGTCTTCAGTGACAGGGCTACGCTGTGTCTTAGGTGGAAAGATGTTATCTTTGAAAGGCCTTATCACTGAGGATGAATTGTCAATCCTTCAAGGCAGGAGAGCAGAGACTCTCACTGAGAACCACACGCAAAAACATCTTCACAGTTAAGTTGTTGTTGTTTTTATCTCCACGTGAGGTTAATAACACGTGCAACTGAAAAATCCTGACTGGCTCAAACGAACGTGGTGTTGGCCACACAGTCCAGGCATGTTCTTACAGCTTGAATAATATTCCTTATTTAAAGACATATGTCAGTTACGCCTAGGATATCTTACTTTAGGAACATTTTCTGCTGCCGTTTGGTCCATATAAATACTTAAAACATTTCGGCTCGCAGAATCCCATCCACTGCTTTTAAGTTTATAACACACAGCAAGTTCTGTAACTGGGACAGCCCTGTGTTTTATTGGCCTGTTGGAGTCCTTATGGAGCAATGTTTGGAAACACAAAGTTCAGAGTCACAGAAAAGTATCACGTTTAGGTTGGTTACATCCAAATGAGGCCAAGCCCTTCCAGATGGTCATGGGTCCGAATCTCCATATTTTGTATTGTCAAAAGTGATAAGTAGGGCCCAAAGCCACTGCAGCATTAGCAACACTGAGGCATATTGAGAGTGGCTTTTCCATTTTCAATTCAGTAGCATAAATGAGAGAGAGAGACAGAGAGTGAGAAAGACACACACACACACACACACACACACACAGAGAGAGAGAGAGAGAGAGAGAGAGAGAGAGAGAGAGAGAGAGAGAGAGAGAGAGAATGAATGAATGAATGAGTCTAACAAGGGAGCCAGGCTCACACAAACGGCCTCTCATGAGGGCTGCCTTGATTTGGAAGGGGGAAAAACCCTGTCAGATGGCAGCAGGGATTTGTCCCTGCCATCCCATCCCCTTGTCTCTAATCACCCGTGGAGGGCAGGGGTGCTATTGCAATCGGCTATCAAATCACATCAAAACCTGGCCTGGCATCTGCACATTTGGAGCTCCACTCGAGCAGGATAAGTCTCTCTGTGTCACTCTGAGGAAGGAGTCCTTTTTTTTTTCTTATGAAACCATCGTGGGGTGGACAAACTGAATTAGGAATCAGAGTGCTGCTCCTGCTTCCCAGTATGTTCCCCTGAAATAGTTGCCTGCGTGCCTGAAAGACAGTTCACTATTTGACAGTGTGGTAGTGAAGACTACTTTTTATCTGTGCATCTGCAATTTACTCAGGCATTTGTTCTTACTAAAAATCAAATTCCCTTCTAACAATTTCTATATATTTATACTATTGTAACATCATAAGCACCATTCAACAGAAAGATAAATACAGGGCAAGATAATATTATTACATTGCATTGAGATATTAACATGCCTTTCTTATGAAGTCTACCCACCCGTGTAGAACACCTAATTTTTAAAGTCTCATTTGTGTACAACATTTACATGTCAAATTTAATAATGATATGGATCAATAAATCTATGCACTTAAAGGAGAATGTGTACAGCCCTCACCAAACAGAGCTATGGTGAAAGGAATTGTACACTCCATCTGTAGTCATGCTTGACATTAAATTGTACCTGTAAGAAGAAACAGACAAAACTTAACAAATTACCTTTTTATTTGAGACAGGATTAACAGGGCTCTGTGACGAGCCACACACTTCCTTTGAGTAAATCTGATGTGACAAAGTATAAATAAACTAGTGAGTGACACTGTCAAGTTTGCGCTGCATTTCTGATTTTTCCCCAGGGACCTTCTGAGGTCGAACTATTTTAATACTAACACTATTTTATTTGATACTTTCTATCCTGCTTTCTCAAGATGGCACAGTGGAATTCTCCAGAGGCTATGCGTATTACTCCATTTTTCATTACTAGAGAGAAATACCTGAAGCTAGGAATCTTTACAATGAAAGGAGGTTTGATTCATTCATAATATTAGAGGCAAAGAGTCAGGATCAGGCCTGAGATGAGGCCTTCATAGCAGATGGCACCATGCAAGAGCATGTGAGAGATCATGTTACAAGACTGGAAGACAGAGACAGATGGAGGAGTCAGACCCAGGCTGACAACACAACTTGCTTTCCTTAATAACTAACACGTGGATCACTTCTAGGTGCCCTAAGGCCTCTCCCTCTAGAATCCACCCTTCTCTAGAACAAATCTAGGGCTTTATAGGCTGCTGTCTCCATTAGATTCCATCTCTTAAAAATCCTCCCTCCATACTGAGAACCAAGCCTCCAACTTATGAAACTTAAAGACAAATCACACTGAAATCACAGTAGCCTCGGCAGAAACATAAGAATCTGTCTTCTACTAAGCTAGATTTTTAAAGGGGGTCGCAAAAATATGAACTGTTACTTTTCTAACTAATTTTTTTGTTTGTTTGAAAAGTAAATAGTCCTCTACAAGGATGGGCTCCCTGATAGATTGTCCAACCCCAAGCAATCAGCCCTCAACAGATATAAATAATAGAAAATCTAAAGGGATTTAACAGGGTATAACACACACACACACACACACACACACAGAGAGAGAGAGAGAGACAGAGAGAGAGAGAGAGAGAGAGAGAGAGAGAGAGAGAGAGAGAGAGAGAAAGAGCAATTAAATAAAAAGATGCCAAGAATTTAGGAGTGGATACAGATAAATATAAGGAGAATTGGCTCAGAAAGGGTGGGATGGAGAATAAACCTTATTCGACAAACTCCGGATTTCATTGTCATATATAGATAAAACTTTTTCTTTTTAAACATATCATTTTGTAAATTGAAGTAACTTCAGAAAATATTAAGCAATGGATAAAGCAACTAGGGCTCAAATATACTGAGAGTAATAAAAAAGTAAAAATAGAGATTAAACTAATGTTTCCAAATGGAGTAGCAATCATTTTACCAGAGTGACGTAATAGCATCTTTCTTGTTCCCACTTGTCTCCCCATTCCCATAATAATAAAGTACCTTCAAACTCTGACAGACACTACTTCATACATAAAGACACAGTGTTACGCAGGCAAAATCTTAAGTAAAACAAGCCCATAATTACAATTTGCAAGGATTCGTGAATCTCCATGAGAAGCTAATGCCATCTCTGACTCTTCCTCTGTCTTCTGATTTTAATAGACTGTCCATCAAAGATTGTAAGCAGTCAAACACCTGTCTACATCTTAAGACTGATAAACAGAACATTGAAACTGCATAAGACTGTGTACCATGTAGAATATGAATCTTTTCTGTCCCTGCTTCCAAATAAAGCCCATCAATAAGAGGGCCTAAATGATGCTATAAAAGCCAAGGGTACAATACAGATAAAATATGTTAACTTTTAATGACAGTAAAAAAAAATAAAGAGAAATGAAAACATAGGAAATTTGGTATTCTGCAGATTAATTGTTAACCATGATTATAATAAAACAGAGCTAAAAATAACTTGAACCATTTGGACTTTGGCACTTCCTGAAGCCTATTAGTTAAGCAGTACAGCCATTCACAGATGCTGTGGGAATGAAACAGTGTCCACCTCCTTTGACCTTATTCCTGCTAGGGACTTAATAACTAAAGCAAAATAATCACTCTGGTCATGAAGTCAAATATATCTATTTGGTTAGTTTTACACTTTTCTGCAGGCATGAGTTGCTGTGGGATTATGTCTGCAGCCAGCTGTTCACAAATAAGCATACCTGGACTGCTCAGGAGAAATGTTTATGGTCTGGTGGGGGTACTCCTCAAACATAACAAGCAAATCCCTTCAGCTAAGGCCAAGAAAATGGTATTTCAGCAAGTACACAAATCCATGTTTGAGAAACAATTTTCAAATTAGGGTTATGATACCTGAGTGTCTTAGGGTGGGTGGAGGAGGAATAACAGTCTGCCAGGCTACCTCATTCTTGACTACTATATTTTTAAAAGAGGGAACCACATAATTCTTTTTCTCTCTATTTTTCTAGCCATTGGGGTCATCCATCCAATATGTGTTTTAAAAATAACAATTCTAGGAGGTGGTGGTGCACGCCTTAAATCCTAGCACTGAGGAGGTAGAGACAGATGGATCTCTGTGAGTTCTAGGTCAGCTTTGTCTGCAGAACAAGTTCCAGGACAGCCAGAACTACTCATGGAGATCCTGTCTAAAAAAGCAAAATAAATAAACAAAAATAACAATACCAAGATCCATCAGGAATAGATAATTTTTTAACAGTCTTAAACATTGACTAATTTTTATAGACTTTAATCATATTTTTTCTTGATCTCTTTCCTGATTGTAAAGAACCGCCACACTCTTATGCACCAATGTTCTTTATTTCTCTCTGTTGTTGATTATTGCTTCCCAGCATCTTCTCTTCCTAATCAAGTAGAAATGTCACTACTCTATGTGATCTGATGGTGTCCAGGTGTTCCAAGCCCTGGGAGACTACTGACTGATATGCTGAACAGTTAACATCTCTTTCCTCCTAAGGAGACTAATTCACAATCATGGCTTTCATTGGACCATTTGCTTCATTCCTCTTCATTTCATAGTCTTGTTCTTCAATGTTTCTAAACATTTTTATTGGAGTAGATGTTCCCCCAGAAAACTGTTCAACTTGAAAATGAACAGATACAGGCCCTGGCAACTATAGCATGAAACCAAATATTTTGAGGACCCCAGGAGGCCCTTTAGGGCCTCTACTTGTCATTGCAATTCTCCTCCAGTAGCAAGGCTCACCATTGTCCTCACACAGAAACATGCTCAGTTAGCTTGTTTGGGTAACAGACTTTTCTCAGTGGTATCCAATTTCTCTCACTCAACATGGAGCTTGTCAGGTTCAGCCATGTTGTATGTACTTACAGTTGGTCATTGCTTTCTGCCCTCCTAGCATTTCCTCAAAATGTACCACATTTTCTTTTCCATTCTACTTTTGATGCTTTCTATTTTGCAAAAGTTACTAGAACTGCTCTCATGAACATTCTGGATGTCTTTTGTTTGCCTTTTAGCATGCTCTCACTTAGATACTTCAGGCTGGTTTCAAATTCTACATCCTAAGTACTGAAATTAACGGCATGCATCACCACACCCAACCCTCGTGTGTATCTTATATGTATGTGCTCTTTGAGTTGGTTATAAGTCTGGAAATGGAATTGCTTTTCCAGGGACAGGCATGTAACTTCAGTTCAAGATCCACCAGCAAAGTGTTTCCCAAAACTGTGTCTCTTCTCATAGCACAGACAGGAATTTCCAGCTGCTTCATTACTTGGCATTGTCTACAAGTTCGAACCATTCACTGTGGGGTTTCATTGCATAGTCTATGGCTTATGTCTGAGCTGTTTCCTAGAAGAATGGTGTTTAGCATCTAAAATTCCCCTGTAGCTCTACCCTTCACAGTTTATGCTATTCACATCCCCTGCACCCAAGGATTAAATCCTAAGGTAAATTTAGTAAAAATGGTTACAATGTTCCTCTAATAAGCTCCATTATTGTGATTAGGTCAGTACAAATAGAAATAGTCAGTATTCAGCTCTTACACACAGTTTCAAATCCCCCAAACCTATAAAAAATAAATACATAATTAAAAGTAAAGAGATCTATATGTTGGTCCCGTAGTACAACATGTCCACTAGAAACTCCAAGGATGAATGGACTGTCACTAACTGCATGGGGCATGAAAGGATGTAGAGCCTCAACCAACAAATCTTTGTGTTTCAGTAAGAGATCAACGTTTACACCATATAGCCGTGTAGCTATAAAAGTCACATGAGGTGAAATGGAAGTTTTAGTGGTGGTCTTCCTCTCTTTCTTTCTTTCTTCCTTCCTTTCTTTCTTTTTTCTTTTATTTCTAAGAAATGTAATTAACCCAAGGAATATGCGCTAACAATATTACTCAAAACTCTGATGCTATTTTTCATTTTCTCTATGTTGTTTTGTCATTAAAACTTTAGCAAAAATTTAAGTGTAAATCTAACTCCCAAATTTATTATGCCAGGAATGCCACCAACTAATGAGACATCTTAAAGACACTGCATTAGACAAAGAACAACAAAGATTGCTTCTTTGAAAGGCATCATATCTGAATTAAATTTTCTTTTTTTTAAAGCAAAGCCAAATCTTATATTAACATCCTGACAGAGTATCTCTCCTTACTACATCAAAGGTAGAATATATACTTTGTATACTCCCTAGTGGTTTGATAACCTTAAAGCAGGCTGAAGCTGTACCAGCTTTGGGGAGGGGATGAATTTGTGAATAGAGAATGATACAGCTAACGCATTCCCTCAGGCAGAAGTTGGAATAGCTGTTTAGGAAGAGATTTAAGAGCAGAAAATGCCTCTCACATTAAAAACACATTACTTCTCAGAAAAAAAAAATTCTCAAGCCAGGGCTTTTCACTGCCCCATTCCCAAACAACTAAACCAATGTTATTTAAAGATTAACTAAATTAGAGAGAAAGTTCACTAAGGCTTATATACCATGAAACCTTATAATTGTTTTTTTCCAATTATAAAGATTTCATGTCTGAACAAACACTTTTCTTCTAAGCTGCTGAGCATATTTAGGGTAAATTAAACTATTTAAGGCAAGCAATTGCAACAAATTAGACCAACAAGCCTCTCTTGCTCTCTAAATCACGAAGTCTTCCGGAATGCTTTGCAATGACCCAAGAACAGAACAATGAAAAGGATGCTAAAAGGTACTGTCAAGGAACCAAAGCTAAATGATGCAAGCTTTGTCTAAATCCACCCAAACAAAGGCAACAAATTGCCATGTCATGTGCTGGGGAGCCCTACTTGGAAAGAAGTACAGATGAGAGCCTGTGCTCTTCTGCAGTGTCAGATCCTATCAAGTACAAATGAACACACTGACTTGGTTCACTTATGTCTTAAATGTGGGTGTATTTCTTCATAAAGTGTATCAATATACCCCTTCATTCCACTGTTATATCTTCTCGAAGTAACATATGTCACATAGAAGTAACAGAAATTTGTTTCATCCCCACTGAGCTCAAAGCCATTCAAAGATGGCACCTGTCTTGTTCTAATACATTTCTGATACAAACAGTAAGCTTTCTCAGGGCATTGCCAAACTTGAGGACACGACACATCTGAATATATGATCTAGGACCTCAAAAGCCTATGTCTTAGAGCAACCCTTCTCTTCTTATATAGGCTTTTCTAAATGACAGGAGGATCCATGAAGAACTTACCAGACAGAATTAGGAGTGTTGATCCTAATTATAACTTGTCCATACTTGTTACACAGGTATAATAAGTAGATTGGATACTTTCTTTCCATCCAAATTTCTGACATAAACTGAATGCCAATGCAATATATTCACTGCTTGTTGTTGCTATACCAACAGTCTTTCAAAAATGATCAGTCAAGTGACAATTTGCCTCATGGGCAAGAATAGAAAGCAAAATAATTAGCAACCAGGGTAGCACAAACACTCACTAATCATAACAAACACACAAACAATCAAAATGATCATCACTGGAAGCAACAAGTAGGGTAATGCTACCATACTCTGGATGAAACACAAACTCAATAAAACATGTTCTTCCCTGAAAACTGCTGATCTTCACTGGTATTGCTGATACTCAAGAGCTATCAGAGGACTCATGCACGCCCACCCGCCTGCACATATCAATGTCAACATCTGGATTTCCTTCTTTTGTTTTCATATAGCATCATTCAGTGACATTTATATACCTTCTACATACCATTCGATATAGACCTAGGTCATTATTTTTAATATAATTGTAACATATTAGTATAAACACATCATTCTTCTCTTGATAAGTTCTTCATCTGTATATAGATACTAAAGTAGTTCCATTATGTCAACAAGCAAATTTATAATACATATGATTTATAAATATTATATTTACCACTGAATGTTTTGTTTCTAACTCTTAAAAAGTAGAGTTTGAAATTTAGGTTTATTAAGTTTAAAGACATGTGTTTTCTTTTATAAGAGATTATCTGGAATTAGGTTTTTAAAAAATAAAAAAGAATGCAGTAATTCACACTTCTAGAGTCCCTGTGTTCCTCCAGGCCCATACAAGCTGAGTGTTCCTGTTAGGCTGTGGGTTGCGTTCCCTGGAAAGCAGCCCTTCTGAGCTGTCCAGCCAGAGGCAGGAGGGTTGGACTTTCATTTCTCATATCAAAAGTCACTGCTTGCAGGCATCCACAGTGAAATGCTACAAACGTGAGCAGGGCAGCTTTCTCTAAGAAAATTCTTGGAGGGGAAAATAAGCTAAGAAGCATTCCCTCCAGAACTCTTAGCAACGGGGAAATTATTCAGTCCTAAAACAGAATCTGACCCCAAAGGAAAAACATGGACCTCTTTGTGTTAATGTAGGTGTATCTCACTACCAACACAGACACATAGTTCCACGTGGTCATGAGTCAATTGATGTTTTTCTTCAGCGACAAGCTGATTATTTGTCTTTTGCCAATTTTTATTTTGGCCAATGTATCCTTAGCAACTTTTTGTGTATTAGGTAAGTAAACTGTATTTACCACAAGTTACAAACATCTGTGCCAAGACATCATTCATTACCCATCTAATTGATAATTTTAAAACAAACAAATTGGCATCATGGACCTGTCAGGAAGTAGGTGATATGCTTCAAGGATTTGACAGAAATAATTCAAATAGTTGGGTTCTGTCCAAGATATAAACCGAGTTAAAGTATCTAATGAAGATTCTAACAGTGAAAGACAGTAGTATCCCAATCTCCCAATAACCGTGGTTTAGTGGTTTAGTGAGAAGCATAAATAATGCTTCTCTCTCTCTCTCTCTCTCTCTCTCTCTCTCTCTCTCTCTCTCTCTCTTTCTCTCTTTCTCTTCTCTCTCTCTCTTTTACAATTTACCCATCAAGGGTATTTAGGTACAGCTGTCAAAAAAGAGAAGTACTTATTTCCGTATATGGTATCAGTGGAGACCAATCAAGAAGCTAAAATCTCACTCTGTAACTCAAAACTAACTAATATTCCAAGGCTCTGATATGATAAATGACTGAATGAGGTACCCTGGCTTACATTTTTACCAGGCAGCATCTCTAGAAACGTCAGGGATGAACCTGGGCTTTCTCCCTCTAGGCTAAAGTTAGGAGAGTGGAGTTAAAACAGAAGGTAAATAAGATACCAATACGAAAGTGTCGAGGCTTCAAAAAAATCACTCATAATATCTAGAATAAGGAACATACCAAACTGAATGAAAGGAGCAGTCAAACATTCTTTGAGTTAGTACGTAAGTCCAAAATTGCAAAGACGTTAAAATTTTTATTAAACTGTTTTAAAATAGGCGTGATAAAGGCGTTTTAATATGCATTTTAAACACATCCAAAACTAAGGAAAAACAGAAAGTTTCAGAAAAGAAATAAAATAATTATAAAACAATAGAGAAAAATTATAATTACAATACAGAATATCAAAAAATTTTAAACTTAGTGACTGTATTCAGTAGTACAATAAAAGATCTGGGAAAATAATCAGTGAACCAGGAGACAGAAAAATAGAAATTACCCAAATTGAAGAGCAAAAGAAAGTAAACTGCTAAAAGACAGTACAGCCATAACGATCTACCCTAACATCTGAATCCTGAAGGCAGAGAGGAAAGAGTCCAGGTCTAAAAAGTAGCAAAAGAATGAGGGCCTTAAAACTTCCTAATGTGGTTAAGACATAGGCTTAAAGATTCACAAGGTTGAACATCCCTAAACAGGACACACCAAGGACAACTACGTCCAACGCATCCTAGTTAAATCTGTGAAAGCTAACAAACAGCATCTGCCATCAAAGAAGCTATGCTCTACACCAAATACAGTTACAGAAAACCACAACTGAACATAAGTAAATAATGAAGTATGTTGGTGTGACCAGCCCCGGTGGATACATCTGCAGCACAGCTCCTACATCTATGACTTGAGGAACATCCTGGAAGAGGGGTGGAAAGCTTGTAAAAGCCAGAATACCAGGAAGCTTACAGCGAGATTGCAGATTTCAGAAAGAAAGGGCTACATAAACAAGGCCTGAACAATGACAATATCAACAGACATGCTGATATGGAAGGGATACCGGCTCATTGGGTTCCACCCTAGACAAAAAAAGAACAGGCAACTAGACCCCTGAGAGGGCGAGAATTAGTCTATTAGCCTCTCCCAGTAATGAGTCCTTAACTGGTTATCCAGTGTACAGTTGTTAGCCTTGAAACCATATACACACAAACAAAAACTGGACTAACCATTTGAAAGGAGGTACATGGGAGGGACTGGAGGGAGAGGATATGAGAGGGGGGAGGAAGGAGAAAAGGGAAAGGTGTGTGTGTGTGTGTGTGTGTGTGTGTGTGTGTGTGTAATCATATTTGAATTTAAATGTAAAATAATTAGTTAATTAAACACACCACAATGAAAGGACCATAGATTATCTATGAGGAAAAGCTATTCAAATCACCTTGAATTATCTCTTTTAACCATGGAAACTAGAAGTGGCCTAATGTGTCCCAGTGCAGAAAGAACTTTTAACCTGGAATCATAAAATTAGTGAAGAAAGACTTTGAGATTTAAGAAAACATTAAGATATTCTCATATTTGCAAAAAACTAACAAACTTTGTCACCAGAAGGGTGACAGAAGGGCAACAATGAGAAAGGAAACAGACCACAGCAGGGACAGCACAGTGGCATGTTGTAGGTATTCCCTCTCCTCTGGAGCCAGGTAAGAGACCTGTTATGGTTGAAACCCAAATTGTAGACCTATCCAATGTGAATTTCAAGGTTAATGGGCACATATTTAAGGTGATCGTACTGTAAGTTAAGGAGGAGAAATAGATGCAAAACCAAACAGTTCTCTGCCCAAACTGACAGAATGATAATGCTAGTTAGCATACTAGTGTAAATTATAGCTGTAATTTATACTGTGGTTTATCCTAGGTGACTGACACTATATAGAACAAATAAGTATACGCACACATTATATATACATACATATATTAAATAGGACTGTGGTTGTGATGGAGAGATGGATATATAATCTCTAAAATAGGAAGAATGGGGAATTCAGAAATAAACCCACAAAAATATATCAAAGCAGACTCGTAAAGCAGCCAAAGTAATAAATCAAGGGAAGCTGAACTTCTCAAACAATAACACTGGGAGACTTCAACTTTTGCATGCAAAAAAATGAAATCGGCCCGAGTTCTACATCCTGTCCAAAAGTTAACTCAAAATGTACCATAGACTTACAAGCAAAATTTGAGGGGAAAATTGTAGACACCTAGGAATGAGAAGTGTGCATACAGGTGCCATAAAAACGTTGAACTGAGAAAGAAAAAATGGAACTTTTCAAAGCTTAGAACACTTTTTCTGTGAAATACCCAGTGAAAGAGATGAAAACACAAGCTATCAACCATGAGAGAACATCAAACTGCATACTAACAAGGGACTAACAGCTAGGACATGCTTTGAAACTCTCGAAAATAAACATCAAAAAGAAAAAAATCAGTCAAATTATAATATGGCAAAAGGTGAGGTGAAACACTCCACTGAGGAGGACAGACCAGCACCAGTTCTTTAAATCATTAGCTATTAGGAAAATAGTAAATTGTATTCCTATAGGGAGGAAGAAAATAAGACTCTGTGCTCATATCTAATGCTGTTGAGGATGCAGGGGGATCCCTCCACTCGGACACTGCTGAGCACTGCTGACTGGAACATGAAATGGCATAGTTACACTGATAAACATTCCTTCCATTTCTTACAAAGTAATTGTGTAACTCTCACACCCTGCTTCCTCAGTTGTGCTCCTGAGTACCTAACTCAGAGAGATACCTATGTTAACACAAACATCTCTACATATATCTAAAGTGGTTTGATTAACAAGACTCCCAAACTAGAAAAAAACCTAGGGGACCTTTAAAGGATGAAAGTTGAAACAGGTCCTGTACCATCAAAGAATGCTACTCAGCCATGTTACGGCACCAATTATTGATACATAAAGCAAGCAGACTCTCCAGAGCACTGTGCTGGGGAGATGGTCAATCAGAGTGGCAAATTGTGTGTTATTCCATCTCTCAAACACATTCAATATAACAAGAGGGATAAGAGTGAAGTGAGGACAAGGAGGAAAATAAGTATGGCGACTATAAAAGAGAAACATGGAGGATACGTTTAGAAACGTGTGCTTTCTTCCTTCTTCAATGTCAGCGTTGAAACCGAGGCAGACATACTGTACTTTAGCTTATTATTGTTATTTATTATGGTTTGGTTTGCTTAGGAACAGGAGTCTCTTTCTATTTTCAGGCTGGCTTCAAACTTGCTATGTAGCTCAGGCTCATTTCAAGTCTGTTATCCTAGTGTCTGAGTCCTTCAAGTGCTGGGATTGCTGGTGGGAGCCCACACCTTTTGCACGAAATGTTTTGGGAAAGAAAAACAAAAACATCTTCGCAAATAAAGATAAAGTCCAAATAAAAATCAGAATACTGATATTGTGCTATCAATAAGTAGTTCTACAAAAATATTGTTGTTGTTGGAAATTAAGTAAGATGTATGCGGGAACTGCACATTATAATTTACAGCTTTATATCAATCTACAGTTATCTTGGAAGGAAAGTTTAGGTTTTAAAAGCAACTGCCCAGCTGGGCAGTGGTGGCACACAGCTTTAATCCTAGCACTCAGGAGGCAGAGACAGGCAGATCTTTGTGTGTTTGGGGCCAGCCTCATCTACAAGAGATAGTTCCAGGCTCCAAAGCTACATACAGAGAAACCCTGTCTTGAAAAAACTAAAACAAAACAAAACCTGCCAAACTTCTTTAACAAGACCATATTCCCCACCTTCTTTATTACATTTGTTTGTTTGTTTTTTTACGTATTATTTTTTCTCTCTCTGTCTCTCTGTCTCTGTCTCTCTCTCTCTCTCTCTCTCTCTCTCTCTCTCTGTGTGTGTGTGTGTGTGTGTGTGTGTGTGTGTGTGTGTGTGTGTGTGTAAGAGCTAATCATCCATACACACTTGCTCATGCTACCGTGTGCCTATGGACACCAAAGGACAACTTGCAGGACTTGGTTCTTATCACCTGGAAACTGTGGGTTCACTTCAGGTCATCAGGCTTGGTGGCAAGTGCCTTCTGCACTGAGCCAACTCACTGGCCACCTCCTTGCATTCTTAGCAAGATTTGGTTTTCTCAGTGTTTTTCAGTGTTAGCTGCTCTAGTATATGTGTACATGTCCCTGCTGTTTTAAACTTACTGAAACTTGAGTTTATCCTAGATCTAAGAGAGAATCCCATTAGAGGGTCACTCTCCATGAAAGCTGTTATATTTGCTTTCATTGTGGTTGCTTTCTAGAACCTTGTATGGTATTTCTTCCAATGGAAGTACTAATGGGTCCCAGCTTCATGCCATCATCCAGCCATTCATGCAGAAGAAGAGGGGACAACCCAGGGGACTGACTACTGGAAAACAGATATGGAACACTAAAAAATAAAAACAGAATTAAGCACATTTTGTCCTTTCCATGCAAGGTAAAGTTCCAGTATCCAATCTGATTTGATCTAAGCTATCACTGGCATCCAAACGTTCTCTGAGCCAGGAAGAGCAAGGCAGGCCCAGTGTGTATCACTAAACACAGAGATAGGACAATGCAGACTGTACCAAATTTCCCAAAGTTTCACTCAAAGCAAGGGGAAAGAACATCAAAACAAAAATCCAGCTAATCGCCTGTGAGGGGGCCTGAAAAACTGTGATAAGCAGCTTGATCCAGAGAAAGACTATTTTCTAACATTTCCTTGTCTGTGGGGGATGAATAAGAGTGGGTAGACATGACCCAAGAAGACAAGACATCTCAGAGAGAGGATAACAGACACATTCTCTTTGAAGACTTAGAATCTAGGTGGGGTTTAGTGAAATTCTAACTTCTCTTTAAATCTAGGAGGAGCATGCACCCAAAAGTAATTCGGCCCAGATTTCAAACAACAGAAACATGGTCCAGGTCATCAAACACAGACCCAAATTTTATAGTTGACGTGTATGTCCTGCTGCTCACCTCTCCTGACTTTCGTGTGCTGCCTACGGAATGTTACTGATTTGTTTGGTTTTGCTTTGCTTTGCTTTTTTGTATGTATGCCTTCCTTGGGTGAAATCACTCAGCTCCTCTCCTGGAAGGAGGTGGGTATACTACAGGTAAACAAAAAGCGAGCTCCAGGCAGAGTGTGATGGGTTTTAGTAAGGAGACTGTTCTGTTTACATACTCTGACAAACAAAAGCATGTTATTACTACACCAAGCGATTCTTGAGGATGCTCCATTTCCTAATCTTGCTCCATGTAGAAGAGATCATGAAAAGAGCAGATGTTTCCAAATTATGACCATTGGTTTTACATCTGAAATACCGAGACACTAAAAAGGGGAGGAGGGTTTCTGCCTAAACCTTTATCTAATCATTGTGCTTTCCCTCATCCAGAGGCAGAGGTTGCTTCAGCATGTCCAGATGGCAGCAGCGTAACGTGCTTCCTGCTAAATCAGTAAATTGCCGATTACAGTAAAAGACTGCTGAAGTTAAAATCTTTTAAAAGATCCAGCCACTCTTCCTGGTTTATTTACTTGCTTCACTCAAAATGGAAATTCTCATTAGAATTATTTTCCCAGCATATGTCTCATGTCTACAAGGCTTTAGCTTCCTGTAACTCTTAAGAACATGAGGAATGAGGTTGAAACTATGACATAGGAAGGTGTGAGAAGTCATCTTTCAAAGTATAGTTCGCTTTATCGAATGGTACTTTCGATGTGCCATGTGAAGTGTTTCATATGTTGAACATGCAATAGTATTCCTTCCTCATTATCACAATATTTCCAGCTATAGCCTGTGGTACAGTAGACTGGGATAATAATAACATCAATGTTCATGCTAATTCCTCCTGACTAGAAAAGTGAATGAGAAATCTAAGAAACACTGAAATGCTCTGGGGAAACCTAAACTGCTTTAAAAACAAAAACACGCAGTTCTCATGCTGGACAATGACATCTAACACAGTGTTAAAGAGTTCTTCTTAAAAATTAATAATACCATGATGATAAAATGTGTTAAGTATGCTCATAGATTCCTAGCAAGTATTTTAAAATATTTACCAATGCTTATCAAGTTTATTGTACACAATCATAAGGAAATCTATGACGAACTAATCTTTTTCAAAGGTCAGGACATTTGGAAAAATGCAAAATTACAGTTGTTTTTTTTTTTTGGTTTATTCGAGACAAGGTTTCTTTGTAGCTTTGTGAAAATTACAGTCTTCTAATAAGGTCACAAAACCAAAGTCAATTCAACAAAATGCTTCTAAACAATATCATTGCTTTAAGCATACAATTCATTTCATATAATTCAAATAGGAGTTAGAGCCACAGACAGAGATGTTTCATGCTGTATGCATGCTACACATCCACCCTGCATGTCTAAGTACTATAGTATAAGATTCTCAGATATAGGCATCATTCATCTTTTCTGTTGTCTTCATTATTGGCATGACTATAAAGCAATGACCTTTCATCTGAATCTGACAGCTGATCTGTCATCATTCCTACTACACTAAATGGACAAGAGTAAATCACACTTTACTCTTCGCAAAGAGTTTCTGAGCTTCCTTATAGGTTAATAAGGTCAAATTTTAAATAAAATCTATGTATACAAAGAGAATTAGAGGTAAGAAGAAAGCAAATTAAATTTTGATGTATTTGTTAGTCCATTCATTGTTATATGAGCCTTTGAGATCAATGACTGTGGAATTAGTACCAAGTGTTGATATTCACTAGAATTCAATTAACATTTCCTAGAGTGGGCAGTGAATGGATGGGACAATATGAGATACTTGGGTTTGTCTCCTGCAGGAAAAACCATCATTGTTGAACAACATTCTCAAGAATGCATCTCAGTGGGGTGTTATTTGTGGTATTCAAGCACAGAGTAGTTGATGTTTAAAATAATAAAGCTATTATAATCACTGTAAGATAAGTTGTAACATTGATATTTTTCATATTTTTTTCCTGTTTTCATTCCTCTGAATCATTAAGAGAGGCCATTTTTCCTGTGCAAGGCTCTACATGACTTGTATAACTTGGCTAGGGACCGATGAATAGAGGCTGTGACTGAATATTCTGGAGGTTGGGGTTTTATCTTATTACAACTCCCCTCACCTCTCTCTGTATTAGCTAGTCATACCCATGAAATTAAGCATTTAATAAACACTTGTTTCTGCCTAGCAGCTCCCACAAAGTCACTGTGCTTTCTTTAACAAAATTCTAACTACATATTTTGTAAGAAGAGTGTCTGTAGAGAACAAAGGTCCTATTCCCTCTTGCTCAGGAAACATTTAGGAAATCAAAGTGCACAGGTAAAACATTAATTATTAAGAACTAGAGCGTTAAGCCAGGCGGTGGTGGTGTACATCTTTAATCCCAAAACTTGGGAGGCAGAAGCTGGTAGATCTCTGTGAGTTCGAGGCCAGCCTGGTGTACAGAGAAAGTTCCAGGATAGGCTCCAAACCTATACAGAGAAACCCTGTCTCATAAAAGCCAAAATAAAAAGGAAAGAAAGAAAAAAAGAACTAGAACTTTAATGCTTAAATGATAAATGTAAATATGTAGCTATATGGGCTATCCAAACTATTTTACATTTAGGAGACCATCCTCCCCAGAAAAGATTCCACATTTCAGTTTTGAGTGATCTTCTGTGCATGTCCTAACTCTCTATAAAATTTATATTGGTTAACTTAAAAATTGTTTTAAAAAGGAATCCATCATAGAAGACTCATAAGTCATCCATAAAACCATCAGCATAAGTCACTAAAAATGTGTGGGAATTATGGTTATAAAACACACAAAAAATTAGTCAATGACAAAGGTTCATGTAGATAGGAAGTATAAAGGGAACGATGTTCTCATCATTCAGGCAAAGGCTGAGGCGATCTATTGAAGTGGAGAAGTCATGCCCCAGGAAGTTGAGAGCATGATATGTATGAAGAGAATTTCTAAGCAAAGAGCTAGTCAGCCACTTTTGGATGACAAAGGAAGGGATGAGGTAAAAGGAGCCTTGTGTATACATTGGTTTACTCCTCTTCCATTATGAACCTCTTTTCTGAGTCTTGAAGCAGCTAGAATTATGATGAGCAATGTATGACAGTTAGCACCTGCTAGTTGAGATTAATTGCATAGAGTGAAATTGTTTGACTAAATGAACTCTAAATATGATTTGATTCATCTAGGGAAAAACAAGCTGATAAACAGATCATTGCACCAATGTTCTTTAGGAAGGGCAAGTTCAAAGTTTAGCACTTTATACTTGTAAAGATCTGGCAGAGAACTACACATCTACTTGTAACTACTTCTAATGCAGTCTTTTCTTTCCAAATATACTAAGTTTTTCTATTTCTAAAGATGATAATATTTCTTTGAGAAAAATATTCTTCTCATTCATATTCACTACCAAAATTGTTGCTTTGGAACATAAATGTGTCATTAAAAAAATCAAGAAAAACATATATCTATAGTTCTTCATAGAATGCAATCGATTCTGGATTTGTGAATCTCTGCACATCCTAAAAGAAGGAGGCTTGAAAAGTAATCACTTTTAAGTTCTATGATTACAGAATCATAAACTGTTTCTATGATATAAACACGTGCACATTCCAATAGCTAATATAATTATGTGTTTTGAAGGTAAAGAGACAGAGGTAGCTCTTTTAGGGATTAGAGTTAATATAGACGAACAGGTTTTAGTTTATTATGTAATTAAAGGCAGTTATAGATTCAATGAAATCTAAATACATTAAATTGGGAGGAATAATATTTTCTTTTGCTTCGTGTACTTTGAAGTGCTATTGTTCAAAAGATATATTCTATTTACAGTGATGCCTTTCTGAGGATCAGAGCTGATCTTCTCACGATGATATAATATACTCATTGTCTTTATTAAGTTTACTTACTTTTGAATCAATTTTATTGTACCAAGACAACAACCTTTTCAAAATCAATGCTTGCAAAATACAGCCTTCTCTGTATTTATACTAACAAACTACTTGTGCTGCATCTGACAGGAATTTCATTTAGACAACAAACCATCATAGTACATTTTTACCCAGTATGTCAGAATTTTTTAAATGGAATATTTAGACCATTCATATTTTAGTTACTTTATTGATTCACACACCATAAAATTGATCCATTTAAAGTACACAATTCAGTGGGTTTTATGTATTCACAGACTTGTTCAACCATCACCACAATCAATGTTTGAACACATTCATCTTCCCCTAGGAAGACATAGCCATTAGTATTCAGTGGCCATTTCTCTTCTCCAGCACCTTGTCAGCCTGAGGCAACCCGTAATTTGCTTACTGACTCTAGATTTGTCTATTATAGATATTTCACATAAATAGAATCATATAATATATATTCTTTTATGACTAGCATTTTTAACATATAGCACTAGATTTTCAACATTGATTCCTGTTGCAACAGTGACTCATTCACTTTTACAGATGGGTAATTTTCCATTTTATGATTATATTCATTCATCTGTCAATGTACATTTCATTGTTTCTATTTGAATGCTGATAGGAATAATGATGATATTCATGCACACACACAAGTTTTATGTGAATGCATGTTTTTACACCTCCCATTTATTTATGGAAATATAATTGCTGGGTTCATATGGTAACCCTATGAATAACAATGTGAGAAACTGCTACAAAACTTTCTGAGATGAATGTAGCCTTGTGTGTTCTTTCTAATCATGTGTGGAAGTTGTAGTCTCTCATCACAGATGGTAGGTGAAAAGACCTGTTGTTTTCACAATAGATACCCTGGCTGGAGAGAGTGACATGTCGCTGTGGTTTTGCTTCACATTTATCTGTAGAATTATGTACCTTAGTACCTGCCAATGTCCTTCTTAGCCATCTGAGTATCTTGACTGGAGAAATATCTATTCAGATCTTTTGCATATTTCAACATTGAGCTGTTGTCTTTCAGTTGTGACCCAAAAGAACACATGTTACTGTTGTGTTGTAAAGAGGGCGAGCGGGCCACGTTCCTGGCGCCCAGATAGCTTAACCCCAGAAATAATTACACAGAAACTGTATCATTTAAACACTGGTTGGCCCATTATATCTAGCCTCTTCTTGGCTAACTCTCACATCTTGATTCAACCAATTTCTAACAATCTGTATGTCACCACGAGGCCGTGGCTTACTGGTAAAGATTCAGCATGACTGACTCTGGCGACTCCATGGGGGCTCTCTCTCAGCCTGCCTTCTTTCTCCCAGCATTCTCTTCTGTCTTCCACACCTACCTAAGTTTCTGCCCTATCAAAAGGCCAAGGCAGTTTCTTTATTCAACCAATGAAAGCAACACAAATACAGAAGGAACTCCTACACCACTGTTGTACCCATTCAACAGATGTGGGATTTTCAAATATTTCCCCCACTCTGTGACTTATCTTTTATTTTCTTTATGATGTGATTTGAAACACATATTTTTTAAATTTTACCTAAGTCCAATATATTTGCTTACTTTTTTGGTATAATATCTAACTAAAAAATTTATTCCCTAATATAAAATCATAAATCTATTCTTAGGTTAATATCTTTATAATCTTTTCAGCTAAGTATATGATACATCTGGATTGAACTTTTAAGTAGAGTTCTGAAGGTGGAAAACATTGAAATCCCAACTTTTTAAATGGATTATTCCAGAATATTCTGGACTCATTGTATTTCCATTGACCATTTATACTTCCAGTAATTTGTTGATATATAACAAAGTCTATATTTTATAACCTGCTCCCTTTTATGACTTCTATTTGTCTTTATTTGATTATTTAAGTTGTTTTTAGCATGTGCCCTAACTTATAACATTGTGAAGACCCCTGCTTTCTACAGGATTTCTAACTGTTGCTCTGTTAATACCACATATGAGTTATAGTTTTAGCTGTCTAGTAGTATCGACTTCTACAGTCAAGTGACCATGCTCCTGCTAGTGCCATTGACAGCCCGGGGTAAGTAAGGTGGAACTGTCAAGTGATGTTTAGAAGACACTGACAAACATTTCCTGTTGTTAGACCTCCTCTCTTCATGAGCCTGGCTACAAGGATCTCTGAGCATTTGTTTCTGTGTGCTTATTGGTCATCCTGGGTGAGACACTGATGCAGTAACCCACTGAGAGTTCTTGAAGAACATGAGATAATGCACGAGACTCACTGTTGGCCAGCTCTACATCTGTCAAGAACCCTAAGCAGCCCTCTTCCTCTTTCCATTTTTCAGAGACTTCTTTGCTTTGTTGTGCTATTTGGAAATTCTTATTTATAAGGAGAAAGACCTGGGAGAAATGCTACTACTCTACTCTGGTAGAATTGAAAATAATATTTCATTTTGGCATTGAAAATGACCATGTATTCCACTAATATATTTTGTTTCCACCCAGTAATAATCTAGAAAGTTTCAACTATTTCAGTGATGGCACTAAATTACTCCTTTTGTTTTGCATATGCAGGCAAACAACCATTTATATTTATCTAAAATAATTGTAAACATTTGAAAATAATTACATGGTTAAGTCACCCCAATTAGTTAAAAGAGTTGGATGAGAACACAACAGAATATTCAAACAACAGCTGAGTAGAAGATTTTAATCTCATTACCACTGATGTCAGCATTCTACCTGAGGCAAAACTAATTGCTGCAACTTCCACCCACAGTCCCAACTCATTGCATACTCACACTGGATAATCATGGAGGAGAAAATGCCCTAATAAAGGGAGGCAGAGCACAAAGAGTTTTTATTGGGCCTTTGTATCATGGAGGAAGTCCGAGAACAATGCATCTGTAGTTCTGTATGTCAGGGAAAAGGTCTATGCATTTGCATGTCATCTCTCCGGCACCAACAGCAATAAGGAATTTGTCTCAGATGTTGGCTGGAAGTGCCTTTGTGGAAACATGAGAAATATGGTTCCCCGATATGTCAACTCTAATTTAGATCCTCAGTTGTACCTCAGATAAGTCATTAAGTAGCCTAGAACCTGTTACGCTGTCTGTGATGTAAAGGATGCTGATTCTCCTGAAGAATTGGATGAAAGTATGCAGGGTGTCTCTCATAGAATCTCAAAATAGTAACTAACTACTCATTACATTGACAAGACCAGACAGTATAGCTGGAGCTTGGAATCTTGGGGCACCAGGGTTGGTTTGTATTACGGGTCTCCCAAAGCTAACTTCAAAAGTAGACTACCAACTCCTATTATCTAGGGAAAGACCTCTTCTAAATGAATCAAAAAAGACTTAATAAAAAAAAAACATGACCTCAAAATATTGACATGCAGTATTAATTTGAATAAATACAAAAATTCTAACCAGTATAATAAATCATTACAGATTTCAAGTACACTTTTTTTCTAAAAAATAAATTATGAGATAAATCTTAAGAATTTCTGCTTTAATATTGTACATCTTTCTCTGAAAATTGCCTGAGTCTAAAAGGAATTTTAAAACTACATTTTCAGAAAGTAAAGACTATCTCACATTCTCTCTCTTACAAAAGGTAGTGGAATCCCAACCACAGTGATGCCGATAAACCTCTCTTTGTCCAGTGTTTTCTAAGTGTGGTGTGGCTGGAGTTAAACAGATGTCATAACAGGACTACTGAAATTAGTTCCCCTCTTTTGGCTTATTGGGCCAAAGAGGCATATACAAACATAAGCCTACTTTATACAATGTCCAATATAATAAGCAATAAGTCATTTGCAGTCCTGGCCCACCGGAGATGGGTTCCACAGCCCTGGAAAATTATTTAGTGACCTGAATCTCAAAGTACCAGTTAGGGAAGTAATACAGCAACATTACACTGCACATTTGAAAAGCATTTCTCAGGCAACCTGGGCACACCCTTGCAAGTCAAGGGGCGTGCCAGCACCAGTACTGACTTCACTTAAGGACAATCAAATAAAATGTCTAAGAACAAGTGTGAGCTACAAAATAGTGAGTGATTCATGGGCAAGCTGTGAAGCAAGAGAAACACCGGCTTTGAGAGATGAAGAGAAAAACAGGTAAAGCAGAATGTGGGAAAGTTGGGATCCCCAAATAATAGCTAGCAGATATTAAGTGGGAAAGGGGTGGAATAAAGAAGGAGCAGAACTGCTTTCTGTGTAAGACCTGGGATATGACACATTTGAGAGTAGAGTTACAGAGATGGCTGACTCCTACTGCCAGCGAGGGCCAGGGATTTCAACACTGGATAATCAGTTGTCCTCTGTGATGTTTAAGAAACTAAAGTCAGGGGAAAATACCTTGATTCTTTACTTTAGATTGAGTCAGATCACGACCTCAGGACACTAGCATAGGTGAACACTACCATGCCTAGGACCCCAAACTCTGGTTAGGCAGGTTTGTAAGTCAGTCTCCTGATCCTGAAGCACAGCAAGATCTGGAATCCAAAGGCATTTCCTGTACACACTCCGCAGTCCTGTGGTGTCATCTACTTGGGGAATAGGTTTGTTACCACCTTCCTGAGGAAGAAATGTCTTTTCTTTAAACCTTACGCAGCCCCACCTGCACTCAGAGGGTATGAATATTTTACACTTCATTCTATTATAAAGATTTGAAAACACAGGTTAGACAGCATAAGAATAAAGGGACCCAAAGGGCCACTGAAATGTAAATGAATGAGAAATGAACTAGTTCTTGAGAAAATAACTTAGGTAAAGAAAAAAAAAAACCACATGTTGTCCTATTGTGTTAGGATGTCAGTCAATCTGCCTGCCATTCATGGAAAGAGTCACTATTCATTTTAAGAGATAAGATGAAAAGCATATGTGTGAATATTAGTGAAATATTAACATATTAGTGAAAAGGATTGGAGAAGTCCATTTTTACTAGATGAAATATCCATTCAGTATTATCCTGAAAATAAATTCAATGGTTCATTCAGGGAAAAAATGGGAAGTGAACGTTTACAATACCTCAACTCCAGATCTATCAATGCAGATACAGTCTCCAAAAGAATGTGAAAATTACAGCCAACATTATAACAGAATTTGGGCAAGAGCTCGAGAAAAACTTCATTCAAAATAGAAGATAATTAAAATTTAAACAACAGAATATCCAACTGCCTTTTTAATATTTTATAATCAGAATAAATTTACAATTTGATTATAACGTATTCTTTTACAAAATATTTTAAGCTCATGCCATGTCTCAATGGCAACTTTCTACAAAATTTGCAAAGGGAAGTTATCCTTCCATGTAAGCTGTCTTTGCAATAGATAATAACAATGATGCCAAAACTGATTATCTGTAATCAATCTATGCCCTGGGTCATCTGACATACTGACAACACATATACATTGTCAGTTTAATGTCTCAGTTCTTTTGACAACTTATTGTTTAAGAAATTATGAGGTATAGAGAACTCTTCCCCTACTGATGCCTACATCTAATGCAGTTACAAGGGAAGGTGGAAGATTTCTCGGTCATGCATAGCAGTAGAAGCAACACTTACTCCTACAACTGTAATAATACAGTATCATTATTTAAATAAATATTGGAAAATTACTAACAGAATTATTCACTCAAATACTTAGTTTCTACTATACAACTCTGTACTGCATTAAAGAACCAAATCCATGACATTATTGTATCAGTAGCAGGATAATCAAATCTTAATTTTTATGTTTTCCACAACAATTTATATGGTGAAATTGAACAAAAAGGTTGACAAAGCATTTTGAGACTTGATGGACACCACATTATCACAAAATTACTCATTCAAACATATTAATAGTTGGATGTAAAAAGAAAAAAAATTATTCCCCGTCTAACTTGAGTACTTCCTGAATCAAAATATAGGAGACGGTAAATAGGAGTCTTTGAAAGAGTGATATTACAAGTCAGTTCTCATGAGACTGGACTGTTCTACAGAAGGACCTCACTATGTTTGGTCTCTACTGCACACAGTCACTTCCCTTCTCTGCCATGTTATGGCAGAGCCATAAGAGCCGAATAGCTCTTTGTAACATGCTCCAAAATCTTAGAAGCAATTGTTCAGAAATTACTGTCTTTAAAGTACTCAGCCTCAGGTATTTTATGATATCAACATAGCATTGACTGGAAAGGAAAGAGAAAGCCAAACTAGAGGTAGGGCTAAGCTAGCTGAACTCTCAGGGCTAAAGCACAAGACAGAGTGTGTCAGATGTCTACACTGCCTATTACTATGATGATAAAGTAATGGCATACAGTTGTATCTAAAGGATTTTAAGATTGGAATGTTCCAAGAGCAATGATATTATTTTCTTTTTGCATCCCTAGTACCCAGCACAGTGACAGACATGAGATGAACTTTATATTGTGTGAATGAGCAAGAATTTACTTCATTATCATAGACTGTGGAGAAAGTTAGAATTGATTTCAAAACTGCTTTGAGCTTTCTATGTCTCCTCCTTGAGACTTGAGATGGAGTTCTCAGCTGTTCCTGCTGCCATACCTTCAATCAACCTTCATAGACTCTAAAATCCTGCAACCAAACACCGGGGCAGCACCATCCTCCAGGAGAGGGTAACTGGCCAGAAGGGCAAGGTTGTACCCTAGACTTGAAGCAATTGTGTCCTGAGAAACAGTCTGCCCACTCAAGCAACAGAAACTTCTTGTGTCGTCTTGTAGGACCAGAATTGAAACAACAACAAGGGATTTTCCTCACCAAGACTGTCTAACCATGAGAACTCTTTCCTCAGCTTCATGTCTTTCTATTTAATTTAAAGCTCACTTAGTAGTGCAAAGACAGACCCGGGCCCATCAGACCCCTCTGTTTGCTTGCTCAGCGTGCTCGCATTGATGAAATCACCTCTCTTTGACATTTATAGAAAGAAATTGACTTGAAAATATTTCTACAACAGTAAAAATAATAATAATACTCCTTGCACAAGGACTCCAGCTAAAAGAAATACAAAATTTTTCTGAAAAAATCATGCTAATCAAGTTCAAAGTAAAGAAAGTTCTGTTTGTAAAAGTATCACTTATGTATAAACGATGTAAAAATTAGCAAACATGATATTAATTTTTTAGTTTATGGTTTATTTAACTTTATTTATATGCATTGGTGTGAAGGTGTCAGATCCCCTGCAACTGGATCTTCTGACAGTTGTGAGCTGCCATGTGGGTGCTGGGAATTGAACCCAGGTCCTCTGGAAGAGCAGTCAGTGCTCTTAACCACTGGGCCATCTCTCCAGCCCCCACATGATATTAGTTTTAAAAATATATAGAGAGAGTATTTATCGGAAATAAATACTGATTAACAATTTTGTCATGACAATAGACTGTAAACATTCAAAAGGTGTGAAAGTGCACATGAAAAATTATGTAAAAGTATTTTTCTACTACCTCCAAACATAATTGCACCTCATTCTATGAATGCCACATGGAGAAAGCAAATGTGTGGTTTCCTATCTAACATAGAGGGTCTGGGGTTAGGGCAACGTGCCAGGTCTTCCACAGTATGGATAGTCATGAGTACAACATTTTCCTGCATCTCATTGCCACAGGGCTGTCTCTGGCCACTACTAGCAGTTTTGCCTATTAGCATGAAATGCTATAATGGATGGAAAATTCATGGCCTTCAACCCCCTCATCCCTCAGGAAGAAGAAATCTAAGTCACAAGTTTACTGTGTTGCCCAGAGTTATCCAACTGAAATGATCTCTAGTTAGTTTCTGTTAACTTGCTTTGTGGCATTATTCATTCATGTAGGACAGAAGATATGACAGAAAAGAAAGATGGCAAGCTGTAACCTCTTTCTCAGCTTGCAGTCTTAAATATGTTCCCCAAATGTCCCATGTACAGTAGCTTCTCTTTAGTTGAACCAGTTGAGATAGTATTTATGCAGAGTAGGACAGTATCACCCATCTTATAGTTAATACTGGTAAAGAGGTTTGTGAGATAATTAGCTTCTTATCCATCTCCAAGTTCTTTCTTCTATCCAGCTAAGATACCCGTTAGTCAGCAATGTGCTTGTTACTGTACTTAGAACATACTTGCTAAGACAGCTGCCCTTATCAAGTAATACTATCAGTGTAAGAAAAGTGGTAATATTTATTTCATATTGTCATCTGCAACAGTTTTTTCATGTACTTAAATAGTCCTAGTGACTCCAATATCTACAGTAGAGACAAAAAACACCCCATGCTTTGAATGGTAGTAAAGGGATGTCTTTACGGACCTTAATTATATATAGCATTAGTAGCTTAATAAGTAGTATCTTCTAATATTAGTTTCATTATATTACAGTTCTAAATTTTTCCCAGACTTCAAAATTAAAATTAAAAGGCAAATTTCTGAATTTTAAAAAAAACACTGTAGTTTGCCTTTTGCTCTTGATTCTGTGAGCCACAAGTGAGTGTGTATGTCTAAATTGTGAATAAAAATAAGATAATGTGTGCATAGATGCAGCCATCCCTGTGTCCACATATGTAAATGATGGCTGAAGCTGTGGAGCTTCTGAGACATCCTAAGATGCTTTCAGGGTTTCCCAGAGATAACAGTTACCTGACTATACACAATTCTAGAAGAAGAAGAAAAACCTTATCTCTCTCATACACGCCTTCAAATTAATAAGCTTTTCAAACAGCTCTCAGCAATTTCTCAAAAGTGAATTTTAACAACAAAACATTTAGAAGTTATGTAACACACCATCTTAAGCTTCATAAAATTATTACTAATGACCTGCATGGTTGCTTAATTACTATGATTTAATTATAAACAAAACAAAATACAGAAAGCAGATCTAGATAGATGCGTGTCTAGAAACCACATCCCATAATTAAATTGGAAGATGGCAGAACACCTCCTCTGGCCATGCCAGGGTGTGGTGGGACTGTTTATTCCCCTCACTGGAGGTTGGGTAAGTTTTAAGGGAACCTCAGATTGCAAGGGCTCCCTCATCTCAGACATAGTTTCGGGCTGACATGTGTATAATACTTTAGGAGGTAAGTACACAGTGACAAGTCCTGACTTCCCCGAGCCCAGAAACAGACATCAGCATGCAAATGACTGTAGTCTCTATGTTCAAAATAATAATTAAATCATATAATTGACCACAATAATTTCAAGCATGTTGGGCAAATTTTGTGTATTGATAGTCGGCAGTGCCTGTTATGTAAGACATTTCTCCTGAAATAATTTATATGTCAATGATTCAGTCTTCAGCAAAACAAAATACTGAGTACTCTCATTCAAAAGACAGAAGCTTATATTCAAGTTTGAGGAAATGGTGGCCTCAACTCAATCAAGTGCAGTCCCATTATGGTCACATCAACAAATAGGAATTGGCACTCAGCTCTGCCACTTTCAGGACTTCTGGCTGACTTCCAACTGTGGTCATCTGCATCTCTTTGCCAGAAATCCTCTATCTGTGCGAAACCACTCTACCTATACATGTGAAGCTGTCAATGCAAAAGAATCAGTATCCCTGAAAGTGTCCCTCAGATAATGAGTAACAGTTGATGAATGACACCCAAATCCTCCACCCTGGGGCCAGGATAACTTTGAAGTGAATGTTCCATAGTCTTTCGCAACTCCCCCACAGCATCAAGCTGCAGCTGGTGCTCTCTTTCTGGTTTTCTTCCATCTTTATCTAATGTAGAGAATTCTTGTCTTGGAATTTAGGTCTTCTAGAGTCAACAGAGGAGTCACCAGCATCACGACAGCAGGCATTGGTAGTACTCATTACTTGTTGGGTCCTCTCATAAGAACTTGAGACTTTCACTTGTTGCCTGTTACAGTTTTAATTCTCACAAACACATATATTGCTAATACCATACCACTGGACAAAGAGGGAGAGATGGGAGATTTTAAGATGTTGCAGAGACCAAGGTAATTAAAATAATGACTGCAAGTGAGAACATGTAAATTTAAACTCAACTTGCTCATTCTTTTATATTATACCACCACCAGAAAACACAAATTAAAATGGCTCAAATACAGAACATTCATGGTGAACTTGTATCTCTTTTTCATAAAAATATTCTAGGAAATTAAATTTATCTTAGCTACTTAGTAATATTTAGCCGGGTACATTTATAAGCCTCATAATACTGCCAAGAGTTCTCAGAAGGTACAGGGAATTTACTTCACTTCAAACATCCCTCCACTCAAATGTCTGCTGTTGTCATTTGACAAAATTTTACAGGAGCAGAGAGTGTCTTTGGGAATGGGGACTGTGTCTAGTCTTTGTCTTCGTTCCCAGAAGCCAGCCTGAGACATGCTTAGTGAACACTGGAAGAACTCATTTATGTTCTAATAAATTTTAACAAATGGAAATGTTTGCAGTGGGGAGGATTAATTTCAGTAGGAATCAGTGTGGTTGCAAAGATTTATGCCATTTCATAAAGAGAAATCCTATCTAATGATGAGAAGCAGAGTTCATAATTTTCTTTAACTGCTACCCTACACAGAAAGTGGCTCGTGCTTCCACGGTATATTATACTGCACCGCAATAGCCTTTAATGTAATGACAGAATAGCTTTAAATGGTTAAATTGAGCTCAGAGTGACTGGGAAAGGTGTTCTGGCCTTCTCCTCAGCATCACCAGAGATGTTCCATCAGAAATGGCGAGCCTTACAGGCATCAGTGCGGTTCACTTTTTTTTTTTTTCTGAAATGGAGGTAACAGTTTTTCTTGGAGGCTGCATAGCCAGACTGTGTCCATTAACACACCAAAGTTTTCATCAAAGACACACATCCTGTCATGAAAACGGCAAGAGCGTGGAGATGGGAGAATAAGGAATACCCGCATAAAGGAGCCCACTGCAATGTCATTTCCAACAGTCATAGGCACACCTTTAATCCCAGCTCTCAGATGGCAGAGACAGGTGGATCTCTGCAAATGTGAGGCCAACCTGGTTTACAAAGTGAGCTCCAGAATAGCCAAGGCTACAAAGAGAAACCCTGCCTTGAAAAACTGAAAAAAAAAAAGTTATTTACTAGTCCTACAGCCTATTTATTGTTGGAAAGCAACAGTTTCTAACAAATGGAAGAGACCATAAAAAAGTGTGTATTTGATTTATGTCAAGTTTTATGAAATTAACCACAAATTAGACAGTGAATCCTAAACAGCCTCATGAAATTATATCAGCTAAAATCAATTTATTCTTTACCTACAACAGAAAAAAATCTGGAACCTTATGGAATGAGAAAGGGCTATCGTAGATGTATAGGTCATGTGAAAATATGTGTAGGAAGAAAGAAGAAAATGAGGTAAAAAAAGGGCAACTTTTCTACAGAAGAATAAAAATATAACATAATTACATTTCCAAATCATGCTTGGTTATTTTAATATAAAGGACTCCCTAAAATCCATCTTAGAAAAGTAGTCTATAAGATTATCAGTAATTTCCTGTTTCATTAGTTCATTATTTAAAAACTGACATTTAATTTGAAAAAGAAAAATTTCAAAGAGCAGAAGTGGTATGAAAGTTACTCTTGTTAAATGGAGATTATTTCCCCTAATGTTTTATTATGAGCAATATTAATTTATACAGCAGCACTGAAAGAGTCACAGCACAAAACCCTATGTATCCTCCTCTGGATTCCACCACTGCCATTTTCCTATGCTCTTTCTTTTGTTCTCTCTACTGATCGATTCCCATCAGTTTTGATGACAATATGATTTTCAGGCATTGAAAAAATTCCTTTAAATATTTGCTCATGCATATATTTATTAAGAGCTCAGTGTTTACTTTTATTTTGTGGGAAAAATCATAAATATAGAGAATTCATTTGCTAAGTTTTGTCAAATGTATAAACTTGTACCTAAGCTTTTCTTTATCCATAGATTAGTGAATTAAAGGGAATATGAAGAAAAGAATAAGAACTTTTATAAGCTACCTTTCCTCTCTCAGTTCAAAACCATAGAGAAACTTAAACTGGATACAGATTTCTGTAATAAGAGCTCGCTTAAGACTCCAGAAGGTTATATTACCTGAGTAAATGAGAAGTGCATTAAAAACAATTTCCAAAACTCTAGAAATGACTGAGACATCTTGCTGTCTGAATAGTTACCCAAAGTTCTTCTGTACCATTGGGGCACCCATCTTCAGCCTACTGGCCCATAGTATCAACAGACTTTTCCAGGAAGCAGTTTGTCATTTACTTTCTTCTGTGTCATGCAGAATGTCTGACAGACTCTTCCATGAAGCAGAAACCCCAAAGGTTTGTCTCACCTTTAGGCACTTTCAGCAGTTATTTCTCTGTGGGTCATGCATGTTCAGTTCATCAAGCAGTCCAGGCAAGAGCAGTTTCTTTCCCAAATGGCTAACAAACTCAATAAGGAGACTCTTTGATGCCATCTTCCTCTTGAAGTAATCAGTGCTGCTAAGAGTAGATGTATCTCACAGTCATGAAAAGTCCTAAGTTCTTAAAACACTTTAAATGCCATATTCTGTAGTCTTTGAAAGATTTGAAGAATCCCTATCCACCTGAAATACATCTCTGTACATCTAGAAAATCTAACATGACTACAAGCTTAACTATTATAGATGACTCTTTATTTAACTATATTTCTTTTTTTGATTTTTTTTATTGTTAAAAGAAAAATTTACATTTACTCCCCTTGTTCCCTGCCCTCCCGCTCCCCCACTACCCCACTGCCCTCCCCCTGCTTCCTTAAGATGGTGCAGGATACCCTGTCCTATGGTAAGCCCAAGGCCCTCCCCCCTCCATCTCAGTCAACTAGCTTAATTCTTATGCAATCAATAAATTGGCCAAGTCATGAGAAGAAAGTAATAACTATATTTCTTAATTATACATTATATTTTTAATGAGCTGCACATACACAATATTATAGTCAAAAGCAGAAACATATCTATAACAAAATTGCCCTTAAATTTGTATCAATAGCTCAAGATCCATACCAATGCAAATCTCTATAGCAGATGTCTTTTGTTAAGTTTAACACAATAGCTTTCTCCAAGTTCACCTTAGTAACATAAGGAAGGACTATATATATATGTGATGCCTGGAGGCTGTCCTGTGCAGAGTAGGCATGTTCTGTCATGTGCCAGTACTGCCCTGTAGAAACACACAGGAGGAAGGTGAGTGAGCCAAAGGCAGTCAAACACAATAGGCGCTGAAAAGAGATTGTAGCACACAATATGCCTTCAGCTCTACCCCGAGTCCACAGCATCTACCTGGCATCTCCAAACATCCAGATGACAGAAGAAAGTTTAGAGATGCAGGTGGTTGTACAAAATTAACTGAATTGTAGATTATTTTCCTTTGTGTTTTATTATGAACATTGTTAATTTATATAGAAACACTGAAAGAGTCACGAAACCCCATGTATCCTCACCTGGATTCCACCATTGTCATTTTGTCATTTTCCCATGCTTCCTTTTTTTATTATCTCTTGATCATTCAGTTTGATGAATTTCTAAAATAATACTTGAATTCCAAGCTTTAAAATGATGTAGTCTGCTCCATTCCAGCCTCTCTACACTTATTCTTTGTCCTGCTATGGCCTGACAGAAAGAACCCTTCTTCACAACCTACCCAAACACTAGAGAATATACTTTCTTCTCAGCATCCCACAGAACTTTCTTCAAAATCAGCAACATATTAGGTAGGTCACAAAGCAAGAATAAATAAATACAAGAAATTTGAAATTAGACTCTGAATTCTATCTGACCACCATGGATTAAAGATGGATGTTATCAATTATATATTATATTATCATATAAATGGTAGAGTATATAATGCATGAAAAGTGAAAAACAAATACTGAAGAAAAATTGGACCAAGACAGAAATTAAGAAACAAAAGTAAAATATTTTAAAGCTGAAAGAAAATAAAAACACAACATACACAAAGTTATGGAACACAATGAAAGCAATTCTAAAGTGTCTGTTCATAGCATATGTGTCTACATTAAAATCAAAATTTTAAAATCCATTTTAATAATTTAACTCTACAAAAACAAGAAAACAATATTCAAAATGAATATATAGGAAGAAATATATTCATCTAAAATCAAAGAAATAGAAAAGCAAAATACAAAGAATCAATGACAAATAGTTGGTTCTTTGGAAAAAACAAGATTGAAAATTTTTAGCAAAAATAAAACAAAATGGAGAAAGAAATTCAAATTAGTAAAACCAGAGATGAAAAGGAGGACATACAACATACATAGAGGAAATTTAGAGCATCATGAGGAGCACTTAAAACAGCTACTTTCTACCAAATTGGAAATCCAGAAAGAAATGGATGAATTTTTTGATATATTCAACACACTACTCAACAGAGTATCTAAAACAATTCTAAATAATAAAAGAACTGCTGAAGATATCACCATCCAAGATTTCAAGTTAAATTACAGAGCTATAAATAAAAGCAGCATGCTATTTATATAAAAATAAATATTATTGCTTAATGGAATAGAATAAAAATCCAAACAGAATTGCACATACCTATAGATGTCTGATTTTTGACAAGGAAACAAAAAAATATATACTGGAGAAAAAACAGTGCCTTCAACAAATGGTTCTAATCATAATGGCTGTTGAAGAGTTAAAATATACCTATGTGTATCTATCACCTTGCACAAGATTCAACTCTTGAATCAAGGACCTCGACATAAGATAAGATACTCTGATTTAGATTCAACTCTTGAATCAAGGACCTCGACATAAGATAAGATACTCTGATTTCTATAGAGGAAAAGGTAGGGAATAGGCTTGAACTCTTTGGTGCAGGAAAGGGCTTTTTTAAACAGGACACTATTAGCACAAGCATTAAAACAAACAATAAGTAAATAAGGCCTCATAAAACTAAATAGTTTCTGTGTAACAAACATCATTACTCAAGCAAAGTGAATCAGGAAAAATCTTTACAATATATGTAATTGGTAGAGGGCTAGCATCTAGACTATATAACATACAAACAAGTAAATACATAAATAAACCCAAGCAACCTGAACATCAAAAATTTAAAATGGGGTAGAGAGCTAAACAGAGAGTTCTCAGGAGGTGAATCTCAAATGGATGAGAAACACTTAAAAACGTTGAACATCCTTAGACATCAGGGAAATGCAAATTGAAACAACTTTGTAATTTATCTAAACCAATCAGAAGATCAACAAAACAAACGAAAAGCACATTCTGGCAAGAAAATGGGGAAAGGAAAACACTTATTCATGGCTGGTGGGAGTGCAAACTGGTATAGCCCCTGTGTAAAACAATTCCTCAAAAAGCTGAAAACCTATTTGCTGTAAGATCCAGATATACCACTTATGGGAATATCTTCAAGGGAATCTATAGTTCGCTACAGAGATGCTTGCCATAAATGCTCATTGGTGCTCCATTCACAATAGCCAGAATTTGGAAACACCCTAGATATCCATCAACTGATGAATGAATAATGAAAATGTGGTGCATTTACACAATAGGATATTATTTAGCTGTTGAGAAAAAGAAATTATGAAATTTGTAGGAAATTTATGGAGCTAGAAAGACAATCAACCCTAGTGAGGCAAACCAGACTCAAAATAGACAAATACTGAATGTTTTCACTTACTTGTAGATTTTACTATGTTTTGGATATTTGTGTTTCAATCCAAATAACTACAGAGGTTAAGTAGCTAGCAAGGGCCCAGAAAGGTGGAGGAAAATCTTCCAAGAAAGGGGAAAAAGAATATAGTGTTATAAAGAGATAAATGGGAATCTAGAAAAAGAGAAGTAAATAGAACAGACAAAGGTAGAATAAAGAAGAGAACATGGGGAGGGAAAACTAACACTAAAGGCCTTTTTAAAAGTCACATGGAAACAAACCTACTATAGAAATTTGCTAATCGTGTGTGTGTGTGTGTGTGTGTGTGTGTGTTTAATTTAAGTGGAATAACCATGTAGTGGGGGGACAATGATCCAACTAGACATCTTATGCCACCAAGTAAAGCATCCAATGCAATGAATGGGTTACATCTTGTTGAGTCATTGGTCAAATGGTTCCCACAGAGCTCCACAACCACCACCACCATAACAAGCTTTTGTAATTATTAACACCCACCCTAGTCTACACAGGTTATTGGTTACTCTCCATAACTTGATGGCAATTCCCTATTATTGAAGATACAACTTACTTATATTATCAAACATGGAGAAATTAAGCTGCTTTACCCTCGCTGATTGGTGATCTTGGTACTTTGCACACACTGGAGAAGAAAAATAATCATGAGGTCTACAATAGAAACCTATCTGCAAGATACACTTGTGCAACAGTGGCACAAATAATATGGGAATAATCAATCTCTTTTGATCTTATTTAGGGCCTAATCCATGAGGTGGAACCTAACACTTCTAAAGTGACCAAGAGCCTGAGACTAGATAGGTCATGAACCTAGGAGAAAACCTAATACTATTATTCTGCTAAATGAACCTGAAAATAAAAAAAATTCTCCTGATGACATATCACTGTACCCATAGAATAGGGCATTGTTAAACTCTCATTAGAGATGTTTCTTCTTACAGTAGATGGGAACTAACAAAGAGATACAAAACCAGATAATGTGGAGAGACGGAGAGATTTTGGAGTATTCAGTCCTAACTGGGATATCTTTATCAAACCTCCCCTCAAGATTAAGGGAGTTTTTGGAGAAAAAGCAGAAACATAGTATGAGCCAGATGTGATGGGTGAACTCCAAGAAAATCGAATCTTTTAGACACAACCGGACTGATGCTCACATGTACTGAGAGCATGCACATGTCCTGTTCAAACCAGACAAAACATCAACACTGAGAGGAGGAAGTGGACACAAGGACCAGTCCTTGATCAAGAAGCTAGTTTTCCTTCCTTCCTTCCTTCCTTCCTTCCTTCCTTCCTTCCTTCCTTCCTTCCTTCCTTCCTTCCTTCCTTCTTTCCTTCTTCCTTCTTTCCTTCCTTCCTTCCCTCTCTCCTTCCCTCCCTCCCTCTTTCTTCTTTATTTATTTACTTATTTATTTCTCTTTTTTTTCGGTTTTTGAGACAGAGTTTCTCTTTGTAACATCCCTAGCTGTCCTGGAACTAGCTCTTATAAACCAGGCTGGCCTCAGACTTACAGAGATCTGCCCGCCTCTGCCTCCTGAGTGCTGGGATTAAAGGTGTGTGCCACCACTGCCTGGCCAGCCAAGAAGCTATTTGTAACCAATGCTTACTGGTAAAGGGAATATAGGTTTTCTCCAGTAGAGTGTCTCTGGATCTATTGACCACATTTCAGAGCAGGCCCATTGCCCGTGAGTAGTTGGCCAAAATAAAACAATCTCGTGTCTTTTAGTTTGGGGTTTCTTTTTGCGTGTGTACATTTTTTGCCTTGTTTATTTTATGATTTGGGGGGCTTGGAAGTATTTTATTTGATTTCAGTTTCTGTGTGTTTCTTCTTTTTTTAGAGAGAAAGAGAAGCTGAAGTTGATTGAGGAAGAAAGTAGGGAGGATCTGGGACGTATTAGAGGAAGGAAAAGAATGTAATCAAGATATATTGTATGAAAAAGAATTAAATAAAAATAATATTTAAAAATACAGTTGTGTATGTACATGTCCCAGTTTTCAAGTTCTCACTTAGTCTCATCTGATTTCCCACACCATGGGTCCCAGGGTATGCTACCAGACCAAGCTCTGAGTAAACAGGTGAATTCAAAACCATACGATCTAAAGGCCTTGTTAATCTAGATTCCCAAAATATTTGACACTTGAACATTTCAATAGACCATACCCTATTAGGCCTATCTACAATGGATTTAATAAAGGAAAGAAAATGAAAGTAGAAAATAGTACATCTCTTTCCCCTCAGGAATTCCTAAACATCCTTTCAGTGTGAGGCAGGTGATGTGAATGACATTAGAGACCTCTTTCAGCTTGCCTTTTGCTCATGCGCTTATGGCATACATACATACGTACGTAAAACGTATATACATACACCAGACATTGTGTAAGGTTCTGATCTACAGAGGTAGCCATAAGTAAATTTCAATGTCTGGTTTCTAGAATGGAGTACAAGAAAGATAGACAGCAAGTGCATGATATGCCTTGTGAATATAAGCGGTCAGAAGAAAGCAGTTCAGGGTGAGAGGGAGAGGATTGCGTAGGGAGGTCGAATAAGACAGCCCTGATAAGCTGGCCTCTAACCTGAGTAAAAGCATGTGTAAGAGAGAAAGTCCAACAAACATCCTAAGAGAGATTCCCACAAAAAGAGACTGCCAACTGGCATGGGAACATGTTAAATGTACTGGCTAGTTTTATGTCAACTTGACACAAGCTAAAGCTGTCTGAGAGGAGGGAGCCTCAGTTAAAAAAATAAATAAATTAAGCCTCCATAAGATTTTCTTAATCAGTGATTGATTTGGAAAGGCCAATCCCAGGGTGGGTGGGGCCACCCCTGGGCTGATGATCTGGGTTCTATATAAAAGCAAGCTGGGTAAACCATGAAGATCAAGCCAGTAAGCAACATTCTTCCATGGCTTCTGTGTTAGCTCCTTCCTCCAGGTTCCTGCCCTATTTAAGTTCCTTTTCTGACTTCCTTCATTGATGAACAGTGATGTGGATATGTAAACCAAATAAATCCTTTCCTCCCCAAGTTGCTTTAGTCATGGTATTTTATCATAGCAATGCTAACCCTAACAAAGATACTCGCCAAAATATGTCAGCATGGCAAAATAATATTTCTGTACTTTCACTTATGGACATACAGTCTTGGGTCTGAGAAGATAGATCGGTATTTAAAGTGTTTGCTACACAACATTGTGTTGGGGTCCCCACATCCCACTTCAATGTCTAATGGGCATGGAGGCTTGCCTCTAATTCCAGGCAGGAACAGCAGAGAGAGGGAGCCTCCAGAGCAAGTTGTCTAGAGAGACTCCCAAAGCAGTAAGTTCCTTATTTGACTGAAAGAACCAGATT